>CM021320.1:3160704-3173165 GCA_010645155.1 Tigriopus japonicus | reverse complement strand
ATAAAAAGTCAATTCTAAATGTACGAATACCACTTTTATGATCGTTCTTTTGCCTCTGCTCACATTATACTTTCGACACATTCTCTTGATCTAGGAGTAACACCCTCAATATAAAAAAAACTGTTGCTACTGACCGACCTTACTTTGATGTCCATGTTTGGTTGTAGTTTGTGAAAATGTGCCTTGAAATGAACATAGACGAAATGCAGAACATGTTAATCAGTGGACTCGAATAAAGTTGCAGTTTTTAGCCCTAATGTAACAGTAATTTTTTTTTAATTTGCACTCAATCCGAGGAAAGGTGTTGGAAAGGTGCAATTTTCTGGCTTAAAAATGTCAAGTTTGGCCAAAAGAAGGTCTCAAGTTTGTAATTTCAAGTTTGTCTCTTCTTTAACATTTGGCTTTCTTAAAAACAGTTTTGCTGTGCACAAATTATTCTAGAATTTAAAAAAAGTATATTCTGAAAAGGTCCTTAAAAAGTGCGTGTAAATTAGACAATTCGAATATTTCCCGCATTTTGTTACATTGCTTGACTAAAATGGCCAAAAGTTGCAATTTTTGGTGCCTTAATGTAAATGTATCTTAAAAGTCTTTAGTTTTGGATAGGATTTGATCATTAAAAAGGAGATATCTAGGGATGAACATAATGTTTACTTGAGCGACGAAACAAAAAAGGCTTTTGAGATATCCATACGTTGGCCAACTAATAATGGAAAGCCCCTCGTAAAAAGCATGTACATTTGTGCCCATTCGACTAGGTCAACATGAGTCGACGAAAATCAACTCTATGATGTCCACCCGAGTCCGATAGAGGCAAAAGTCTTGCGTTTGATGGACATTCAATAACAGCAATACATCAAGATGAAAGCTAAGATAAAGCACGCACCCACGCGGGTACGAATAGCAGTACACTGTGGCACACTCTGAGATCATGATGTATTGTGCAGATATGCATTCACCATCACGCTGGTGCCACACATTCACTACAGTACATATGATACAAGGCAAATGATACGATCTCAAAAGTGTTGCGACGTCCAACCACGAAACAATGCCCCGTTTTGCAATCTCGCATACATAATCTACATGACTATTTGCCCTCAGAAGGTACTGCAAGTTGGAATGCACCAAAGGAATGCTTACCCAACTTATGGACAGCACATGAGGAGGAAATGCACCCGACTTCCACAAAAAGACCGGAATGGTTTTAACTGTGGTGAAAATTTAGTTCTCTCAAATAAATTCTTATCACATTGTATCCAGGAAAAACTAGACGGTCGATAGAATACAGGGCTGCCAAAAGTACATCTATTATAGATAAGAAAAGGAAACCCTTAAGGCTAATTTAAAGAAACTCTCGAGGCATGAATACTCCTCATGAGGGGATCTTGCTCGGGATTGAAGCAGCGGTTGCTTTCAAGTACACAAACTCTCTCCCATGAGTATTAAGCTTTCACTTGACTTGGAAATGATGTCTAATTAACTAAGAGATGCCCATCCATTCTTCAGCTTTCATTAAAGGCTCTGTGAGCCTCACAAAAGGCCAGTTCCATGGTACTTTCTTTGTCTCAGAGGGCTCACAGGAATGAAAATGTTTAAAATGACTTTTGAGTGCGGGTGCTGACAGGGTTATCCCAAGATTCCAGGCATATGGAAGGTCGTTGTCCCTGGGATTGGCACTGCATTGTTTAAAATGATGTGTGAATTCAAATAATGTTGATTTCACTTACATCTAGCTTAGAGGTCTTGGCCTTGCATCGGAAACTGTTCTTATGCTAATATATTAGTAAGCATTAACAAAGATATTCATTTTCTACTCAATTTCAGACAAAATCATTCAACTCAGGTTAAAAAGGAAAAAAATGGGTAGGTTCAATAGAGGCTTTAATAAGAGCCCTTTTACGCATTACGTGCATTTCCCAATGCATTCAATCACTGTCCATAGTAAGATAAAGCATTTTGAATATCATTAAACTGACTATATATAGCATCTTTGAAAAACAAGATTAGTAGGTTTTAGCTAAAGGGAGGGTCTCTTCTTTAACAAACCCGAGCAAATTGAAGAAACAAAAGGCCTTTTTAAATCAGAACGATTCCTTTTGCTTTTAAAAGTTCTATGCTCCCCAAGCTCTCCTTGAATATGGGGAATCCTCCCATTGGTTCAAAACTCACGTACCAAAGTTAAAAAAACATTTGGATATTTCTATTTGAGATCTAAAATTGTTTAACAAGTAACCACACACCTATATTAAACTTAAGTTTATGAAGGGGACACTTTCTTCAAAGCTCCTCTAAAGTTTTTGTTCTAGCTCCATGTCGGTCCAGGGTCCAGTTAAAGGTCAGTCAATAAGGTCTCAGTTTGTATTTTTTCCAGACAAATTCATCAATCAATATTTAAACTCTTTAAAATATAATATAATAATACTATTCTTCGGCTGGAGCACTGGGTGCGGCAGTGGTGGTCTCTTCCAATTCTTGTTCAATCTTGCCCAAAGCTTGCTGAATAGTCAATCGGTCGTAAGTGCATCGGGGATAACGACGGGCACACGTCTCCTTATTGTAGTTGGCACCCACATAAGCGGCCAAGTCATACTCAGACTTGGGCGACAATGGGTCGATGGTGGCGGTCGGGTCGAACAAACCCGCAATCAGGCTCTCCTCGACGTTCCTCTGACTGGCTTCCAAGGACATGATCTCGCACACGAACTTCTTGCCGCAATCCTCAACATCCACGTCCAAAATGGTACTGAAATAAGCGTCCACCACTTGCAGAGAGGTCAACTTTTCGAGGGTGGATTCGGCTTCACGCTTTCCTCGACGGGATGCCAGACCACCAACAATGGCTCCCTTAACCACAGCAGCTCCAACCAGACCCGCAGCAGCGGCCACGGCACCCGCAGAGGTCAAGAATACACCGGATCCGGCACCCGCAGCTAAAGCCGCACCTCCCAAAGCCAAAGTGATGCCACCGTCAAAGATGCCGTTGACGGAGGCTGCCATACAAAGGATGACTCCAAAAAGAGTGAGGCTGGCGGGATTCATTTTGGCTGGAGAAAAAGCAAGGTTTCGATTTGGTTGGATGTTCTTTTTGTTAAATATTGCTGTGTTGGTTGTTACCTTCGATGTGAATTGTAAGTATTTGATGTCACACGAACTCCAATCGAGTCACTCAAAAGGTACGAGAAATGTTATCCTGCTGAGATGGGGATAGGTTACTGATGTCCTAATGGGAGAGCATTCCTCCATTTATACTTGAAGACCGGGGTAAACCCTCAAAAAGCATCATCATATTTTGCTAAACCCAGGGTGAGATTCATAATGGTTCTTAAAAAAAGGATCCAATCCTATGATCTAATCGTGCCTGATTTGCCATTGCAACTGAAACCATCCAAACCACACCAAACAAATTCAATTTTAAAGCTAACTACTTAAACATCACAATAACAAGCTTAATGAAGGGTGGTGTTCATCGGTTTTGGTCACCCTAAGGGTTGGGTATGTCTTTTTACGCGAATGATCTTGTTTCATTTGTCATATCGCTTCCTCGAGGGCGATTCCAAAGCTCGAACCAGTTCCTGACTAAAACCATGTTCTTGACGCTGGAGAATGCGTCAACAACGATTGGTCCGAGAATTATTAGGCAAATAACGTACTACATGCACTTGAACAAATGCATCATCATCTGTGGTCAGGAAAACTAACCGTTGAATGCAACACAGAAGACTAATCAACCACACTCCTCATCGAAACAAAGCTTACTTAGAGGAACTTTAAATCCCTACCGGGTCATAAATTTACGTACACTTTGTTGAACGTTTCGGACGATTGAACTTTTGGTGAACATTCTGTGGCCTAATACAAGATCCATTCACAATATTTACCCTACCATTGATGCCTAAGCAATAGAGGATGTGGAATATTAATTTTCAATGTTTTTACTTGAAAGATGACCTTAAACTAGTTTTGCGCAAATTGAAACAATCCAACCCCTCAATCAAAACGATCCATGGGTTCTTGTATTTGTGTGACTGTATTCCTGAAGAAGTTTCAGTTAACATTAATGTGTCTAAAAGCCCCGAAAGCATTAGAGGAAATAGTTTTGCCTGGAGTTCTTGCGGTACGAGATCAATCACGGCCTCAAATGTACGTAGGTGTAGCACTTACTTGTTAATATATCTCAAGAAGAGCACAAATAGTACATACGTACACCCAAATTAGGCCATGCGTTGCTATGGTACTTCATAAGCAGAATCGGAGTACAAAGACGTGAACATTTGCTATACCACTTGGTTAACCATTGCATTTGATGGCTGGTTTTTTGTCGAATCTAGAGCACTACACGTAGTCGAATCAATAAAGACACTCCTGAATAATGGCGCCACTCTAAACCAACGACGTTTTTCAGGTAAACCAAACATAACCGAGATTGAGTTTCTCAATTGTTATTTCGTTTCATTTCATTCAGTTGGTTTAACTGAATGACTGAGTTTATCTTTATTTGTTAGGAGTCTGAGAGTAGCCAAGGCTAAACATTAAAAATTAAATGCGAGGTTGATCAGCTCTATGGTGTAAACAGTTTCCCATGCCTTTTTTAAAAGCATGATTGGGTTTGATAATCATACCAAATCTACCCAAAAGTGAGGTCCACACTCAACCATCCGAATCCTGCCGATGTGTAACTTGGAGCCTGGACAAAGTTGAAAAATGCAACTTGGACAATTAATTGCAACTTTTGGCCATTTTAGTCAAATTTAGTAACTTTTCGCTTTTACGGAACAATTTTTGCAATCAATTTATTAAGAGTTAATTTTTCTTAGAAATAATATTATCCGACAAGAAACCACCTATCAAAACTTTTCCACCTGATCAATCTTATTACGGCTAGCGCTGTTTTTAAATCTTTCACCTTTTCGAAGGATGAACATTCTTGAACCAAAATGTCATATTCTGTACCCGAAACAAATTAAATGCATCGTCTTACTTCGCAATCTTTTGTTGCTGAATTGTTATGGCCAGTAGATGCGTAATGGCATACAACGCATTGGTTGGGCTTTATAGTTCCTAGAGGCCCACAAAGAGTTACAATTTAACGCAACGACATTCCAAAACTTATATCCAAATTGTTCATCGTTTCCAATTCAATTTCTTTACTTGAAAATGTTCATTATTTTTCAAAGTTTCTACATTTAAGCCAAGCTTTTGCATTGATGATTGTTAAGATTCCTCTTCAACTTCCCACAAACAAATTAAAGAACTATGATCTCCTGGCAATAGTATCCAACATCAATAATGAATACGTACTTTATAAGTGGCTCAAATGATTTCCGTCGAGACTGTGCTTGTTGCCACTCTAGGGTACAAAATCTCTTCTCCGATCTTCGTGCTTTGTGATTCCAGTTTTGCCGTTTCCTGCGGGAATCCCCTCACTCACTCAGTAATCTAATTTGGGGTGGGTTCACAGATAACCCAACTGGTTTGGAATGAATCAAAACCTGCCCCGTACCGTTAGTCATGACAACGAAGATTTAGGACCCATTAGAATCTTGAGAATGAAATCAATCTCATCCTCCCGGATGATCCAACAATTGCATCGCAACAAATTCAACGGCTAAAAATACTCAATCGTCATGAAAAGAGTTGGCAGATATCAAAATCCTACAACGATCTTTATTAGGATCTTGTGGCGTGAATGAGATGGGGAAACACCCAGAATAGGCCAATGAGGAAGCTGCCCATTTCCCCCTATCTTTTTTTCTTGGGGCTGTGTCTGTTGCTTTCCTCCACACTCCTTGACATTTAAGTTGAAAACACCTACAAAAGTCTCGAGCACATGTTGTAAGTAAGTTGCATGTTCAAAGTAGGAAGAGAAAGCTGGGATCGCATTTGAGGTGGAGTGTTGTGGATCGTGAATGTATATTTGTTGTTGTTGTGGATCTCCATCTTGAAATCTTGTTCCAAAACGAGTGAGAAGTCAACCAACCAGACACTTTCCAAGTAAGTTTTCAACGATCTGTCTTCTTTGTCATTTATGATGGTGGTAGGTACAGTACTACACGAAAGAAATCCTTGGGAACTGGATAGAGAGGAACATTAAATCTTCTACGTGCTTGGGAGTAAACTTTGGCAAAGTCTATTTTTAGAAACACGAGTTGTCGCCGTGATATGAGACTTTAAAGTTGTTTCAAGACACTTTTAATGAAGAACGCATTCGCTTCAGTAAGCTTTGTCATTCATAAGGCATTGAGTCTTCAGTAAAATGTACACACGTATATGTATTAGTAGTGCTTTTGAAATGTGTTTACACGAAAGTAAGAGGTCTCAATTTGCATTGTGCACATGGTCGGATTGGATTCAATTCCAATTATCATGGTTGTATTGACCTCAATTTGTCATTCGAATAATCCCTTTAGCTTGCCTCCGAGCTATTGGCTTATTGCACGTAAATAATTTGGTTATTTTAGACTTCAAAGGGAGCCTTTTTGGAGTAATCCTAAGCTCTAGAAAATGAAGGAAATATATGGTTCAAATTTCTTTTTAAAAACATCAGAACGAAATCCCTTCTCCTGAACTTATTGGGTAAGATTATGAATGGCAATCTCACTTTTTTAATCAAATGGAGCATTGCCAAGTGAACGTAAGCCGGCAAAATACCTCGAAAAAGCTTTCCGAATTTGCTTCAATTTCATGCCAAATGTTGACATTTGAGCTACCAAATCAACAAGAACAATGTTTCATAAAACCTTATTTAGATGTTGTCAAGTAAAACAAAGAGCATGTCGAAAGGTAGATGCCATCTGCATAAACGATAGCATCACCTATTCCACACACACATTTGAGAAATCCAATTGCCTATAGTATGGTAAAGTTGCAGTATATGGTGGCTATTAAAGCTTAAATCCGCAAACAGATAGTATTTAATTACATTTTTGAAGAGTCCTTGATAATTGGTTTTTTTTTCAGAGTGAGTCATGCCCGGCGAGGTAAAGGTTATCAAATACCCCGAAGGCCGTTATGAAGGCGAAGTGAATGCCGATGGCGAGCCAGAAGGTGAAGGAGTCTTGGAATATCCCGGAAATGACGAATTCGAGCGAATGTACTATGAGGGCGGATTCAAGGCCAAAAAGGCCCATGGCAAAGGACTCATGAAGTGGCGAGAAGGCGATAAATACGAGGGACAATGGAACGAAGGGCTCCGACATGGCAAGGGAACCTATTTCTCCAAGGTACGTTTAATGCTCATAATAAGCAATGCACTCATCGCCACTTTTTATAACAATGGCGGAAATTGTTTGGCAAACCCCCGTAAGCTCTGAATGAGCTTTTTGCAATGAAGTTTCTCAACTTTTCTGACACTTCTAGGTGATAAGTACCACTTTGAAATATGAACTTTTCGGTTGACAATTGACTCCAACAATTAGCAACTTGACCTTGGATAGAGTTTGGAAGCAAGGCGGGTGTTTCTTTCCAGAGCCTCTCATTTTAGGCTTCAACCTTTTTCATTGATTGCAATGGTCTCATGAGTAAACGTGTAAAGCATATTGCATCCTCGAAGTACAGGATCCTTGAGGATGTTTTGGATTTAAAACGTGAAATGTTCTTGTAGCTCGGCGGTCTCAGGTATAATTGACAAGGGGATGTATGACCCAGTTCTCAAAGGCAAAGGCTCAAGTCTGAGGAAATAAAGGGAATCCCATTCCGCTCGTTTTCTCACATCTCAAGTTCATGGGAACTTCCTGGCTGACTGGTATGAGCGAGAAGGAGGATAAGGATCTGCTTAGAATTCAAATGAACACGCAACACACTTCCCAGCTCAACTTAATTCAATAGAACCAGCTTTCCCAGAGCACACGAGCCTATGAACTGAACATTCCAACGATTCTTCTACTGTTACCGCTACGAGTACTGCTTTACATATGTACTATACAGGGACTATGGGTGTACTGAATCAAATGGGAGTTTTCAACCATGGCTTAAGTACGAAAAAAGTCTCTTCAGATTTGCCACAAAAAGACGGCCAAAGGTTTGTCAACGGACGTACTTGGGATTTTTGCCGTGACATCAAAAAAAAAAGTGTGCGAAAAAAAGCTCGAATGTTAAGTGCACTCCTTCTCGGACAATTTAGCTCGAGTATATATAGTATAAATAACCAACCTCATGTATAGTCTTAGTACATGAGCTATCTTCTAAACGCAGTTTATGCAAAAAGACTAAACATGCTCATGGCTTATTGGCTATTTATTTATGCTATACTTTGGTATACTCGTGCTATACTTTGGTATACTCGAGCCATTTGAATTGGTTTCACCGAACACCGTAACTGATGTTAGGTACGTCACTATAAAAAATTGTGATGGTTATTAATTAAATTTCATTATTAGACATGTGGCCATTTAGAATTCGTTCACGAATTAGTTTCTGCAATTAATACATAGAAAAAAAGAAACACATATTTCCTCTTTTCTTATTTATAAACGCTTGGTGTTATTTGGAAGCTTAGTGGAGGATCATAAATTTGAGTTTAGTATTGTTTAGGAGTTTATGATTGTTTGGGGTTTTAAACCCCAAACAGTCCGATTTAAGTTTAAACTTACTAGGGCTTTGGCTCCACAGAACCATGATGCCAACCTTTAATGCTAAGGGGGTAAACCTTTAATTCAAAAAATAATTCGCAAATTGTTTTAAAAGAATGCGCCAAGCTCTGCAAAATTAGCCAATAAAGGTTGAAACTAAGCCATAAAGCAAATTAAAAGAGGCTCTTCTTTCTTTCTTTTTTCTTCGACGTTTTTCACAGTCTTGAAGCAAAGAAAGATTCATTTAGCAATTCCGTTCTTTGATGGCCCCAAAGTCGAGGACAGCTAAAATAGAGAAGTTTATAGCCGCTTCCTTTTTTGGATTTGGACACCAGTTAATCCCAAAAAAATCATTGCAGAAGATGGACTGTTATTTTTTATCTCGTCAGGAAGACACTCACCTCCTTTGCTTCAAACCGTAGCAAAATGTAACCCGGTTAAAAGAAATAGCTATTCCTTTGATTTTGCGCCAGTGCGAAGTTTTTATTGTTAGGCCACTACTTCCGTGACTTTTCCACTTTATCATACACGACCCTTCGAAACGGTTTAAATTTAGAGTGGGCTTATGTAGACAATCTTGTTTGCAATGACTTGTTGGAATCCATGGTGAAAATATGACATGGATGCAAATTCACGTCTTCAGATGAGGCCTTTTAAGTGCGCTCCGTCATCAAAATACTTGTCAATACCGCAAATTACCGAACATTCAGTGATGGAAATAACACTAAAAAATTGGGATTGATTTACTTTTCTTGTTCCTTCACTCAAACAAGCTTGAGAAATGATTTAAAAAAAGCAATGATTTTCTTGATTTTCATTTTTTGAGTTTGACAAAAATTTCTTCATGTCAACTAATTAAAAAAAAAACATTCCTTGGATTTCGTTTGTTCACATTGGTTGCTCATTGGAGCAAAGGAAAAATATACAGATCTTAAAAAAATAAATATATTCTTCATTCAATCGTCGTCGTTCAAAAAAGTTGCTTCCAAAATCGATAGGCGGTTGGAGTATATTAATGTGCGTATGCACATGTCTCGACTGATAAAACAAGCTTGATTGAACGAGTTCCTTTCAAAGTTAGGATGGCTTCGTTCGGATATCGTTCACGTTCAAGTTAGTTAGAGACTTTTATTACAACCGACAATAACACTAAAATGGCATTTCATCATCAAAGTAATTCAAAATTCGTAAAAATTAGTAAACTCAACCATTCAAAATATCTGCGTTAACCTCGAAAATTTGGCGAATACTCGAATTATTTGACAAGTGACATTGTTTTTTATTCATACGCTCGCTCCGCTTTCCCGAATTCGTAAAGTATTCGATATGTTCAAAGCCTAAAGTTTACTCAATTAACAAAACGTAGAGATTCACACCTAATTTAATTACTATTCAACAATGGTGGGCCCACGTTAACTAACGAAGTCTTCAATTTCAGGCCTCGGGTGGAAAATATGAGGGCGATTATGAGAACGACGTGAAACATGGTCGAGGGAAGTACACGTATCCCAACGGAGACGTGTATGAGGGCGAATGGAAGAACGGGCTTCGTCACGGACGAGGTGTCTATCGATACAAAGAAGATGGAGGAGTGTAAGTGCAGTACTTACTGGCTGGACCAGTCCAAAACTTTAGAGCTAGTTATGAAATGGAACAGAGTGGGGTTGAATACTTGGGTCGAAAATGGGATTTACTACAATTGCCTCGTACAAAAGGATAGGAGATGAATTTCAGCTTTGATTTGTTCTTGTAAAGTACATTTGCCGTTACTTCATTAGTAAATGTAATGGGACATGCACAAAGGTTGATCAAGTGAGCTTTTTAAATCATACCGCAAGTGATAAAACAGGGCCGTTACTTGTGCTGAGGTGTTCAGCCCATTTTATCAAATCTGAGTCATTACCATTTTAGCGTGCAATCAAATGTTTGTGGAAACAATCGATATATCACGTTAAGATGCCTTGGCTGGAGTTGGGTCAATAAAATGCAAAATTCACATTCAAGGTGATTGAATAAAAGGTATTTCAGCAAGCCTTGCGCTGCTGCAAAAATAAGACTTCACAGTGATCCAAAAATAATTTAAGGATATATTAGTTAAGTTGATTCCATAGAATTATATCATTATTTAATGTTTCCCATAAAGAAAAAAGAAATGTTTTTACAGCATCTGTTTAGGAATGCATGAGTATATGTATGTATCTCATTTTCTAAGTAATAAACTGTGCATATTTAGAGCCAGGTGTCTAAGGTATCAAAATGTAAAATAGCGATAATTTCCTGGGACCTAGACTCATTGAATAAACGCTAAAATTGTAATGATTTGAATTTGCCAAGATGATTGGAGCAACTGAACACAGCCAGTGGCCTGTTTTACCACTAACAAACGGTACAATTTAAAACGCTCACCTGAGCAGCCTTTGTGCATGTCCCATTTAATTCAGTGGCAATTACATTTCTTTAGAGCAAATACTTTCAAGATAAAATCATAAAATGGATTTGAAACCTCATTTTCGAAATATAATTCAGCCTAGAAATGTCGCATAGCATTACTTAAAGTTGAACATATATTAATTGTTAATAAATAATTCACATTTATTTTACCATATTTACAATTTCGTACTTCTTCAACGTTCTGTCCACGATTTTTTTTCTTTTGATACTTTGATGACATATTGCCTCCTGAAGATGAAGATTAAGCTACTTAACTATGATACAGGATGCCGATTACTTAAAAGCAATACAAGACCTAAAAGGTTGTTCATCAAAACCTATCATTTTAATCTGGAGCAGGGCTGAATTAAAGCCAGATGCTTCTTCAATGACCTTTTTACTTTCACAATTGTAAGTGATGAAGAGTAAGCAAAAAAACATTGAGCAAAAGAAATTATTTTTGCAAAACATAGATCTCTGGCAGAATACAAGAGTTCTTTTAACTCCATTCTTCTTTGCCTTTGTCTCTTTTTGGTTTTCTGAAGTTTAATCAAACCAAAATCGAATATTTTCCATCACTAGGTGCATACAGATCTTTGCGCCGGTTTACTTGCAATTGCACCAAATTGAAGCAAAATTGCTTGCCTTTGTGTCTATTTCGTCTTTGTGACCAGTTTTTGAAGCGATAAGTAATCTAGAATTCATCAACAGCTTGGCTGAAAACATTGTCATGCAAAATGTTACTTATAATTGCAAAACGTTTTCTCCCCAGCTCTGCCTGTTCTACTGACAGTACAGCACAGTACAACCTGTATTATTTGTACGACATAGATATTGAGTTATATCAGATTCAATTCCCAGCCGTCAAGAAAAATTACTTTTAAGACCACTCAAAGAATCATTGCTGAGATTTTCTGTCTTGAGTTGGACTGAGAGGAAGATACGTACAGTGGTAATAAAGTTATTGTATGATGAGTAGAGCCCGGGAAAAAATGTTAGAAAAACGTCCAAAAAATGTCATTAAGATGTTAGGAAAAAGGGTAAAAAATTTGAAATATAGGGCAAAAAGGGCAAAAAATGTTGCAATTTAGAGCAAAATGAGCAAAACATTTTTAAAAATTAGGGCAAAAAAGTCAACGAAATGTGTGAGAAATGAGACTAGATGCGTGGAGGACTTGAGAAGACTACTTAAGACAGTTTAACCAGACATCTGAAGGAAATAATGCCGTCAAAACTCTAGCTTAAAAAAAACGGGAGGTTGCGCTTCACATAGCGGGGTGTTTTTATAAGCTAGACGTCAAAACAGTTTATGTTATAAATCAGATAGCACATTCAGACCCTTTGAAAGGAAATAGATGTTAAAGTCTGAGTAAATAATGGCAACAGTGCCAACTTAAAACATACTTTACCCTACACATAGATATTTAGCCCACGTAAAATAATCAAGGAAACAAGGGTCAC
>CM021320.1:3138561-3160270 GCA_010645155.1 Tigriopus japonicus | reverse complement strand
TCTTTTCTAACCTTCCACTTTTACAATCCTCAAAATTTTAAAACTTTTTACAAGTTTACTCAATGTGGAATATCAATTAGTCTAATTCATACTGTGGCACTTCGTTCCCCACGAAATAATTCACTTCCGTTTTCCTGATCAATAGAGCCCAGATTTGAAGGTTTTTTCCCAGGTATATAAACATTGGTTCTTTCCATTCCTAACCATCGAACTAAAAGCCGAAATGTCTTAAGCTCTATAAACTTTATTTCTCTCAGGAAAAAACTTGCATGGTTGTAGTCAGTTAAGTTTTGGATATGGAAAAATATCAAAAACAAAATGACCTCTCAATGTCGAAAATGTTCAAGTTCAAAGTTCACAAAAACTGGTTTTCTTAATCAATTTTCTTCATATTCTCGCACGTAGTATTCACAATTCAAAAATAGCTATTCGAAGTGCCAAAAATAAGGCAGAAAGCAATGCGGTACGTCCATGTATAAGGTTTCAATTCCAGGCCATACTGATTAGTTTTCTAATTATATTTCCACGTGGTTCGGGGATTTCGGCCAGTCAGTGTACACGCCTAAAAGTTATGAGAGAAAGAATATATTGGAAAACCAATAATGAAAACGAATCATGGATTACGGCACTTATTAGTGAATGCCCTAATATTCTAGTTCCTGTTTTTGTTCTTCGATTGAAATGTACTGTGTCGAACTATGCACCCTTCAAATTTGACAGACCTCTTGACTTTTGTACTGCACCTTAGTGTCTAACAAAGACTAGCAACAAGGAGTTGAACTAGATTGAAATTTTAGCCTGCCACGATTTATGAAATTGTATTTCATGACTCATGAGATTCTATTGTAGACCTTTTTAGAAATTCTGGTAAACTTGATAGGGAAAGCAAAGCTTTCGCAGTCTTGAGCAAAAAGGAAAACATTCTTTCAATGAGATGCATTGAATATTGAGACGAATTTTAATTCTAATATATTCCTTCCATCCATATCTTCTATCCATATAATCCTTCTAATATATAGTTATACCTCCGGGATTAAATAGCCATGGATTTCAATACAAGTAAAGCAAAAAAAAGATAATTTAAAATCCCTTGGAAATTTACTTTGCATAGTCGTAAAAAATTTTTGAAGCCAAAAAGTTTCCTTGGTAAAATCGGTAGAATCTGAGCCTCAATGTAACAATAGGCGGTTTTTCCTTCTCCCTAAGGGGCAGTCCCACAATCCCGGCAGATGGGGCAGAAAAATAATAGCCTGATGATTGACGTTTCGCAATTTCATTGCAAAGACGAAACAAATCGATATTTTTTATTAATGGGAAACAAACAAATATAACCAAGAACAAACAAAGACAAACAAACGACAGCATACCAAACAAATAGAAATCACAAACCAAGAACAAATTGGAAAGAGAAGTCAACAGCTGTTGTTTGTTTTGGTCTCCCCGAAAAACAGGGCTGCCAAAAATGACATCCCTTACGAGTTGAAAAAGGTCAAAAAAATCAAAGTCTTGAAAAAAAATCGAAAGTCAAAAGTAAGTGTTCCATTTGCAAGGAATATATCTCTTGGACCAGACCTGTTCAATTATCTTATCTAGATAAAAGATAAAGATAAAAGATAGTATATCTTTTATCTTTATCTAGATACTTTTTTCGGGAAAGTATCTTAAAGTATCTTTATCTCTTTATCTAGATACTTTTTTCGGGAAAGTATCTTAAAGTATCTTTATCTAGATACTTTTTTCGGGAAAGTGTCTTAAAGTATCTTTATCTAGATACTTTTTCAGGAAAGTATCTTAAACTGTCTTTATCTAGATACTTTGCGGAAAATAATATCTTATCTAGATACTTTTTCAAAGTATCTTGAACAGGTCTGGCTTGGACCAATAAATCATTTCAATAACAATAATTATTGTGGCGAAAATAATCATTAGACACTCGCTTTTACAAATCTTGACAAATCTTGACAGTAACACTGTTTTTATTTGGGAATGGTACAAATTTACCCCAAACAAACAAATATTCTGAAAACCCAAACAAATATACAAACAAACAAAGAAATGGCCAATTTGTTTGCATCAGTAATATTTTATATTTTTATTCCAGGTACGAAGGTGAATGGTCAGAGGGGATCAAAAAAGGAAAAGGAACCTACACTTATGGTAGTGGCGACGTATTTGAAGGTACCTACAATGATAATGAACGTCACGGAGACGGCTTCTTGAGCAAAGTCGATGGCGAGAAGCGTAACGAGGTCTGGAAGTTGGGAAAGCTCGTCTCATTCACAGTGGTGTGAGATAGAAAACTTCCGAGAGCATGTTTCAATCAATCTGCCATTTCATTTCTTTGTCCGTCCAGCCAATCCCTATGTTTTTCTATTCAATCCACTTTGCCCGCTAACCCGCGCATGTTTTGCCACTGAAAATTGCAGCATATTCCAAACAATAAACCATTATAATAAACTGTCATAAATTTGTCAATTCCGATTTCATTCAACTTTAAAAATAAGTTAGGTTTCCACAACAGGTATCAAAAATAAAGTCCTCATTAGCCGAGGATATCATATTCCAAATCATAATCGGCAAAATCGTATTTTCCGTCTTGTTTGACCCAATCCTTGAAACTGCCCGAATAAATGCGGAGATGAGGGAAGCCTTTGGTCTTCATAATACTATCGGCCACCAACACTCGTCGACCCGAGCGACAAGTCAAAACGATATCCTTGCGATCTCCTTGAGGTTTGGGGAATTTGTATCGTGCAAGGAAATCTTCATCCGACAAATCAAAGGCCAAATCCACTTCATGAAGGGGTAGACACACGCTTTTGGGAATCTGACCCACGGTGTTGAGCTCAGTGCGGTTCCTCACATCAATAAGCAAGATCTCATCTCGATCCAGAAGAGTGTTCAAAGCCTGTGAAAAAACGAGGGAGGACAGAACGAAAATTATACATACCTAACAAATGAAGCTCAAGTTAGTCAAATTCAAAGTGAGTAACTGAAGCAAGGGCGGGAATATGCAAATGAAATGGATGCTGTCTAATGATCCTTAATGGCCCGAAGAAGAAGACTTCATGAGCGCTAAGAAGCTACAGACTTTCAAGGATCTTAAGGAAAAAGGGGCTCAATTTCATATTTGCATGCGAGTACATTAGACGATTTCAGGGTTTTGCATCGAGGCCTCTTGAGTTGAAAATAAATAAAGGAAAAAAATGTAAAAACACATTAGGGTCAACTAAAAACCGCTCAGTTTTTGGGACAATGAGGTTGATGACAATACATGTGTTAGGATTTCCAGTATGAACATATAAATTTCATATCAATTACTCTCTTCCTCAAATGAGACTCAATCAAACATTATTATTGTTGTTGTTGTATTGGTTGCGGATTTTCTACTACCGCTACAAGGAATGCGATTCCCTGTAACCAAGGATTTCTCCCGACAGCTTCAATCCGACCCCCAACAGGATTCGAACCTACGCCGTCTGGGGAAGCACTTACACTCGGCTCGTATAAGAACGCATTAGTACGCGCGGCCTCTCCGGCTACCTTAGATCACAGATATAAGTCGCGAAGCGACCAGATACACACAACTGCCGTGGCATCTGTTGCCAGTGGATTCAAACTTTGTCACTCATGGTTGTTGTTGTCGTCGTTGACACCAAGAGCGCAGTCCGTTATGAAATGTACTATCCCGTTGCATTTGAGAATTTCTTCCCATTGAGGAAAACAGGTTTTCTCCCCTCCTCTGTTCTCTACGTACTTTGGCTTTAATGTGGCTGTTGCTGCCGGTCAGCTCCTTTCTTCTCTGTTTTGCTCGGAGTTGGGCTCACAATGGTCGACTGGAGATGTCTGGCTTGAAAGAGTTGAGATTCTTCTAGATTACTTAATGACATTTGAGAAAGAATCGACTCTTCTGATTCATTTAGTTCAGAGATTAGAGGTCCCTAGGAAACGCCACTGAGTTGTTGGTTTATGAATTAGGGTCAGACTTGCAACAAAAATTGAGCCGAGAGTGAACAAGCACATGCACTTTCTATACTTCAGGCATATCTGCGCACAGAGTCACTTTTAACAATTTCAACCAACAGATGTCATGGCAAGGTTGTGAGTCTTTAGATATATTATATCAGCCCAAGCCGTCTTTGCTTAGATCCTTCCCACACAAACTACCCCCAAACTTCTCAATTCTAACTAAGCAGGCAGACCGCCGTGACAGTGCGGAGATCCGTGACCTCTAGATGACGTAGGCTGTATTTTCTGAATTGACTCTGAGAATCGAACTTCAAAAAGGATATTTGCGTTGTAAACACGGTGGCGCACTCTATGACGTTCCTTATGAAACAATCATTTTTACCAATGTTGTTAGGTAATCCCTCATAGAGGGCGGTTTTGTCGACGTCAAAATTGAGATATCTCTATTTTATTTATCTATGCTTCCCATTAGAGTCTAAAGTTATGCAAAAAACACTGAATTTCTGGAGTTGGACGCTAACGATGAAAATTTTGATTTCCAGTAGGATTGATTCAATTTTGTTCTTTGGCAAACGAGACCTTGCTTGTAAATGAGTAGACACCGTATTTCAATTTTCGGCTCAATCGACCGCCAGAGTGAAAAGTTATGCCTTCTCAAACTTGTGTTCTGAAGAGAGCTTAGAATGAATGAGTTTGCCCTTTTGTGGTATAACAATTACCGGAAAAGGGTTACTTAATTCATTCTCGGTAGGATTTGTACTAAACTTTGACAGAACATAACTTCTGACTTCGACGTTCGATTGAGGTGAACATTGAAATGTGTATTCAAATCAACTTAGAAAAGGTCTCATTTGCAGAAGAACGCAGTTGATTTGTTCTTGCTGGAAATCCATGATTTTTTTCGTTAGCTTCTCAGTCCAGTGATATTCAGTGGTTCTTTAGATCGAGAAGCACGGAAATCATGGAGTGGGAGGCTAGCAATGAGAATTATGATTTCCAGTAGAAACAAACCATTTGCGTTCTTCTGCCAATGAGACCTGGCTTGTATTGAGAAGAACACGTAATTCAAATTTCAGCCCAATCGATTGCCGGAGTGAAAATTTATGCCTTCTCATTGAGCTGAAAATTGAAATACGTATTCTTGTCAACATATGCAAGGTCTCAATTGCAGAAGAACGTAATTGAATTGTTCTTACTAGAAATCATTATTCTCATTGCTAGCCTCCCACTCCATGATTCCAGTGCTTCTTGTTTAGATATACCATCTCAAAGTTCAGCTTGTGATCTTGCACAGAATGAGTGAGCAAACCTTCCCTTAATAATAGGTTTACTTGAAAAGGGTGAGCTCGTTCATTTTGTGCTCTAATCACTTCTTAGCTTTGAGAAGGCATAACTTGACACTCCAGCATTGGATTGACCTGAAAATTGAAATATGTAGTCTACTTTACACATGGAAGGTCTCATTTAGACAAAATCCCATTTGGTATGTCCCTACTGGAAATGCTAAATCTCATCATCAGCCTCGTTGTCCAGAGATTTAGTGGTTCTTAGTTCTTGTAACATTTTCTCTACCTCAAATTTGACAAATCTGGGGAACTCGTAGTCGCCTCCATTGGTCTTCCACTCGTCCATACCCTCGAAATAACATCTCACAGTTTCGAATCCCAATGATTTGAGAACACTCTCCGCTTTTCGAGCTCCAAATCCCTTGTCCGAGACGTAAACCACCATTTTAGAACCATCCTCCTTTGGTCTGGAATTAAAGAAGAGACGTTCAAAGACACTTTTGGCTTTCTTGAAATATTACTTTGACGCACTTGAACTCTTCCAAACTTGGCTTCTTGTCCTCTGCATCATCGAAGATCAAGTCCATGGGAAGGAGCTCACTACCCAAAATGTATCCATCGACCTCTCGCTCAAAATCACTTCGGGCATCGAAAACTCGGACTTGCCCACTCTCCAAAGCTGTCAAGAGGTCTGATGTGGAAATAGGATCGATTTCCAAGCCGATAGAGACATGAAGTATTCCAAGGAGACCCAGGATTAACAAATGATCCATTTCGCGTTTTGGATAACAAGAGCTTCTTCAACTTCTTCTTCGATGAGCGTCGGTTACGTAACTGTTTATCGGTTATGGCATTAGTTCTCTTATAAATGTTGTTCACACTCTCCTAGTAGGTTTGGAACCAGTTGGTTGTCCTGCGTACAACCAGGACTACTCGCATATTCCCAATGGTTTGTCCAAGACACGCTCATCGTTCGAAAAGCTGGTGATTCAACGTGTCGTACCTTGTTTCGTCTATTATACACGTACTTACATACGGTTCGAGGTTGCTCATCCATGAAAATTTAGCATGTGAGGTTTTCAACCATCCTACATAATGGCCGGAAACACGGGAACAGTTCTTGGGTTTCATCATTGTTCTTGGTTGTGTCCGTCCTACCTTGGATTGTCTATTTTACACTTTTTTTGCGTCTACTTGGTTGTGCTTGAATTGTTTCCCCACTTGCTTTGAAGGGAATAACGTCTTGATTACTAGATAATGGCAACAAAGACAAAGCGAACAGATTTATTTGCCTTTGTTAGTCTTGGATCCCTGATTGACATGACAAGGGAGGGTTTCCCATGGATGATCTGATCCATAATGAATTAATGATTGCCACTTATTCCACGCAAACTTTATAGGCACCATTCTCGATCGTGGAGGTTGTATTGCTTTCCTTTCCGTGCTTTGAGCAGAAAGGTCGGATTGAGTACAAGTGAAGTATTTACTAAAAACTTCAGAGTTTTTCGCAGACCCGTTCGTGTTTTTATTCCAACATTTTTTAACGGAAAAGTGACGCAAAAAATAGAGTACCCAAATGATCCAAGATTGAGCGGACGGGGGGTTGAAAAAGATAGAACTTTTACCAACATCTTAAATTTAAATAATTGCCTTTGTATTCTACCATGGCGCAAGAAGCGCCAAGCTTGCTAAAAGTCTCTCTAATCTGATAACAATGCACATTTTTGATGGCAAAATTTGTGAACCTATCAGTTTCCCAGTTTCCGTCCCCTAAACCAACAGATAAATCAATTGTAGTTTTACAGTACGGCATATTGGACGATTGATTTTTATTCACAACAAACTTGCGTTTTGACAAAATCACTTCTCGTCCCAATGGCCACAACGTCCTCATCTAACTCCAAAATCATTGATTGTGCAGGGTTGTCACATTGGAACCAGTTTTATTGACAATGAGCTCATAAACATTTTTCAAATGAGAAAAACTCCTCCACTTTTATTTTTGATTTGACTATCAAAAGTCAATTATACCTGTATTATGGCTACAAATTCCTTTGATTTTTTATTCCCATTGGAAAAGCACGAAGTAAGGATTGAGAGCAGAATCACATTTCCAATACCTATTTTCGTTAGGTATTTTTTGTATTGCAAATCACAGATTATGGCGCCTTGGGGTAGGTTCCGGTTGACTTTGACTTTCGTCCAGATCGTAAGCTCTTATCAGTTTAAAGATTGGGCAACTGGATTCCTGCAAAAACAAAGAAAAACCAAAAGTGAGGAAATGAGAGAAATTTGTTCAAATTTTGTGCGAAAACCTACCATAACTTGAGGGAGGACCATCAGCCGATCTTTGGGCCATTGTAACCACCGGAACTCATGTTGAAAGCGTTCGGGTTTGACCGAAACCCGAGATGGATTGGCCAAATAAGACATGTGTTTGGCAATGGCATCTTGGATCTTAATGAGCTCTTGTGGAATTTTCATTCTAACAAAACCCTCCATGCCATCGTTCAGGCTTCCATATTGAACCTGATCCCGGGTAAGGGCGCGATTGATGTAGTAACGGACCTTATTAATCTGATAGAGGACTTCATTGTCCACGTGTACGTCAAAACAGAGCTCGATATCCAGATCGTCGCTGGTATCCCAATTCTGCGGACGATGGCCTAAACCACAAATAGCTCCAGTATACCTGGAGTGAAATTTGATTCAGAAGATGTTCCACTTCGTACATGTATGTACCACTAACCTTTGCACTTTGCGATCACAACGCATTTCAACAAATGGAGCAAATATCATGGTCAGAAGGGATCCCAGACCCGGTTGATTGGGTAAACAGGAAGTGGATCGGGCCTGGAATTTTCCTCCATCAGGAGTGAGTCCGACAAAACCAGCCACGACCCAAGTATCGTGAGTATCATTTGGGGTTTGGTCCAAGAAAATGCTATTCACAGAGTCTGGATCGATACGAACTTCTTTCCGACTTCCAATTCTCGTGACTCCATTAAGCTTGGATTCCAACGGATGAAACGGCCCTTTCAACTGAACCCTTCGCTTTCTGCTGGATTGAACTGCTTGACTCAGCTCCAGTTCATCATCTTCACTTCCGTCATCATTGTTCTCTGGAATTTTCTGGTCGCTCAAAGATACAGCGGGACCATCCCTATTCATAAAATTGGAACTAATTTCCATGAGAACAGGCTCCAATTAAAGCTTACCAAATTGTGTGGTACGTACCTCCAAAAGCAAGCTTGGCTCTCATCAATCTGGGCAATGATTTCTTCACTAAACAAATGGCTACGTGCCCGGTTTTCGTGGTTGCTTTCCGAGAGAAAACTTTCGCCCGTTTCAACCGCTAAAGCCGGTTTATTGTTGGGCAAGGGTTGCTTCAGCACGTCATTGACGCAATATCGTCGATCATTTCCGTACAGAGTGACGGACACCAAGGGTCCATTTGGACGTCCCACCACGGAATAAATGTCGGCTTCCAGATCAAGCGTATCTTCCAGTTGAACCATTAGGTCGATGGCGGGCTGAGTCCACAAACCTTGATTCAAGGTCGGATTGGCCTTCAATCCGGTTAGGGTACATTCCAGAGCTTGGGCTCTTTTTACTAGATTGGGACAAGTCTTGGCTACTTGTCTGGTTATCAATCGGAGTTCTTTGGCCGATTTGATGGCCATGTTTCCGTAATCGATGTAGAAAACCTTCACTTGATAATGTTCCGGATTCATCTGCGTGAGCACTCCATGGTGTGCCTCGTTTCCATCGGAGGTAAGAATGCTAAGACGATCAAAAATGATAAATGAACGGAACTAAGTACGTAGACGACGAACCAAAGAGAAACAAACGAGCTCACCTTTCCAGTCTGACACGGTAGAACAAAACCTCGTCTACTCCTGGCTCTATGTAGTCTGTGACATAAATATTGCCAATTTTAAGGTTGTAAATGATTTGGGGAGAAGGAAGTAGATCTGTTTCGATGGCAAATTCGATGGCATCATCAATATCTTGCATCTCTTTGGAGGCATCCCGAGTTCTGAGGTGCACAAAAAAGCAATTCGGAGTGTTGGCAAAAACCACACTCACAGGCAGCGTCTATGAAACAGGAAAGACAAAAAGACGTTTTTTAGTAAGTTTATACTATTTCAATTCAGTGGTTCCAATTCTGTGGGTAATAATGTCTGTGGTCAGAACTAAAGCTATCAATTAATCGTCCAGTACCTTCTTTTTTATTAAAAACTTTTTTACAGTCATCACACTTTTTAGCTGCCCCTACTCACCGAAACAGCAATAGAAGGCGGAGGAGTTTGGCCAATTTCCATGGCACTAATGCACACGTCTTTGGAATCGGATCCTCGAGATTTGTGTCTTCTCTGTACTCGATCAAGTCTTTGAGCAATGGACTCGTCGTAAGTATCGAGGGTCAAGTTATCACGTTCATTTCCTCGAAATTGTCGCCAAAAAGGCTTCAATTTCATGGCCACATACACCTACAAAGTCATTTTTGGGAAATGAAACCAGATGGAAACTCCTCTTTTTGATAGGCAAAGAACCTTACTTGAGGGATAATTTCACCCGTAAGATTGAGATCATTGTGGAGACCTCTCAATCCGAATCGCTTCTCTTTCGTGTCCTCTTGTGACCGTTGATCGGCCAAACTTGGCGTGAATTGAACCACAACACGAGAAGATTCAAACTCGACGTGGATCTTCTCTGGAGGAATCGAACACGGTTCAAATAGAGCCTTGACTTGATCAGCATAGATTGCTCCGTATTTGGCTTGTTGTATCGGAAAGCCAGTGAAATACACCGAATGCATTGGGCTTCTTCCATTAAGATCCTTGTGAACCTCCCGTTGATCAATGACCCCGTGTCTTTGGAAGAAGTAATTCGGATAGAAGGCCCCAAAAATAGCAAAATGAAGGGGGTTCACTTTCTCAGCCCATGTTAAGATTGGCCGATTGGGCATGGGCTCCGAGCTGATTCCGACTCTTTGGAGACTCACTTCTAACTCCTCAATGGTTTTCTCCACGTCTTTGAGAACCTTTGAGAAGAACAATCAATATTTGTTTTGAATTCGTATCATAATTAAGGTTGCAACAACAACTTACCTTCAGTTGTAAGTATCTTTGTTGGCACCACTCAAGTTGGCGTTTGTATTCGCCTTTGCGGGAAGGGTTTTGAAAGTATCCTTCTTGAACATGCTTCTTCCACGTCGTGAAGGCATACAAAGCCGCAAAACAATCACTGAATGTACGTTGGGCCCATCGCATTTTGCAAGAGTAAGCCCTGTCCAAAACTTAAATTGAAATTTCTCCTTTTCTATTTAGATTTCACATCCAGATTTCACTTACGCAATCTTTTCTTCCAAAGGCGTGGCAAATATGGATTTTTGACTTAAGCAAGCAGCAATTATGATGGTCTCATCAAGGACGTTAAAGAGTTGCCCAAGAATAATGAGTTTGGCCAATCGGATATCGACCGGCATATCCACGATCATTTCTCCCAAAGGAGTCAGGTCACCATCGTCGATCGCGGGTATGCCATTGCAAGTTGTCAACAAAGCACCAACCACCTTCAAGGTCATGACTGTTCTGAAATTCGGGTCATTGTGAGGAGAACGCAATGTAATAAATCAGTTTCTACATCCGTCACTCACTTGGTAATGTTATTCAAATCAGGTGGATCCAGGGCCAAGGCCAGCAACTCTTTGGGAGCTCCAAAATCCAACTTTTTCGTCTCCAGGATGATCTTATCGAGAGGGGCTCTTTGCATTTCCGGTCGATGCGAGTCTTGAAGGAAATCTTCAAAAAAAGACTTTCTCACCAACCTGTACACCCGACCAGATCTGCAATGGACAAGATCTTTGATAATGGCGCTGCATGATATTTCTTAATGTTGAATATCTTACGAAACACGTCCCGCTCGTCCCATTCGTTGAATGCAGCTATTCTTGTCGGCAAACTCCAACTTCAATGACACATAATGTGTCACCGGATCAGTCACCAAGATCTTGGTTAGACAAAAGTCCACAATGTACTTGATGTCGGGAATTGTGATCGAGCTCTCGGCGACATTTGTGGCCAAAATCACTTTGCGGTAACCAAGAGGCGTGACTTGGAACGCCAATCTAAAAAAGCCGATTTCAATGTGAAAGTAGCCTTGAGAAATTCCGCACAAAAAAATAGTACGATGTTCCTACTCGATGAGATCCAGAGGCACCTTGGAATGGAGAACATGGATCACCCAACCCAACTCTTTGGCCTTGGAACCACCCTCTAAGACCCGTTTGACACGCATGATTTCCGCTTCTCCCGGAAGGAACACCAAAACCGCATGTTTGTGAACTGGTCCAGCATTTCTGCCAAGAAGTGATATTTTGAATGCTACAGTTATCAGTTATAAGCGGAGATCGAATACTAACCCTGAAGATTTTTCTTGGCTTTCAGGAGCGTCAAGCCTTTCCAATTGCTCCAGAATTACTTTACATAATTGAATATTGGCATCATGCAATCGAGGACCATCTTGCATGTCGGGCTCATCAAAACCCTTGGGATAATACTTGACTAATTGGTCCAAAAAGATTTCGTTGACCTGATGACGGGAATGGCTGGCTTTGATTTCATATCGACCGGGTTTTTCCAAGAAATCTTAAAGAAGATGGATATTTTTTTTTCACTTCCTTTGCTTACTTTTTTTTTTTTACTTGTTTACTTCCAATCACAGTCAAACGGCCTCTTTTTACCGCCCGCGATATGAATTAAATCGCTCACGTGAGCAACCTTTGTGCATGTGCCGTTGTTTTATGTTCATGCTTTACAATAGCTCTGATGATATGATGTAAGACCAAATCCGATGACAAAGAAAGAATCAAAACATGTATGTTTTTCCCTAACTCGTGCGTAAAAACTTTGTGCCATTATGGAAATCGTTCCTATTGCATCTCGTGTTACAGAGTCGGGCAGAAGTATTGGCGTGTTACGATGACACGATCCATTTTTAATCCAAAAATCCCGCTTTATCTCACACTCCCCACGTTTTGCCAACAAATTAATGCATTCACTTTTTTGTGAAATAAAAATACGACGATACCGGGGCAGAATCGAAGAATTGCTTCAAAAAAGAAGTTCAGAAAAAGTTGAGAACAAAAAACCTTGAATCCGGGTCCCAATGGGAAATGCAGATGGGGTGGATAAGTGTAGAGCACTATAATAATTGGAATGCTCTAGGTAAGTGGGCTTTTAAAATCATAACGCAAACGGGAAAACGCTGTCCTCAGTTGTTCGGCTACGTTTGACCAATCCATTTTTTACCATTTCAGTGCCCATCCGAATGGATTAGGTACCCCGGGAAACGATCTAGATTTCATATCTTGGCTAAAATTTGATCAATAATCTAATCTAAATCTATTCACAGGAATTAAAATATCGCATCAAGTCTTTTGCTACCGCAAAAGATAAGACCTAATATTGATCCTTAACATAATTCATAGACGCTAATTTGATTAGTCGATTCCAAAAAAATGTTATAATATTTCAAACGTTCATAACAAAGAAAAAGAAGAAAAGTAGTAATGAGTCTTTCAAGTGGCGTATTATTTTATGAGTCTTATTTACTAGCTAATAAAAAGATCATATTATCAACCAAGTTCAAGCAAAGGTAGCTAAATGTGCAATGTAGATCGTTTCCAGCGAGCTAAAACTCTTTGAATGGTTGTGAAATAGAATAACTTGAATAACACAACAGAGCACCTGGCCCGTTTTGCCGATGGCAGGATTGTTTAAAATGGTGACTTCAACTTTAGGTAAGATTATTACAATTAATTTCATACCCCAGAGCTATCTTTAAAAATCGAAGAATAACAATCATAGAAACTTACCGACACCATGGATTTCACGAGTGAAGTAATCCTCCAACTTGGACGAATTTAAAGTGGCGCTCATCAGAATCAGCTTCACGCCCAAGGAATTCGTGTTCAAAAGCTTCTTGCAAAGAAGTAACGCGAAATCCATGTCCTGTTCCCGTTCGTGAACTTCATCCAAAATGATGTGCGTCCAATCATGCAAGTGCTTCTTGCCTGAAAAAGGTTCAAAGCCAACGTATTTTATAGAAATTCTACTAACGACCAACCCATACAACAGAACCCCTACTCACTGATGATCATTTTCTTGAGCATGCCAGTGGTACAATAGAGAAGTCGCGTGTCCGGCGAAGAGAACTCCTTGTCCAATCCGATTTTATAGCCCACCAACTTGCCCAAAGGCCAATTTCGTTCGGTGCAAACTCGTTTGGCCACGGTTTTGGCTGCGATTCGCCGAGGTTGCGTCACCACAATGTTGACGTATTTGCGGTTGTGAGCCGCGTGGTTCAAGATGAACTGCGGGATTTGCGTGGTTTTACCGCATCCCGTATACCCGGACACGATTGTCACCTGAGACGCAGAACGCAAATGAGTGTCAAGTGTCAGTGCTCTATATTCAGGGGCTTCGCCGATTACCTGATTGTTGTTGATCGTGTTGACGATGGCCTCCTTGGCTCCCCAAATGGGTAGTTTAGGACCCGCCTCCAGCCCGACATGGTCAAAGTTGTATTTGCTCAAGAGGTCCTCATTGGACGGGCGTTCAGCGTTGGGAGTGACATGAGAAGCCCCTCCGATGGACGAAGCGGCCTCAATCCCCGTCATGTGGGAACCGGCTATCGAATGGGCGCCACTCATCTAAACAAAGTAAAAATAATGAGACTTTTCTCTCAAGGAAAAAAATGGCTCAGCATGACCTGAGCGTGTTTAAGCGGACTCTACGCCACTATCAAATGTTCGAAAGTAAGTGTTTGGAATTTAACAAGAATATTAGCAATGGGTTTCATTGAACGGATGGCAATATTGCGTCCAATCCATTTTAGGGTCTTGATCGGAGGTTCTTTAACTTTTTAGACCCAGCGTATCTATTCATTCACTAGGGAGAGCAGGGACTTTTGCCCAAACTACTGTTTTGTTTTTCCGGAGGAATAATGTTAATAAGTCAATATTTTTTCAGAACGGATGGATTAAACGAGCTTTGGCCCGAAACGAAAGTGCAGGGACTTCAATCCTTCTGGTTACAGAAGACAACAATATTTCACCATGAACGAGAGATTGATCTTTCTAAGGATCAAACAACCATACTTAGTATCTTGAGCTGCCCCTAAAGATAAATTGAGTACACAACGTCGATTGATCTACGAATAACGTGGAACTAACAAAGTGTTCCGTTTTCTACCTTAAGACTAATCTTTTCTTTAAAGAGCGTTGTTCTCCTTTAGATTGTGTCCCTTCTCTAAATGACAAAACTGTCTCGGAGTGCTGAAACTAATCTCCACCGAAATTTGGGCTACCAATCTATCCACTTATTTATAATGCGCGGTCCGTTGTCCTTTTTATAAAACAATAGTCTCCCGATACGAGTGGATTGACTAAACAAATCCGGAGAAATCCCGTTCAAACGGGTCACCAACACCTAAGCGTGCACGGTGCTGGCTCCGGGAAAAAAAAATCGATTCATCGCCAGTTACTCTGTCCCACTGCGATGGAGAAGAGTTCAAGCGTCGAAGTCAAACCGGGAAACAACATACCGTTCACGGATTATACCCGATCACCCTCGAAATTTGGCTTTGACCGATTCCTGGAAGATTAAATTTCATAAATCTGGCGGTTTGTGTCATTACCCGATGACGCAGCCCGCCGGAGATTCGCGCATCGGCGCTGGGTTCTTCGGCCTGCCGACGCCGATTGGCCTCGAGTTCGCGTTGTTGATACTTGACGTAATAGGGCTGACTGGCATCCTGGCCCACGCGCGATTCCGCGGTTTGGCCGGTGGGCGGGGCCAGGACCGCGTCCCAGGCGTTGGGGTCGTCGGGCTCTTCCAATTTGCGTCCATCCGCCAGGGTGATGCGCTCGAACTTTTTACTCACGTCGAAAAAGGAGAGCAAGGTCTTGGTATCCATCTTGAAACGGAACCGATTTTTTTGGCGCAATTTCGAACGATGGATTTCGTCTTAACCGGTTAGTTCCTGGATGAGGAGACGTCCGAGCGGCGTCCGAGAGCCAGGGTGACCGGGCGTTGTTTGAATGTAAATAAGTTTTAGAAAACTGAAAAAAATAGAGTCCAACTTCCATTGATTGGAAAATCAACACAAAAAAGACATTAACTAAAATCTGAGCACCCAAAAAGCATGAAAGAGACAGTCTTGTCTTTTAAACTCAAAAACCAAATTATTGTGAATAAGATGTTTAAAAGCGCAAATTTAATTGCCTTCAAAATGAATGCCTGCTTTGAAAAATATGTTCTTCTATGCATTCCTTCCCTTTTTTTCAAAAAGAATTCAGGAGCAACGGATTCCTCATTTGGAGAAAGAAACGGGAACTATAATCATTTTTTTCTTGGTTGATTGCGGATTTTCTACTACCGCGACAAGGAATGTGATTTCCTGTAAAGATTAATAAAAGCAAATCATTAGTAAAATTTATACAATTAAAATGTATACGAAATTTGATCTACCAACGAGTTCCTTTGGACAGATCTGGGCAACCTTTATATTGTAAGTTGATCAGAAATGGTATTCAAAAAAATTATCTAACTCTGCCTTAAAAGTTGTGAAAGGATCAGTTCCAATGAAGGAGCCATATGTGGTCTTCCCGCAATAAATGTTTTGCGGGATGCAACCAGGGCCGAATGAGATAGCGCCGTCTTAACGCCTTTAATATATTTTGGGTTCTGCCTTAGCGTCTTCGTTGGACGCCATCTTTAGCCTTTTGCAACTTTTTCCCCTCTTTGAGGCTTTCAAACTTTGCATCGCAAATTCAAGATTGAGATCATTTATATTCTATCATTTGAATCTTGGTTCAGGGAAGGGAAAGGACTAAAGACGCTAGAAAGGGCCAATTCTACTCTCAAAGTGCAATATTTTGTGGCACAAAAAGCGAGGATGATTGCCACAATCTAAGGTTAACACTCTATGTAGCTTTTGACTTTGAAATATTCAAGGATGGCAGCCCTGAAACTTTTTTGTTGACCTACTTCCGTCACCGAAATCAGCGCTGCTAAACAGTTGTGTTTCAAAAGCCCAGACCAACCGAGACTTCTCGCTCAATCGGGAATCTTAACCATCAAAAGCTTATTTTGACGCAAATGTGAATAATGCCCTTGACCTTATCTACATGATAAGAAATTTTTATGCTCCATTTGCCTTTATATTTTTCTTCCTAGTCATTGTTTTCCATGATCTGACACACTTTAACTGGCCTTTTTTGGCATGACTGCTGGCAGACCAAAAAGAAAAGAAATCAAAGAACGTTCGAAGCCAGAAGAAACAAATCCTCTCATCCACCCATCCAAGGCCAAAATCGTCCTTAATCCGTGGATCAAAATGGGTCGTGTGTACCTGGAGCACATGGGCGGCCAGAAATTGTTCAATTGCGGGCGTTGTGGCACGTTTCTGACCAATCGGAATGAGCTGATGTCGACCCGGTTCACGGGCGCCACCGGAAGAGCTTTTCTCTTCACCAAAGTCGTCAATCTCAAGTACAGGTTAGTCAGTCACCTCATGACGGAGTGGGCGTGGCTTATCTCCCTACCTACCTATCTTTGTTGATTTATTGTCAAACTTCCATCGATGCTGAGGGAATCTTTCTAGAAACAAGAGACTGTTGAATAGATCCTTTGTTTGTACATCATTCACTGAGCACTTCCTCCGTTTTTTGGAAATGGAAATAGACGTGTTATTAAGACGGAGAATGGCATTCGTGATGGGTTAACTAAACGGGGGTTTTTTGCCCGCTGACCCAGTTTTTCGCTCTTTTCCACGAAAATGGGCCCGAATGATGGATGGATGGCTTTGATTTCGTTGAGGAGGAAATGTTATCTAGCCTCCTAATTATTCGGACCTAAAGTGCGTAGTCGATAGTGGAGCGAGTCGAAATGATGAGCTCGACTGACAGAATGCGATTTTTTTTGCCTTTGTTCTACGTTTTGGTGCCCTGTTAAGTGTAAGGCTATGGAGCATTGATGATGCTAACTTGAGATGTATGTGAAAAAGTTCAACTTTCAACATATAACATTCAACCATATCTGTTAAACGTCGAATTCTGGTTAGTCTGAAGCGCAAATGACTTGACACTCCAATTCATACGAGAACCAACCATTCTCATAGTAAAGAGTGATTCACGGGAAATGTAACAACAAGTCATCTCTACAAATGTAACCTATTTGGAATCATAAATATTGAATCAAGCTAAAAAAGACCAGGTTAGTCTTGATTAGAAAAGACTTTTTATCAAATAGCACACTAAATTCTTACGGTTTCGATCAAAACCATAGATCCGGAGTGCATTGTTATCTATTCCTTATTTGAGCTTAGGCGGAGCCACACCTTCCATCAAGGATTGAAAAGTCTATCGGTTTCTTTCAAAAACCGCCCGGCTGTAAGGTGTATAAGCCGCTCTATTTAACTCGTCACAGAAGTGCAACCCAATCATTCATAATTGAAACCAGATAAAGAAAGAATCATAAAGGTCAAGTTTTTACCGATTGACGACGTGCATCAGAACTTCGCTCTATATCCAGCGAGTTTTACTTCAACATTTGATGTCTCCTTCCCACAAATCTTCACTCTTGTTATGACAGAAAACAACCATCGGTTTAAACTGAAAGCATTTTCTTTCATGATTGGTGTCGGTCTACGTACGTAGAAAGTAGTTGATAGTAGTGATTCTTCCGCCCATCCCTCTTTGAGTGTTGATTTTGCTCTTTGCCCGCAGTGAGGTCCAAGATCGGGTCATGCTCACGGGTAGACACATGGTCCGAGATGTGTTTTGCAAGAACTGCGGCGCCAAAGTGGGCTGGATGTACGAATTTGCTCTGGAGGAAAATCAACGTTACAAAGAGGGACGGGTAATCCTCGAACGAGCTCTTATAGCCGAGAGCGAAGGCTTTGAGGAGTTCCCAATCACTTCATGATAGCCAAACCGACCCAAAGGTGGAGCATCAACAACAGGAAGAACGAGGAGTGGAACACTCCAAGGGCTTCTGCACTACATTCCTCCTTTGAGGTGTTTTTTATTCGCTAAATTTGTGTAGTACATAAGGCGAAGAGTTTCGCAAGTGCGTGTGTCCCACTCTCTTTTTCTTGGTTGTACAGTGATAATCAATTCATTCTGAAATATCCATTCCCCTTGATCCCCCTTCCATATTTTAATACTTCAAAGATGAAGAAAAACCAAACCTTAGGAAACATTTATGAAAGTCACCCACCATGTGTTCAAGGGTTTTCATGGCAAAACCCAGAAACCATTGTGTTCATAGCACACTGATAATCCTTCAAGCTTTGCTTATTTTACATGATCAAATTGTGTTCCCGAGTTTTCTTTCCACAGATTACATAGGCTAATTGTTTGTACAAAGTTTGTCAGAATAAATCAAGAAACTTTTAATCCTGTCTGTTCTGATGTTTCATGGTAATTTGTCAAGTCATTATCATGAAGTTTCACGAAATCAGGAGATCGTGGCATGATTCGGAGTGGAAATCATCAAAATATATATATTTTTTTCAAACGATACATACATTTTTGTTTTGTCTTTTCTCCATAGATAATGGCTTTTTTACGCTTTGTACTGCGAAGGTTTCGTTTAGTAGTCAAAGTTGGTCGCAAAAGTGTTGCTCGTCAGCAACTGGTTCATTCTTACATCGAGAGTGATTCTTATACGTCCTACCATCTAGTTCAGGGGGTCGGCAACCGGTGGGCCGCGGCCCACATGTGGGCCCAAGGGTGGTCTTTGGTGGGCCCAGGAGTTGTGGGTAAAGTCCAAAAAAGTGGGCCCGCGAGACATCCATAGTACTGAACTCGTGGGCCCAATGCTCTTTAATCGTTAATTTGTGGGCCCCAGAACCAACCAACGTCTATTTGATGGGTCCCCGACAACATGTAAACAAATTTGTGGGCCTTGACCCAAAAGTGGTTGCCGATCCCTGATTTAGTTCCTTTAGATCAGGAGCCGATAGGGGTCAATTTTTGGAGACTCAGACCTACCTTTTTTTGGTTGCGGATTTTTTATTACCGTTGTAAGGAATGGGATTCCATGTAAAGAACGTTACTCATTCACGTTATTACATAAAATTAACATTACATGTTATTTGTTCAACCAACGAGTTACTGTTGGCAGATCTGTGCAACCCTTGAATAGTGGGTTGATAAGGAAATTGTATTTAAAAATTTGGAAACTTTTATTGGATTTTATGAAATATGTTACTGACTGTGCTCATTCTATTGAAAGGCATGAGACAAACCAACCTCATTCTCATTGATTAAACTTTATGATAAAGTGATTGAACCTGGTTTGGCTTGCATAAGCCCCTTGACTCATTCTCCAAACAGCATTGTTCAAATTATAAATGTCTTGAAACCAAATTTATTTGAAACTTGCTCACGCCATTTCACACATGAGTTATGGGATGTTTCAAGAATGGACAAGTACTCAAACTCAAAAATGGACAAGTACTTAAACGGTCACAGAGCTTTACTTGTGCCAGAGGATTTGAAAACATTTCTTTTAAGGAGTGACAAGAAAAGCTTAATGATTCCAATGTGCATTGGTTCATTGACATTTTTCATATCTAATTTGCCATTATCCAAAATTCAATTGATATTTGTTGGAATCAAAGTTGCGGCAAATGTTATTTCTTTCATGTTCATTGTTTCAATTATTATTATCTTGTCCTTTTTTGGCTATTAGGCCTTCCTAAGATCAAAACTCTAGATCCATTTCACGGATGTCATTTGAACATGATTGAAATACCCCAAACACGCGCCATCCTTCTTCCTTCTGCTCGATCTCGAATTCACCTCTCGAATCAAATCATTTTCCTTGCAGTGAAGTCCAAGATCGCGTGATGCTCACAGGTCGCCATATTGTTCGAGATGTGGCTTGCAAGAACTGCAACACCAAATTGGGTTGGATCTATGAGTTTGCCACTGAGGAGAATCAGCGCTACAAGGAAGGGCGGGTCATCTTGGAACGAGCTTTGGTCCAGGAACAAGAGGGCTTTGAAGAGCAATAGATTTGCGAGCAACTTCCTCTCATACCCCCAACATTTTGAGTTTGCCATAAAGAATGAAAAAGTTACCTGAATGTTTTTGGAATGACATTTGTCAGATAAGCAACATTTGAACTATTCGGAACACAAGAAACCGATATCTGGTGATCGGCTCAACCAATTGCAACTTATTTACCGAAATAAAATGAAAACCCGTTTGTTGTATCCGTTAGTATTTTTATTTGTATTCAACGCAATTACTAGTGACGTCATCATTTTTGACGGGAAAAAAAGTTCGGAAGACCTGTGTTTCTGATGAGCGTGCGAGGTAACTAGAACGAAGGTTTAGGCCTGGTAATTGCAACAATGCCTTTCTTATCTGCACAACTTGAAGTTGAAATAGCAATTCTTGACATTGTATTTGCAAGAAAGTATGTTTTGTTGCTTTTATCTAAAATTTCGCTACATAAGTTTAGAGGGTTCTTCCAAACTTTGAAATTAGGAATGCCCGACTTTGAATAACAAGATGGCCAGAGGAGATCGGTTCCTGGGGCAACTAAACCTAAAAGCAAATAATTTGTTTAATTGAAGGCTTCCAATTTCTCCATTTGTTTTCAAATTACTTTGCAATACTTCTCAACATACATTAACCATGCCATTGCCCATAAATGCAACATTTTTTGAAAATCTGACCCTTGAAAACTGAGATTTCTTTTGGCAAGCCTACACTGCTAACGGCACCAGGTCCATAAAATGATACCGTAATCACTCCCATTTTTGTCGAATCGTAAACTTAAAAATTATATGTAAATTTGAACCATTGAATATGGGCACACCACTTGAAGCTAGTCTCACGATCGAGTGATCCTTTTTTAGCACCAATGCGCCAAATTATAAGGCCATCCATATAACTGATCGACTAATTCACTCATTTTTCACACTATATTGTAATGTTAGTATGTGTTATCCGTTGTTCATAGTTTTATGTTGTAAAAAACATGTAAATTTGAAGTTTATTTGCTCTTCCATAAAACACTCAAAGCACTAAAAATATCCTTGTTTTCTTTGATGAAAGCTTGAACTAATATTCGTTTCCTCTCTTGGTTCTGTAAACTTTGAAATAAATAATTATTAGTTAAGAGGTCAATGTATGGCTCTATCCCACTTGTTAAAGGTAAAGAGCTTCCATGAGCTTCTGTAATTAAATGTATTAAACAAATTGTGTATGGTACGTTTCATTCCTAAGATAAATCCAAACGCACGTCACGTAAATTAAATTGTGATAATAGGCCGCTTGTTGACGCAAATAAGATTTATTTTAGAGTGCACCAAAATCAAGTCAAATTAACATTCACAGAGTGCATACTTGACCAAGGATGGCTCAA
>CM021320.1:3117144-3138389 GCA_010645155.1 Tigriopus japonicus | reverse complement strand
TCGGATCCGACTTTTCGGATCCGATGCACAGCTCTAGTGCACTCTAAAATAAATCTTATTTGCGTTAACATGCGACCCATTTTCGCATAAAGATCGCTAATTTTTAAACATATCCTTGTACGAGTGAAAAAGTGCTTTGAATCCTTATTCCAATGATTTTAATGTTTTACATTTTTTTAACAACAGAGAAACTTATCTGACTAACACTAGTAACGGTCGTCAGATTTATCTAAAATAGTAGTGCATATTCGTAATGTTTTGGTCAAGTTTAAAATGTGGAAAAATATATTAAAGAATGGATCGAAATGTTCGAAACAAACAGTGCAGTCAAGGATTCCCGAAGCTATCTATTGAAGTACAAACGAAAGCTGAAATTTTGGTCCTCGCAACCTTTTTATTCATAGACGATTGAGACTGTTGCGAAAGAAAGAATGCGTAAAGAAACGCGTAATGACAAAGTACCATAGACTCTTGACTTAGTGTGTAGTGTGTACATTCTTGATATAAGTTACAATTTGATACAATGGACATTTCTGCAAAGACCATGTTTTTCTTCTTGAGGAACAATCCTGATGACCAACTCTCTATTTAATGGATTTAAACTATTCTGGTACCCCAAGCTTAGCCAATTAATACCATGCTCCTTGGCCACGGGACAGAAAAAAAAGAAAAGTGAATTTCTTGAAAGAACCTGTATCCCTTGTTCTGTCATGAGTAGGACGGGCAGAAAGTGCAAATAATCTTACCCTCTTAGTTACCAAAAGTTGCAAAAAAATGTGCCCAAAAGTGCAAAACAAAGTGCAGAAAAATGTTGAAAGTGCAAATAAATGTCAAAAAAGAGCAAATAAATGTCGCAAAAAGAGCAAATAAATGTCAAAAAGAGCAAATAAATGTCGCAAAAAGAGCAAATAAATGTCAAAAGAGCAAATAAGTGTCAGAAAAGAGCAAGTAAATGTCAAAAAGAGCAAAGAACTTGCATTTGGACTTAAAACGTCATTCATGGAGTACCCACGGCTCCTATTTGAGCAGAAGTCATTTACAAGTTACGAGTTCTTTTAATTAGGTCACTAGCAAAAAGGATGTAAAGTCATGAAAAATACTCTAGTCAACAATCTTCTGAATATTTCATTCCTAAGGTGGTCTCATGGATGTATGTACCTAAAATATTATCGAAATATATTTAGCAATTGTTTTATATGGCTTTACATCACTCCGTTTTCGTCCTTCAAGTTGTTCAAAAATAGACATTGAAAATTGAACAGAAAAATACCCACGTGTGCCTAACAATTGTAGAAAATAGTCCTAAATGTGTTTTATGCATGTTTTTAGTGACATTACTTCAATATTTGGCCCATGGCCAAATTACCAGAACTCAATTTTAAATGTGGCATTCATTGTCTCATCACATCCATATTGTTTGTAGATCCTTCCATTACCATAACATGAGTTGCTTTAGGTTTGCTAATTGTTGGTTGCATGGAATGAGATTCTTTTGTCTAATCTTTAGTTTAGTAAACGGGATGTTATAGTTAAAGCCAAGATGGTGAATAAAGTGTGAGGTTTGAGTCTGAAATGCACATTTTTCTTCAAGGTGCTAAGAATGGTTGATTGCAAATGCAAGCTTTTTCGACTTTTAGACTATTTGCCCGTCCCTAGTCATGAGACTACTAGTAGTGATGGGCCGAAAGCGCTTTTCGATCGAAATTTCTATTACAGTTTTTACCGACACTCAAAGCAAACCGACATGCACTATAAGGATGGCGCTCGGAATAAGAATTCATTTTTTTTCTCTTGTCGAAAAAAAAATTGGATAATAATTATTTCAGAATTTACAAAATTCGATTAGCACGTCTTTTTCCCCATAGGCAACACGAATCTTGAGGATAATTTGAATTCGTATAGCTTTCTAGTGAGTTACTTTCGGTTTCGGTTTCGATCAAGCTCTATCGGTTTTGGTTACGTGCCTTTTGGTCCATCACTACTTGCAAGTTGCAACCATAAGGGAAATGCAAGTTTAGAATAGCCTTTAGAAGTTTAGAGTCACAAATTTAGTTTGTTCATTATTCATTTCCAAAACTCTTGTTTTTGTCAATCCGATTTTTCAAACTGCGATTTTGGAAACACGAGTTCATTTTTTGTAAGAAAATGGTCTCCCTTGTAGGCATCCGTCATTTATTAAGATGCATTTACTTTAGATCCTTTCAACTAGACCTGAAGTTTTTTTGGATCAAAATCCTTGGCCTAGTTATTAAAATTTGCGATTTTTCTTTACTTTTTGACCTTTTCATACGAAGGATTTAAAAATTGGGCTTTCTCATTTTTGGCTAATTTACAGAACTCATCATCCCTTTAAACAGTCACAACAATACATAAAGTCAATGCTTTTAATAGTATTAAACAAAGAGGAAAAAAGTGGACGCATCAAAGTTCAATCAGTTCCATCCCATTAAACGTGCAGCGTGTTTAACCTTCCTTGCTGGGGTTGTCTAAAGTTAGGAGCCTTGTCCAAACACAGATATGGATAGATACGACATACCAAGCTGAATAAGTGTTACAGGTGTTTGTAAGTACAGATCACTGGTTGCTATTTCAGAGCGTTCAGTCACAGCTGACGCTCGAGTATGTCCAAACAAGAATCTTGTGTTACTGTTCAATTGTTTTTAGACATACTGAGCCTATACTTTATGGAAATCCAACGTTTTCTCGCGCAACCTTCTGCTATCAACAGCTGCTAGTTGTCCTTCAAAACAAAGCAGTATGTGCTACATGCAGATATCTGTGGGTCCAAACAGACAGCAGAGGCTAGTTTTTTAGAAGCAAAGAACGATCTTAAGATCGAACTGCGACCTGGTAAGCTGGTTAGTAAGAACAATCTTTAATATAGTTCTTTGCGTCTAAAAAACGAGCCTCGGATAATTTTCAAAAAACAAGATTGAACTGTAGATTGAAAATTGCTCCAATCTGCGCATTGAGGCAATGACCAGATTGGAACTCAACCTCCTCCATTGGGTGGTAGGGCTAGACCCTTCTTACTTGTTTTTATCCATTTGATACTTGCTATATCAAATTATATTGCTCGTATATATACGATACTTCTTTGATAATTCTTTGAGTTAAACATCCTAACCGTCATAATCACAAGGCTCCATAATTCAATATTCATACTTGTGTTGTGGATTCTTGTTCCTTTGTCTTAATTGGTTACCTTTCATGCCCTTTTTTTCAAAGCGTCAGTTTTCGACGAGTACTTTTGGAGCTTTTTGGTTGTAGCGACTTTTACAGGATTTTCAATTGCATTGAAATTAATGTTACTTTTGTGGAAAAAATGCAAAAGTGATTATACTTTCGTTACAAGTTCTTTCGTTGGAACTGCCTTGTTAAGACTGTTTTCCCATTGGAATGATGAATGCAAGTTAATTTGCTTTTCTCATGATGATGGATTTTCGATTCGATTTACAAATTGGAAAGACTAGACATTAACTATTTCATACCTGCAATGATCATCGACAAAAATAGTTTTCCCGAATGAAAATTCATTTAATGAAGTCTTCCATAAACATTTGATTTCCATTATACTTTCATCTTTAACAAAAAACATTCTTGTAGGTGGAACAAAATTTGTTATTTCACTTTATTTACGAGCTTGATGAAACACTTGGTGATGTCGCTTTGTTTTTATCGATTAAAATTGTCAAAAAGTCAGCCAATTAAAAAAATCTGAAAACATGCAACTTTGCGATTTTGCATTATAAATACGACTATTCATCGATCACCGCCAAAGCGTTGTGCTTGTAAAATTGTTTTTTTCCCTTTGAAAGCTTGAAAGGCAAAGCGTTTAGTTGGTTTCCGCCCTAATTTTCAAAGATACGATCGGTCAATACATTCACTCAAGGTATGTGGAATTTCTCTCGTTCTGTCATTGGCCAAGTATTTACCATATTTAGTGTCACCACCACCACCTTCACCACATTCATTCCTCGGAAAGCCTCCCCATTTCTCGTCGTCGTCCATCTAAGTAGCCTCGCTCGTAAAGTGACGTTGAAACTCACGCCACTTTCTTGGATGGACGGAATTAGCCGATAGGCATCGTTCTCGGAACCAGGTGAGAACTGAAACTCGAGACGATGATTCCAATTAAAAGGGCCGCATCTAGTATCTCTGTATCTCACTCCTCAGCAATCGTCTCAATTAATCATGGCGTGCCAACCGAAATGGAGAAGTGGAAAAAATAGCATCCACTTCGTATGTACACACAAGCGAGAAGTGTGAGAGGAGAGACAAAAAAGACCAATGGGATTGATTAGCTTTCACTTGGGTTAATCTGCATGTGACAGAATATCAGTTATTTGTACCACACATTCGCCACCAATGGATGAAGGAAGCATGGAGAGAGGGACGGACGGCATTTCTCGGATTTCAAAGGTGTGCAGGAGACGCTTCGAGGATTGACTGTTAGTTGAAACGAGCGAACGTGATGGATATTTTATGGCTCGTTTGCATGAGTCATCTCGAGACTCTTCATCGTCTTGTACTCGGTGTGAATAGTGTGTATATGTATGTATGTATGTACGTACGTACCTATGGATGGATGTGTATTATGTGGTGCGGTGGATGCTCGGACTTCAGTTGGATTGACGCGACAGGTTTTGACAATTTACGAGACAATATCACGGGAAGCAAATGCCTTAAATGGACTGGATAGGCCATTTTTAGTCGATAGAAATCAGTTTCAATCGGAACCAGTTGTTGTGGTCCCATTCCTATCACATCGGCCTCACCCCCCTCTGCTCATTTGAAGTCGCAATTCAAATTTTCAACTGTGAATCGAGGTCATCAAGCTCTTTCGGGGTCTGCCGTTCGTTCGAGTCGGTTTGCGAAAAAAATATATCTCTCGAGAAAGCCGAAAGAGCAAGCAAGCAAGCAAGCAAGCGAGTGAGCGTGTTTTGATGCGAGCCAGTATGGTGATGATATGCCCTGGGAATTTGCTAATCAAGCTGTGATTTATTTTATGGCTTCCGATAAATTTTAAAGACCACGACAACGAATATGGGGGAGAGGGAGACGGGCAATCCAAAATGTTATTCGAAATGGTGCTTCATCATTTTTTGGTTGTACATATGTGGTGCCCTCCGTCGTCCGTCCAGTCAAGCATGTTTGTCTTGGCACATGGAAGGCTTTTTTAGAAAAACTACATTGTACGATGAGAACGAGGGGGATGCATTTACATGTCAATCAATGGGACTTTAGAATTCTCCAATGAAAGGAGATTTCAGATTGAATATGTGTCAGACGTCAGGCTTGTTTCTCCCTCTCTCACATGGATGGCTATTCAAATCAAATGAGTATTATGACGTGCATTCAACCAACCAGTCTAGGTCTCGATTTAACCGATGCGAGCTATCGACGTGTCACATTAGTTGGGCCAGAATTTTTAGCCAAGACCTGGAGTCATAAATCGAATGCAGATTCCCTTTCTTTGGGGAAAATGAGCTAGTTATGGGCCAATTGTGGGTCTTGATTGTCAGTGGTGCCATGATTGGCTTGACATTTCCTTTGATTGTCACTCAACTCTTGGATGGTGGCCTTTCTTCGATTTCGACCAGAAGTTGTATTTTCAGAAGGCAAATGCTTTTTATCCGGTTTCATATAATAACATCTTGGGCACTGATCATTGAATGTTTATGGTATTTCAGTGAGAAATCACGATCTCCAATCATCCACGACCGTGTCTTATACGAAGATTTTCCCCCATCATTGGTGGCTGCCAATGTGGCCAACAACTAAGCTCCATCTCATGAGGATTTCGCAATAATTATGGAAAAAATGGAATGAAAAAGGTATTTAAGAACCATTTAGCCATTTCTCAAGGCAAGACAGAATGTCAAAGTTCCATTAAAGACATGGATGGAGATGGATGGTTGTGGCATGATCCAATTTAAGACGAGGAGGAACCTACTCAGTAATTCCAAAGAGGGATCATTATTCAATTCGCTCTCTTCCTCAATCCTCGATTCTCTCATTCCCCTCAAAACTTGTGCAGGGTACAAAGTTAATAAGATAAGCTACTTCGGGGACGGACGTCTAAAACCTGGACTTGACACCCGCAGGACACTTGTTGAACCTCCATTATTGCCTTCCGAAGTACTAGTCAACACATGGGTTTTGATAGGCCGTAATTGGCCCACTAACACATGGGACTCACTAAGTGCGTTTGGTTTGGGTCTGTTGTGTTTCTACGTACAGTAAATTTACGTACAAGTCAATTCATAATGCTAAACAGGTAATTGCCATGCTTGTCGAAAACTCAATCGAGATTATTGATTGCATTTTCCTCCGGTTGGGAATGCATCCCATCAGTTCCCACGGGCCAATGCTGACAGAGCTTCTTGATCCCATCCAAATTAGAGGCGTCCAAGGGCTCATGCCATCGAGTGAGTGTTCTTGTCTTTTGCGTCAGCAAGCATACCTTGAAATGAGAAAAAGATGCATCCATTCTCCATTCCATCTCCTCAGACGAGTTCGAACAGGTGACAGGGGGAGGTGGTTAGGAATCGGAAACTGAAGACGTGGGGCCCATCCAACCCACCAACCAACCAACTAGTTGTTGTTAACAACTATCATCATCATCATAGTCGTCGTCATCGGGCATGCCTGCTTTTCGAAAACATCAACCCTCGGTTACGTACCTTCCATCCATCCATCCATCTAACTATCTATCTATCCATCCATCCATACGTACATAGGTTGTTCGTTCCTTCTTTGGTTCTTTTTGGTCGCTCCGAAGTTCTGATATGTAGTCTAAGAGTACCCACACATTCTTGGGCACCAAAAACTCGGGGAAGCGTTTCGTGTGATCTATCAAATTACAGCCACACAGTAGTGTCAGACTGGTGGTCGCTAGTTTATCGTAAATTGGTAAGGCTACATTCAAGCCTACCCTGTCAAGGGAATAAACAATTGTTTTGTAATGCACTCATTGGATGGAGCATATGACGGAAAAATTCTATGATGCTCAAAAAACAGCAACATTCGTATGACACTTTTTCAAGGAGAACGCAAAACTGGGGACCCTAAAACTTTCCGGACCTTTTTCCGATTTTTTACCTTTTTCACACGTTTTCGCAAATTTAACTAGGCTCCCGTGAAAAGAGTATTGGCCCGACAAGAAAGTATCCTCATAAGTTATCTCATGAAGTTTGATACTAATATATTTTGTTTGCACTTCGGGTTTACTTGATACCTCAAAGGGCATTTCAATCCGCACTTTTTTACATTCTGATATTTTATTTCAAGGACAATAAAGCCTCTTTTCATTTGCATTTCGTCCTCGAGCCCACGAAAGAGAAAATCTGCCACTTCTAGACAATAATGATTATTAAGATACCATGAAAACATGATCAATTCACTTGTTACACCTGTCTTTTTGCGAAGACTTTGTTCTTCAAAAGAGGCTTTTGCCTTTCACATTTGAAATTACAATCGAGGAATTCAGTTTCATTTGTTAGACAAGTATTAGGTGGAAACCTGCAAATTTGGGACTTATTGAAATCAAAGGAGGTTTCAATCACAAAAACCTAAAGTTCGTGAAAATCGGTGAGTACACCAAACATGCAAAAGAGACACATACTGATAAAACTAACAAAAAAATCCAACACTATTTTCTTCACATTTCAACTCAAAAATGAAATAGAAAATTTAAAAAAAAGTGGTCCAATGTACTTTGTTGGTGATGGTTTGATGGAATGGTGAGCACTGGCGCTACAGAGATAGTAAAGTCAAATTTCTAAAGGAAAAACTACAGCAAAACATGACACTCACCTGTGCAATAACACTCAATTGTCAAACGTACATAATTTTTTGAAGTGAATGTCAAAATAGATAGCTTCAGGTGTTCATCTCTGAATACGTAGAGCTTGGATGTTCTCATAACAAAGTCCCCCAATTATGGTTATGAAAAAATGTATTGAGGTGGTTAAAAATTAAAGATACACAAAGGTTCGACTTGAAATGTGGTGTAGCCCAGGTGAACGAGGATCTGCGTACCGTTCCAATCCACTCAGGATAGGGCGGATGTATGTGCTAGTCCCCGAACGTGCACACCTACACTACGGTATATAGGCAACTCCTGGGAGCTCCTTGACCCGGGTCGATATCTCGGGTTCCGAGCGCTCCTGTGATATTTCCATGGTAGTGCAGAGCATCAGCTTCCTTCCTTCCCTCCTCCATCTACCATCCATCCACCTATGTAGTATCCCTCGATCCATCGCAGCACTTCTGGATTGGTAGGCCGGAATTCGGCTCGCGATCCGGCGTTTTGTTGGGCCTGCACCCACAGTGACTCTATCCGCGTCAAGTCTGAGAAACACATCCACGAGTGTCAAATACGTGAAAAGAGCTCGAACTCGACTCTTTTAGTGCGATAATTCACTCTCCGATTTTGGATTCAGTCTCTTTTGGAACTCGGAGAGCATCCGACAGCAGGTCAGACCGATTTCTTTTTCTCTTGTTTTAATCATTCGTCGTCCATTTAGAATCTTAAGTATTACAAAGACCCAACATCTCAGAACCTAACTTGGCAAGACTATCAGCTGAACAGCGAGCACTCAGGCCAGACTCAAGGTTAAATTTGAGCAGAAGGAAGTCAGGCACGAGAACCAAAGCCAACTTTTTGACAGAGACCTATTTTTGAACGGTATTGGGAAAGATCAATAGTTGGAAAGAAAATGACAGGAAGTCTTAAAGTAAGGTAATTCCGACAAGACCTTTAGTCACACTGGTGTCAAAGAATCTGGTTAGAGACGAATACAAAGAGCCTTCGACAGCACGACACATGTGTGTTACGAAGTTTCGTGTACTTGGAAAAGGGACAAAGTAAAAGGGACAAGTTTTGGTCCGTTTAGACCGTCTTGCACTTACTTTTTTGCATATTCGCAGTTCGCAGATTGTCAAGGTGCTGTAAATGGAGTTACTTGATTTTGCAAACTCATAGACTCCTTCCAATTCAACACTCTTCACACTCAAAAAAATCTTTAAATGGAAGTCAAAAGTGTATTCCGAGCTTTGCACTCGACTCTATGGAAGTAAAGAAAAGAAACTTGTCGACTTCAAAAGTCTCGGAGACTTCAGACGGATTAAATAAAACTTCATGTCATGGGATCATCTTAAGTTGTCAAATAAGTTGTCATTTTCGATGCTTTGATATGGTCATGAGCGGGAAGAAGTTTTAGTTCCGGCTTTTTTGACTGGCACCTAAAGGCTAGAGGGGGAAATTCAACCCTTCCACTCAACAAAACTTAACAACTTTCCTTCTGACGGCTTTTTTTAGACTCGGTCATTTTTAGGTCATCGTTTATTGCGCATACACTTAGCACCTAATCCAAGGTCTCGTTTTAGTCTCGCTTGTAAATTTTATTCGCGGAAGATGCGCAAGTCTGACAATTGAAGCGGCAAACGTAGGTATGGGATTTCAAAGTTGTGGTTTTGAAAAGCGGTCGTAGAGGGCCCTTTTTTTCGCCTTGGGTGACTCACACTTTGGGGTTAGAATGGCAGTGTACAGGTTTCAAGACACTCAATAAGACCAGACTCCTCTTTAGTAGAGGAGGTTTACCGCGTTGTACAATGAAGGTACAACATCCATCCGAGTACAGCAGTGCCAAGAAGTCCTTGAACTATGATGTGACAAACGCTCAACCACTTGATGCTCACGACCACGAGTGAACACCCGATTCATACCTTCAGAACGTCACAGTCTACATACATGCATACATACCTAGATTCATTCATTCATGGGTTTATTATTACTGTTATTAGATCTGTTCAGTATTCGTCTGAGGCTCCTCCGAGCTTCGAGGCCAGATCAGCGAGAGAAGAGAGATCATTAGATGGATCCAGAATCTACCATTTTATGGTCGGTGCGTGAGCCCACGGCTGAGAGTCTGACTAAAGCACTTTAGATTTCTATATTTGTCAGCGAAGCGATTGAGCCGTCCAGACTTGGTGGATAAGAAAATGGTCCCTCATTCATTCAGGAACGGGTATAAGTTAGACTAAAATGAAAATGGCGTATCTTTTCAACCAATTCAGAGGCTTATAAAGACCATTATAATACCTTTCGCTTGGGGTGACGTAGACACCATGCTTCTCCGACCTAAAAGTGTGTTAGGACGGGTCGATTTACGAGACGTTATTAGTGATTACAACCGGGCCCATAAATTACAATGACGGAACTAACCTCATTTCGAGATCGGCGTACTGCTCTGTTGAATTCCAAAGGGAGAAGTTCCATTATTCTATATTACTTACTCTACGTAAGTTACGACTTGAATGGGACAGAACTCTTTTGAGTGAACCCATTCAGCGGTTGGGCTTATTTCGATGAAATCAAACGAGGCGACCTCGGGTTGCAAGAATCATAGAGGTTTCTCACATGAGTGATCACTTGAGTTAATAGAACAAGAATGGAAGAAATAATGGCTCTGTTATCTCGAGCTTCGAAATGAAAAATATGCTCTTATCAACTATTATCGATTTTAATGCGCTCCTTTTACTTCGGACAGGATTCATATTCTGATCTAAATGAGAAGGTGCATTTTTTCCTCCTCGCAGACTGGCTCCTTATTTGGTAGTCCAACATGGATCTTGTGTTAGGATTGCATATTAGTGAGACTGGCATTCTTTTGAACCGTATGCTAACTGGTAATTGAAAGCATACATTCTAGGTTTGGTTGGATTGAAATCCTAAACCAGGAGGAGGTGCACTTCTCTAGTTGGTCCAGAGCTTTGTATTTAGAAACCTGAATTTACATCTAAAGTGTCAGAGGACAACAAATCTTGCCTTGAATTCATATGCAAATAGATTCACCACTGGATCACAATTAACTGTTTGAGCCTCTCAGAAGAGCCACTCAAAATCGCCGAGCAATCTCAATTTAATCTGGCGAAATTTTTGCAATGCACCTCCTCCTCGTGTCTTCTCGTTGATTTCTCGTGTCTGAATTTGAATGACTTGTCAAGCATTTGTCAGTTATCTCCTCACTCCTGAAAGATGCAAAAGCACACCGAGAGAGAAAGATAGACAGACAGACAGAGAGAGAGTGAGAGTGATAGAGGTGAGAGCATCACTGTCAAGACAAGGTCTTTGAGGAATACAACCAAGAAGTCAGCAAAATTTAACAAGTCGTAAAAAGAGTCTAAAAACAGAAGTGACCGTAACGACTCGATTAGCCAAAACGGCCCAACCTTTAAATACCGTGTGAACCATTAGTAGTTCCTTACCTCGTTCTCCTGCTTGCCATGTTCGCAATGGGAGATTTTTGAGCAAACGAGACACTTCCGACAATGGGTAGGTAGCTTTTCTCAAAGTCACTGCCTCTAATGATGTTTACCGCAAAGTCAAGCAGGGCGCCGATTACGGACCAAAACAATTCCATTGCGCAAGGCAAGCAAATCAATTTCCTAATGATTTTATTCAATATTGGCAAACATCCAAGCCCCGTCGTCTGGGCTTGGGAAGGTTGGGATGGTTTCATTAGTTATTGTTGAGCCAAGATAGATTGGCTCTTCAAGTCAAGAGCATTTCTCTGGTTGGTTTTTGTTTCGAGGATCTGCTCTAACGAACACGTGTTTTGATATCATTCCACAACATTTGGGCGTCAATATATGAGATGATTCACGAAATTGAATTCGCAAACAAAGGCATCTCCCACGTGCTTGAGATATGTAACCAGAAATTGATCGTCTGGAGACTCATTTTTCTGGTCCCGTGACATGGGACTTTTTCCCGATGAAACCTTTGCCATATTCAGACGGGTCTCATACATGATGATGGCTTTTATGGTCGAATTGAAAGTGGAGTTCGTTAAAACTGAACAGGGGACCTCTTGTGCAATTCCTGGTGTGTGTGTGTGTATATGTGTTTTTCCCCATTGCACTTTGAGTCATGCGAACAACACAGTTGAGTTTATGCTCTGCCCAAATTTGGACTCCCTCCCCAAGCCTTTTTAGTAAAGATCCATCTGATTTATTGAAACTAAGCGTTTAAGGATGAGTCCGATAAATGTTTTCAGCCAAACACAATAGCTCTGATTGATCGGGGCTTTTGGCAGGCATATTTTTGTAATCAAAGGTGATTTCACACCTCATTGTCATGAGTGGTGTACTAAACGAACGAGAAGAAGAGGGAGGAGGAAGCAGCAGCGGCAGTGATGCCCATCATCTTGGTTGGTTGGTTGGCTTGGTTGTTGGTATGGCATTGACGTGTCGTGAAGGAAATTTTGGAGGATGTGATCTTGTCAGAGAAGTCCCGGAGTTTGCGATGTGAATGTGTTTAGAATGCTGACAAGAACTAGTCACAGATCGTTTTTATGCCGCCTGGCTGAATGTGGCTAAGATTGGCAGTTTTTGCCTCTCAACAATTGGTATTCATTAAAGATAAATGGTCACGGTGTTCCGAATGGCTTTTTAGGTTTGAATCAAAATACCCAAAGACACCATGGCAATTTTTGGACCCACAATTCAATAGGGAACAACTTTACTTTTATTGTATTATACAAGATTAGGTCCAGGAAAAAAGTCATATACCTAAAAATCTATTAAATATAACATTTTTTAACAAACTATTTAATCCATATTTAGAGACCATTTAGTTACCTTATGAATTCAAATTGAATAAAAATTCATTCAGCAACAGCTGAGTTATTTGACTTTGAATGGTCCATTTTTGACCCCAAAAAGCCGAAAAACGCTACAGTTATATGAAAAAACAAATTCCCAAAGATTTCACGTGGCTTTTCAATATTGCAAAAAATAAATGATTTTTTTCAGTTTTGAAACTTAAGTGAAAATAGCTCAAAATATGAAAAAATATCACTTAAAATGCACTTAAACAAGATTTTTGGAAAGTTATTTTCATAACTATTTAGAGTACGCTATGGTGTGTGTTGTGCCAAAATTTCAAATAAAAATGTCTAACAGGTTCATATCCAAAATTACGAGTTCTAGAAGGACCATGTTCAAAATGGACTAAAATCGAGACTTGAAACATTAACCGATTTTTGCAAAACTTTAAATTATCACCCAACTTTGAGTGTCTTTGATACTGCAAAAGTTTTTTTATTGGAAAATGTATTTTAAATGCCTTTTATGTGCTATTTTTTCTTATTTTGAGCTATTTTGACATAAGTTCCAAAACTCAAAAAAAATCATTTATTTTTTGCAATATTGAAAAGCCACGTGAAATCTTTGGGAATTTGTTTTTTCATATAACTGTAGCGTTTTTCGGCTTTTTGGGGTCAAAAATGGACCATTCAAAGTCAAATAACTCAGCTGTTGCTGAATGAATTTTTATTCAATTTGAATTCATAAGGTAACTAAATGGTCTCTAAATATGGATTAAATAGTTTGTTAAAAAAATTATATTTAATAGGTTTTTAGGTACATAACTTTTTCCCTGGACCTAATCTTGTATAAAACAATAAAAGTAAAGTTGTTCCCTATTGAATTGTGGGTCCAAAAATTGCCATGGTGTCTTTGGGTATTTTGATTCAAACCTAAAAAGCCATTCGGAACACCGTGTGGTTCTTGTGGCCTATGTACGTACAATCCTCAGACACATGACCGTCACATTCCAATCGACTTTTCACTCTGAACACAATCACTCACAAACAGATTGGGGAAATCCGAATATTCAGAGCCCGTCAGGGTCGTCGTTTCAGGGTGGTCGTTCGTCTAAGTGACGAGGAGAAAAACAGAAAAAAGAGATGAAAATGAAATTGAAATGATGTGTCAGTCGTGACAATGAGCAAAGGTTACTTCTATTAGAAGGCCCGAATCTCTCAAATAGAACATTTGAAGGGCCCCTCACACGGCGAAGTGAAGGAAGAGTGACTGTGGTAGGGCATGAATCTTCAATCTTATTGCCGTGGAGAACCAGCCATCGTCATGTGGGCAAGTTAGAGGCAATCAAGAGAGCTTGCTTGCATTTACTAAAATATATTTCTCAACAACATGCTTCCAAATTGTAAGAACTTAATAGAGAAGCTCGCGAGCTTTTGTAGGATTTAAACGGAGAGAAATCAGACCCTACGTGTTTACATAAGTATAGGAGGAAGAAACGATGATGAAAACATAGTGCATTCCAGTCTTTCTTCTCGGTTTATCCATGGTTATCCAAAGAACCTTTCATGAGTTTGAAACTGAAAAAGAAACCCGGTTGTAATCGGTCTTGGGGTTTCTTTGGGTCGTCGGTGAGGTATTCCCCAGCCGCCTATCTAAATCCGACTTTAAGGTTCACAACTATGTGGATGTTTTTTACATGAGAAGGACTTAAGAAAGAGCGACTCTTTGTCATAAATCAAGCCTATCTTTTAAGGCCCTCCCGAAAAAGAATATTGGTCAAAATTGTGGTGAGCGCGAGGGTTTGGGCAAGAGGATCATAGGAGCTGCATTTGGGATGGACGCTGAATAGCATCTCCGTTGATTGGATGCAAGATAGCCGAAGATTATGGTAGTTGCTGACTCCATATGTGTATGTGTGAGTGTGCGTGTACTCGTATATTCATCTTCGTCTCCATAATGTGTGGGCCTTGCTTAGCTGGCTGGTTGACTTGCTTAAAACACTGAGCCAAGGGGCAAATTCAGCCAGGGGAAGGGTCCTTCTCACGAACAACTGTTTCACCATTCAAATCCATTGACCATTTTCAGACGAAAATCACCACACAGCAATCTTGAATCATTTTTCAGGATATCTCTTTTACGAGTCGATTGTTGGCCCTCGCATTTTCTTCAATTGTTGACAAACGTGGGTTCTCTCTAACAAGCCACATTCCATATAATTTTTAAACGGAACGAGACGATCGAGCTTCAAGCTTTTCAACGTTACTTCTTTCCAGCATTTCAATTTGGTTTTGTTATTTCGGGAGTGTTTTAACCTTGAGTCCATGCGCCAACTAATCAAAATATTTTCAAGCTTTTTTCTCTTCAAATTCAGTTCATCGGGTTGACTCCTTCTTGTGGCTAGCCATTCAAAGCCCAAAGAAAATACTCGTGCTCCAAGTCATCCATCTTACAAAGACAAATTGTGAAGGGTGACACCCAAGCGATTGATTGAGAAATCTTACATGTGCATCTACGAATATTCTTGCCCAGTTTGGCATTGGTGGCCAAGAAACCACGGCAACTTGAGAAGTCGAACACTCAGACGAAGCTTTTAAATTGGTCCTGAGTCGTCAAATAAGGCGCGAAATTTGATCCTATTTCTCATTTCTTCGTAAATTAGCGTTGTTCAACGTCAGATCTCATGATGGTGTTTCTCGAGCTAGCTAGCTAGCCGCCATATAATTTGACATTGAGAACTTGCTTAAGCAATGCCAGCTCGCCATCCATGCCTTCATTTCTGGTTGACCCTATCTCATCAAGCATGCAGTCGTTCGTTTTATTGGTACCCTGAGAGCGCCTCCAACCAACGGAGTGGAAGTCGAATTGAATTTATCCCCTGTTTCTTGGTCTTCTTTGCTCATTGCATGAGCAAGTGTTGGAAAGAGATGAAAGTTTGGATAAGTTGGGGTGATTTTTGCACGACCTTTTCGTTTGGTGTCGACCCAATGACATCACGAATAAACGTGAGAGAAGCGTTATTTCTCCTCATGGAGACTCTTTAAATAATCTCGAATCTACGTACTCACAGGGAGGGCCGCTTTGGCATTTTGGTTCTTTGGCACCCGTTGCTGCCGTCCTGGCTACAAAGGTACATACATCTATCTGTATGTACGTATATGTGGGTACAACATGCGTAGAACGTAGAAGAGGTAGGACGTGCATAACGCTCTTTTTTATCTGAATATTGAAGAAGATCGATAAGAGGAGAAATTTTTAGTACGTCGAGTGTGTGACCAAATATTCATTCGGCCATAGCTTGGATGTGCATCAGACGATGCTTACTTCGTCTCGGATATGGTCGTACATCTACACGTTGTTGGTGTCTGACTGTGCCGACAATCTTCTAGGTTTACCTCTCCAATGTGCCAATAAAAGTTTCAGTCCCAGTCATTCCATTTCAACTTTTGTCATTGGACGCCATGAAATGTCCGAAATACCCGGGCGGACTGAGAGAAATCATGAAATGGAACCATAAAAGATGCCTTTCGAGATGCACTAAAAATTTCAAAAGCTCCCTCTTATATTCCAAGCCATGATCATAATTCAGTGGTAAAGCAACCGATCTGAATGAGACAGATCGACCAACAAACCATTCAAGGGCATCGTAGGCATTAAGATGGGATCAGAGTCCTCACATTTGAGCAAAAAGCATTGGGTTAAGTACTCAAGTAGTTTATGCAAGGACTTCAAGTGGTTCTAAATTGAGATTCCACAGATATTCACAGCTTCCTTTTGTGGGAAACGAGTACGGCCAATCAAAGACCGAGGTTACGACCTGTATGTAAGCAGTCAACCGAACAACCACCACCACCTGAGATAAAGCTTGGATGTCAGATCTTGGCTTCCAACTTTCAAGTTGAAGGGTCCTTGTTACTCTTTCTGTGTCGCTTGTCGAGCATTTATTTTGTGGCTTTGAAAGTACGCTAAAGTTTGACAACCTGGCGAAACATGGCCGAAAGCAAAGTACCAACGCCCAATACCATTCATAGTATATTCAAAGAAACCCCAATTAGGTAGCTCCCAATAGGACGATCTCTTTTGTTTGCATAATCATGGGGTTTCGCAGGTCATTTGAACTTGATGGCCGAGTTCGAATTTGACTAACGAAATTCCAACAAGCTCTGCATGTACGTACCTTTGCCAGGCATTAATGTGGAATAATTTTGGGGTGCCTTTGTCCAATGAGACGGAATATCCGAATAGATGCTGTCATCGCATGCCATGCCATCATACGTTGGAGCGAACATATCTTGTCCTCTATTCAATGCAGAACACGTTTTTCAATGCACTCGTGCGCGAGTAATTTCCTTTCCAAGATTAAAGTGCATAAATGAGTGTAGGTTTTTGTGACTCAATTTTAAGGGGGCCTCTCTCTCTCTCCACCTCTTTCTCTGACAATGGTTTCATTTTTGGCACAACTCCGTGTGCATATTAGTTCTGGAGGGGTTAAAATTGAAATTCAAACCGACAATGAGTTTTTAGAGGATCGAGTTATTCATTGAAACTGACTTTGCGATATGACAGAAGCCTTGGATCGAATGTCACTGACGATTGAGATTAATTGCTCTTTAGGTTCGTTAACGAAGGTTGCGCTATAGTAGTTCTAATAGATCGTTCTGACTTCGTACGTACGGCACCTCTGCAGTGCTAGCGTGTGTATTGATAGCGAAAAGCCTCTCAAAGACGTGTTGAGAGTTGTTATCTACCATAAAATGACATATTGTATCCCGCCTATGAATAGGCACTCAAGACAATGGCAATAAATTGAGAAGTCTTTTGTTTCACCTTTCATTCCAGGATGTCGGGGAAGACTGGTCTTTTTTCCGAGGACCAAATTGCCGAGTTTCAAGAGGCATTCATGCTCTTTGACACCAAGGGCGATGGCATGATCCCGGTAAGCACCTTCATTCTCTCTCTCTTTCTTTGTTTCTCTCTTTCCTTCCCTCCTTCCTTTGATTGGGCCGTCCTAAGAGATTTTCCCTGCAAAAAATGACCGACCCAATGAAATCGCCGCCTCGATCTGAGACATCAATCTGACCCTGAGGCTTGTGCAACTGTCAGCCAGGTTATCATTCACAGGCTGAGACACTCGCACACAAGTTGGTTTGTTGAGACAGGAACTTGATCGTGTCCAAGCAAGGGCCGCAGGAGTTTAATTCAATTCAAATGGACAAGCTTCTTTTTCATGGCTCGTGGCAAAAGAACACTTGATTCCAATTTTTGGCTTGATCATCGGTCTGCTTCAATAAAAGGGTCTGTATGTAGTCTGTGCAGAACAATGGATCCGTTGTTGCTGAAAGAAATGAGCGAGTGGCCCTTTTGGTACTTTGTGACGGCAAAAACTGCAAGGTTTTGGATATCTCAAAAGGCACGGGGAAATAGCAAAAACATGATTGGATTCTAATGGAAGAAATGGGTTCGGTTGGAAACCCGACTGATATGCCAATTTCAAATTTGAAATCGACCCTCCTGCTCTTGTTAACCTGGTGGCGGGCCCCGTTGAAGGTGTGACCCATGTGTCGTGTCGATTAGGCTAAACTTGTTTCGGATCATCTTGTAATGGGTCGAGAGACACACCCAAAATGATAGAGCACCTCAAACGAACTCCTTCCTTCTCTCATATCCAAATTGTGCCATAAATCTAATAAGATTATATGGACGAAACTCGATCAGGCGAGCAAAAACTAAAGTGCAACTCGGGTAGAGCACACCTTGGTATACGAAGTACCGTAGTACATATTGTACACTACAATCAGCCAAAAGCAATGGGTTCATTCGCTTTCGATCTCTTCACCGCAATTAACCTCCTTTGGGTGCGCTCGCATTCTGAAAATAACTTGGCAAGTGGCGTGGCCTCGCAAAGCTCGAGATGATCTGCATAAAATACAACCGATTACAAAGTGTAGCATCTCATAAGCCTCAATCATGCTCAAGATCTGCGCAGAGGCCTACTTGTACCCATGTACATGCTACGTATGGATGCAGGACCCGAAATTGGCCTATTCAGGACGCGACATTGACTATAATTTAGAACAAATTCCATCATAATTGAAGAGAATTACCTACTACGACATCGTCAAGAAAAAAACCCATGGAATAGGCTTCGCCTTTCCACCGATTGTTAACGGTAGTTTGCTCATTCAAGCATTGATTGCCTCACAAAGATACGAGATCGATAGATGTGCGATGCAGTCGTCTCTGGTATCTATCTGTAGAAGGGTGTGATTGCTTATTGAATATGAGTACTGTTATTTGAGATCGGGACGACGTCGTCGTTCTTCAACAAGCCAGAGACTGCGAGGAAGATCACATTTCGAAGGCTAATTCCCACCGCCGTGATTGCCAAACCTGATTGTCCTCGGCCGATTGTTTATCTTACCAAACTTCATTCTGCCTATTTTCGATGCTTGATAATGATCTTGATGTTCCGGCCAACTTGGTTGGCTCAGGATTTTTGGGGTGGGTGAAGTTCCCAATTCAAGGTAGTTCGGGGTTTCCTCCTCGACAGAGAGGGATTAGGGTGAGGTGATGTTAATGATGATGCACTCGAGTCACGTTGTTTTGTAATGGAATGGAATATGTACCACAGCCATAGCCGTGCATGGCCATGAAATGGGGCAAGGTATCAATTAAAAATTTGCTAATCCCGTGACAGGGAAGCATTTCAGTTCAAGTCCAAATTTTGCGGCTACGTGGCCATTTTGACACTTCATTTAAATCTGGTCCGCTCGTTTTGGGAAGGAATTCCAGTTTGGATGTCTAAAATAAAGAAAGAGAAGGCCTGCATAGAGCTTGGACCCTCCGCTCAATCGTTTGTCATCATGAGGGCCCATTGAAGGCGCTAAATTGCGCTTTGACTCCCTCCATACGCGATTGTCCATCTTGAAAGACAGGCGAAAGAGAGAGAGAAAGGGAATATCCACCCCCAAGGATAAGAGAAGCCAAGTCAATCATTATGAACGAGCCCTGGGGTCAGCATTCTGGGAACTGACTACGTACAGACAGTTTTCAATTAACTCCACCTTGGTGCCTTCTTTTTGTGCATTGCAGGCCAACCAGGTTGGTGAAGTGGTCCGAGCCTTGGGTCAAAATCCCACTGAGGCTGACATCCGACGATTGGTCCAGAACAACAACAATGAGGGGCGTGTCACTTTCGAGACATTCTTGCCCATCCTCCACGCCGTGTCGCAAAAGCAAATGACCGACACCGTGGACGACTTTGTGGAAGGTCTTCGCCATTTTGACAAGGTAATTTCGGTTTCACGTCGGAAAAGGCCATATGGCCCCATGTCTGCTCGCTCATGAAACATTGAAGAGATGAACGAACGAACGAACGAGCGAAGCTGGAGAACGAGAACGAGAAGGAGGAGGAGGAGGCCAAATTCTCGACTCTCAAATTACTGTCTGGTGAAGTTCAGTTTTCCTTGAATTCTTGAGAAATGCACGGGAAGTCATTGGGACGCTATCGACAAGAGTTGGATACATTGAAAAGGTGTTTCCTCTCCAAAAAGTATGTGATGATAACCCTAGAAATTGAGGTCACTCACTTCGCCTACGCGCTGTACAATACGAACATGAAGTACTTGTGTTATTTGATAACCGGAGAAAGAGTAACTTTCCTCTGTTGAGTAATTTGAGAATGATTCGAAATTTTATGCGAAGCAACAAAACTTCCAAGGTATCACAAGTTCTTAGAGATTAATCTCGGTCTTTTAAACGACTATTGCTTTTACGCCAAGTCATACTTTAGCCCACCGATTTATGGACACCACGCGTAGTGTATTTTATATCTGCTCCCATTTCTTTCCCTAAACTCCGAGGGGAGTCTGATCATCCATCTGAACAGAAGTCGAGTTCCTTTTAGGTGATAGAATCAAAGATGTGGCTTGTTTAACATACTTTTCCAACGAAAAGGAATGAAACAGCGTTTTTGAGAGGTAATTGAAAAGCAACGGGTAAGAAAGAATGGCGACGGAACGGCTACAAATAGCTTGCTTTACTGAGTGACATGAAATGATTTTGAGAATGGAACGACCACATGACTTTTCATATTCAACCATGATGTTTGGAAAACTGGGCATAATTTCTACATTCTTCATTTGTAAAAGCGCTCATCAAGTTTTATCCAAATTTCTTAGTGTGAAAAAAATGATGTTGAAAACCTGGGTAAATTTACAGACATTGAGATCAAAGAAGCTCATAATGGTCTGCGGAAGTTTTGATCCAACCTTGAATTCACATCGTAAGGAAATGACGATGTATGGTTTTGACTGAAATTCACATAAAACGCTACGTTCCGTTTTGGGCCTATGTAATGGGCCAAAAATGGGGAAACTTGCACCGAGCTCCACGAAGTAAGAAGAATATTAAAAGATAATTACTCATTAAACAATGGGACTTCATTAACTTGCGGATGAACCAAAAGCCAAAATTATTGATTCATTGATTGAGTGTGTTGTTTTCAAAACCTCAAAGGAATGGCCTCAAGGCCAATCAATCGTTCTTGGCTATTTACTCCATCTACGTAAGTAAGGTCGATGGAGGAAAAAGATGACAGTGACAAAGAGGAAAAAATGAAAATTACCGTGGAT
>CM021320.1:2858310-3116789 GCA_010645155.1 Tigriopus japonicus | reverse complement strand
AGATTGCCCTCAGCAAAAAGAAGTTTGGCTTTGGCAAGATTATTGGCCGTGGTAAAAAAAATGTACCCGATTTGATTGTTCTCTCTTGCCCTTCAGGATGGAGCTGGATTCATGTCCAGTGCTGAACTCCGCCACATGCTCACTTCTCTCGGTGAGAAGATGACTGAGGAAGAGGTTGAGGTTCTCATCCATGGCCAAGAGGATTCTCAAGGAAACATCAACTACGAGGACTTTGTCAAGATGGTGTTAGCCAACTAGATCACCTCCTCGGACTACTTTTACCCTCGCCATGGTCACCCTAGGGAACGCTTGATCCGCACCCTGGTGACCTGGTTTCACCATCAATCAATTGCTATTTGAGTCATGATTGTGACTTGAAAAGAGAGCCAAGGCCTTTCAACTTACTTGGCTTTCGCATGCCGGATCTGTCTCTTCTGCCTCAAAAAACCTGCTTTTGTCTACTGCTTAAGGAAAAAGCCCATTTGTAAAATTATTATATTATCATTACTATTATTATTAATCTTATTACCATTAGTCTAATGTCGAACTTCTTCTCCCATACCTGCTATTTATATACATACAAAACATCCTCTCCCGCGCTACAAAAAAAAAATCCATCATTTATCCATTTTTATTGATGTTTGCATGCAGTCGAAGGAAGCAGCATATTCCAATTTATAAAGTATCATGGAAATGAATTTAGTTCTTAAGGCACACTCTTCTTTTTGTTATTTTCGTATCCTTTTTTTTACGCTACGCTTCATACATAAATACACTATTTATGACCTTAAGTTAATGTTTGCCCTGGATCAATCAATCAATCTCCGGCATTCCGCTGAAAAACAACACAATGAAGATTCATAAACCGTGTCAGCGCAAATAAAAGACATTTTCTTATGCTTTTGAACACTACAGCAAAGTTCCACAAAAATGTTCATGCATGAAATATATATTAAACGAAAAAAATACACTGATCCTTGTGTTACATGTACAGCAAACCTTGGTTTTCCTTATTTCGATCTCCTTCTGCCATTGATGCAATTGAGCTGATTGACTTGAGAATTTTCGACACAGTTTATGACTCTTAGACGTCAACTTGGCTGAGCTCGTTCCAAGATCTCCACCGGTTGATTTCTCGGGGGGGATCACTTTCTAATGGCTGATTCATCGCACGTCACGATCCAAAGGCTTGCCCAAAGTCAGTAAAGGCTTGTTACATAAAGAAACAACATTGAAGAGAGGAGGCAAGAGTAAAAAAAAATGATCTCGAAAAGTAGAAGCGAATGTAGAAACTTTGAACAAAAGAAAGTTTGTTCCATCTTTCTGTCTTGTGTTCCATTATGAGCTTTGAACAAACACTGCTAGCTAGGTTTTATTTCCAAGAGTTTTGACGAAATGACGTCGTGGCGAGTGGATTAAATACACTTCCATAGTTTGCCTTAGTAACCCTTTTCTGATTCTCCTCCCGTCAACGAACGTTACAAGGTTCTCAAGTTCAGAATAGAGGACTAACAGAGAAATGTCACTCCAGTACAGTCAGTGGAGATTTGTTTTGAACACACTTCATTGATCCGGCCGCAAGGGTGTCAAGTGACTTGATTCATCATACATTGCTCTTGTTTGACCAAAGCAGTTGAATGAGCAATTTTGCCACTGACTCCCTAAAAATGCAAGTTTGGCTTGTGATTCACGTAACTTAGTGTGTTCAATGTCAAATCCCAACACACACACAGTGGGGGCTTGGTGACTCACAAATATTTTCGGAGTGTCATTTCTTTGTCAGCCCTCTAGTTCAGAAGTGCAGGTTAGTACTCAAACTAACTTTTTTCGTATGTCTGACCATCCTCATAATTTGAATAATATTATCATTTTTTTAAAGTGACTCAAAATCAAGTAATAATTTTGGGACTATGTCCCTGTCCTTATTGAATCTTATTAAAGCACGTGGTCTCAGCTTTTGCAACGTGCTCGCTAAGAAATGGTGTTTTTCCTTCATTTTATGCGCCTTGTGCACTATCTTCTATTATTGGATGTTTTCAAGCATTCCTTGTTGGAACACTTTGGCTCGTAGATCTTCAACGGAAGAATATGTGGGCGTAACAAACATTTTTCGAGACGAAACGGTGCCTATAAATTGCCACAAAGTTTTGCAAATGAGTCTAGAATAGGGTTGCCTATGGGATCATTTGTTTTTCCTGTTGACCGCTTCATGCACACCATGTAGAAACAAAGAAACGAACCTTCGCACTTCATTGATAACTAATGGCTTCCCCGACAAGCCGAAATGGACCTACAGCATGCTGTCCCTCCCTAACCATTAAATTGAATTTCCTGCGAGGTGAAGCATTAGTTGAGCAATTATTCAATCACCACCCAAAAACATAGTTGACCGCAGCCTCGGCGCTATTACGCGGCGGAGATCTAATAATCATGTTTCTACGTTGTGGATGTACTTCAGCATTCGTTCAGAAATGCCTTCAAGATGGGAGCCTCAACACTAGAAACAATTTTTTGCAATTGTTTAGAGTGGTTGTACTGGGTGATTCACTTGAAACGGAAGAAGAAACCATGCCGTAACTCGGAAATGGCTGATCTTACAAAAAATGCATGAATCTTAAAAAAATGGGGCAAATAACAAGTCTAAAGATATATATGGTTTTATTCCCTTCATGTCCACTTATTTTCTGTTTTAGCTAAATTTCGGAAGGGATAAAAATGTTGGAGTCACGAACGAGTTTTCAAAAATGACCCTTCACGGGAAAAATGTCTTAGATATTGAACTTTGGTGAAATTGCTTTTTCTCACACGTGTTTTGCCAATCGTATCCAATGAAAGTGAGGTTCATATTTGGTTTCAATCACGAGTTATCGACGATATAATTAGTTGTTCCGTTTCTTTTGAAACACCCGGTAGATCCTATTTCCGATTCCTCCTCGAAAAAATTGCAATTGCTCGGGAGAAGTTTCCTTTTGTTTGCCAATCCATTGCGTGCCTCGTTAACAAGAGTCAGATTCGCCAGGAGAATTTAATCTGAGACATGCTGATTATAAGTGGATATGGAAATCCCATGGCTTTTAATCTAATTTTCGATAAAGCTAACAGGCAAATTGTTTTAGACGCCGCCCAAAACACTCATTTGGGGGAGCGCTAAAATTTTCCTTGTGGTGAGGCAAACTTTCAAGAGTTGTGATTAGCGATGTCTCACTTTCTAGAATGCAAAACATTCAGAACTTCAACATTCAATTTGCGTCTTTGAGATTCAACGAGTGCTTTTCCACGTTGCCTGAACTACACATTAACCATTACAAACATTCACCGACCTCTTCGGAGCAATTGGCTGCCTGTTCATTGCAAAGTAAATCAAGACAAAGTGTGTCCAGCATTGGCATCCCTGTTCTTCACTTGGAAGGTGAGCGGGTAGACAACCTTGCGCCCCTATTTCCAAGGTCGGTTGAAACTAGAGACCCATGGCTCGTTCTCCATATAGAGAGAAAGAAAGAGAGACAGTAGAACTGGAAGAGGTGTGCAACCAAGGAAGTGGAGAGAACGGAAGGTTTCAGTAGTCAGTGCAGTCCGTCTTGCATCAGGTTCTTCCTCCTCTCGCCCTCTCTTCCTTTTTAAGGTTAGTTGCCTCTGCTTGGCCAGCCAATCCCTCTCAGTTGGTTCCACAGCCTTCACGTTCCTTCTTTCCGTGCAAGGAACCACTCAAGTCACAACGGAGGTTGAATTGCTCGAGCAGGCGGCCAAAAACCAGAGAGGGAAGGTTAATCCATACCGGTGAAGACAGGAGGCTCTCTCTTGGGTTACAGTTTGCAGTAGAATTTGTTCCAACTCATTCAATTCATATCAAAGACGCCTTTGGTTGACCATTTTCCCACTGAGAGTGTAAGTGTACCCACTGACATATGCGTGTCCTTGAGGACAAAACCTAACGGAGACCAACAACGGGAGGAGTTGTAGATTGGAGAGAGAAAGAGAGAAAAAGCGCTGGTTGGGAGTTGGGGGATTGTTGTTCCTTGTTCCATTGGCTTGCTTTTACTGGATGAGTGAGTTAGAGAATGGCTTCAGAATCGTAGAGACGCAAGAACGGAAGCCAAGGCCTTGGAGGCAACAGTTTGGCATTTCGCACCCTAATGAACACATAGGTCCTTGGTGAACAGTGCCACTGAAAACAAAAGACCGTTGCCATTGTTGGGTCAAACAGCTTTGATGGCTTTGTAAGCCGGAGAAAGACAATTTGGACAAGTGACAAAGAAACGAGTTGTGTGGCCAACGCTTAAAATCTGAAGGCTCTTTCACTGAATATCGTGCCACTTGAGACTTGCTGAATATTTTCAACGACCATCAAACTCAAGGGAAAAGTATTTTCTTTTCATGTTAGTGCGAAACCTGGCATATGAAAAATATCGACAAAACGAGAATTGACGAGAACATCGTGATCCGAACAAAGCAGCGAAAATTCTTCTGCATAATTGATGGAACCAAAATGTTTGGACACGTGGTCACGAAGAGATTTTTTTGCCAATTCAGCTGTGCTTCAAAGTTTGAGGTGTTAGTGCTTGAGAAGTGAAGCTATTTGGAACTTTGTGGGATCGAGTCGGCTGACAAGATGAATTCAACAAACAAAGAAAAGCCCAAGAAGGTGAAAAGTGTAAAGATGAGTGTGGATTTCTCTTCCATGGACATTGAGGATCGAATCATGGGATCACCATCGATTTCGATATCCTCCCCACCCAAGGACAACCCCCCATTCTCGTTGGATGATGACGATTACATCAACGAGCAATATTTCGTCGAAAGTACCCAAAACGAGGTCAACAGTAATCTCGAATGTGCTTTCTCTGAAGTCGACCCCAAGCTCATCTTGGCAGCCTCCAAATTTGTCCACGAGCTCATATTTCAAGCCCAGATCGAGGCTCAGAATCGTCTGATGAGCTCGCAACTAGACAATAATATCGCCGACACAGATGTAAGTCGTGATTCGACTCTCAATTGATTCAATTTTTGGCCATGGGCAAGGAAGTTTGCTCTGAACTATCACAAGATATCGATTATCATTTTTTCTTCATTTCAGCCTCTCCTTGCGGGAAAAGGCCAGAAAAGACCAAAGTTAGGTAAGTCTTGCTCGTTCAAGGTACTTCTCCACGAGATTGGATTTTGAGAACCCGTCTGAAGAGTAGTAGAAGGAAGACTCATCCATCTTGATAAGCGCAATTCCCATCTGACTCAAACTCCCCCGATTCTAAATATAAGACATGATGAGCAGAGAAAAGAATAGAGTTCCATGGTGCAAAGGCATAGAAATACACTTGCCAACAAAGTATTGGCTCCTAGGTATGACAAGGTACAAGCAACACCGTGTTATGATAAACACTAACGTTATTGGATTTCATTTTGAGAAGCAGCATACAATCTCAAAATCGATAAAAATATCACGTTGAGGGACATGCTCCTCGATCACCCAACCCCTACTTATCCAAAGGTGTTGCTTCATAATACTGCCAATTTGAAAATAAAATTAAGAGTTGACGTCAGTAAGATCAATGAAAAATAGGGTACACTTTTCAATTTGGGCTTGCCTAAATGTGCTTTTCTTTTGCAATTTATTCGCATTTCTCTTTGTGGGAGGCTCGACTTGCGAACAAGAGCGCTATTTTTGAGCCCACTCCCTTCCTAAAATTAGAAACCAGGAGGGAATTAATGACCTTAAGACAACGAAGGCAATCCTTTTCTTCAACAAAAATTTAGCAAAGAATCAACGCTCCCATTCTTATAAATCCTGCTTTTCATATAGATTTAAGTTTTTCAAACTAAATCACAGGGTTTATCTAGTGGCTTCCTATTTATAGTTTCCATAATTTTAGTCCTTGTTTTTTGCAATTCCTGAAATAAATAAATCATGTTTCAAACACAGTTTCAAGCCCATAAATTTTAGTTATCCTTAATCCAATAAGAAACAACATTTCTTAGCTAACTCAAGTTGTTTCAACCTGGGGGACTTTTTAAATGTCCATTTGCATTTTTAAATGGAACATTTCCCTTTCCCTATTGGAAGGAACCATATGGCAACCAAGCCAAGCAAGAATGCACATAATGGCAAAGACCAGAGAAGCCCCTCTAGCATTCTCTTTGATCCGCAATTGTATTAATCCTAAAGCAAAACATAAATGCGAGCTTTCCATTTGGCATGTCCTCTTCTGTATTTCAGATTCTCATTCAAGTGCAGATGGAAACCTGCGTTTCATTCGTGAAGAAATCAATAAGAAATGCCGTCGAATGTATCGTGTGTTCCTGTCATGCTATGGAAAACTCCCTTAAGAAGCCAACGGCACGTTTCCATTTTTCTTTCCTCTTGCCATGTGGAAATGCATAAATACGTTCACTTCATTAATCAGAGTAACCACAACCACAAATATGCCCAAAGTGGAACCAATCCCATGTTGAATCAGTGCTGGTTACTCCACTCAGCCACAAATGAAACCGCTCTCTGGTCTGGGGAAAAAGCAATCAAGTGCCAGTGATGCCATTCGGGTGAGGATACTGATCGGACTTATGGCCATATTCGTATGGAAAGGCTCCCTTGCAATTGTTGTCAGTGTCAAGTACAAGTACATATCAACAAATAACGGTCATCGTTAGCAATGCTTTCTACCCAAACACAAAATGTGCGCCATTACGTCAAGACTCGATGTCAAATGTCACAATACGTACAGAAATCATCGTCGAGAACATATCAACCTTGTGTCTAAGTCGAAAATTGAATATCGAAAGCCTCCTATTTTCATGTGCACCTCTAGGCTGGATTGATTTTGTTTTCAGCTCAGAAAATATACATACATTGTGATATTTTCCTCTTCGTTAGACAAAACACCCATCATCCCTGCAATGTTCATTAGAAATGACGCTTGTCTCTCAAAAATATAAAAATGACCAAACATGAGAAACTGGATCCTTGACGTTCATTGATTTTTGTAACAAATGATACTGTATTTGGCACGGGAGATGGAAATGCATCAGAACTAATGTGGGTTTTTCTCTGGTCGACCAAGCACAACTTCACGGAGCGATTTCGGTTGCCATTGACCGTCGCTTTGAGCCAGTTGGACCATTTTATTGGACCTTTGCTCTTGGTCCGATTGCATTTTGGTCCGTACACTCACTTGGTCAGAGCTCGAGGCAAAGTAAACCCCATCACTATAGTTTATGAAAGTCTTGGTGGGCTCAAAAACGTCACCCTCGGCGAAGGGTCTTGAGCTGAACAAAGCCTCGGTGTCAGGGTTTTGGCCCAAGGCCTTCCTGTCCCTGATCTCAATATATTTCTTTTTCAACGGGGACGGGGTGGAGAAAATGAAATTAAGCTTAGTTGGGTCGTAATAACCGGCAGAGTCGACCACTTCATTACTAGCAAACACGTCCTGACTAGACGAACCATGTCCCTGGACCCGATAACTATGGTCCTCTAAGTGGTATTTGGTGTGGGGATCCACCTGCTCGATATAGTCCCCATAGGACGGGTTATTATTGGCGATGGCTGAAGGAATCGTACTGTAGGTTTTGGGGGTCTTGCGAACGGGTCGTTTAGGTTGCTCCTTTTGGGATTCGAAGACCAAGACGACTTCAATGGGCTCTTGAACGGAACAATCCAATTCCTGTTCCAACATTGCCCGCTCATTCAAAAGTCTATTCAAGTCGTAATTGGTTTCCTCGATTTGCATGGATCGCCGACTGTACACGTGATTTCGGTGAAGTCCAGACGAAGACTCATCACAGCAAATGCAAATTGTATTCCGACGATGAGGATTGGGTTCAACTGAATTGGCGCCAGAATATTGATCTTGTTCCAAGTAAGAGTTCTGGGTTGGAGCAAGGAGATAGTCCACGTCCAAATTGACTGAATCTCGGGGCACCTGTTTCGCTTTGGATTCGGTATAATAGTCTTGGGTCGAGAAGAGGTTTCCTTCCGCTTCCTCGTCCTTGAAATCCTCCAGGTAATTGTAGTAATCATAATCATCCGATTGTGGCGAAGGACTAAACGTGGTTGTGGTCAAAGGATCGGGAAATGGGGCACTCGTGACGAAAGGGTCCCGGAATGGCTCCAAATGCTCTCGTTTGGGAACGGGAAACTTGTCAGCAAAGGTAGGCTCAAAATAAAGGCCATGTGTAAAATGATCTTTCTTCTCATCCAAAAGGACGTTAAGCGGTCTTGTGGAGTAGAAAGGATCTGAGGGATCAAATCTGTTCTTCTCAAAGTTTCCAGGGCGATCATTTTGGTAACTCGGTTGTTGGGGAGGTGGGGGCGCCCTTACTGGTGCTCTCATCGGCCTTTTCCGTTGCCTTCGCCGATCGCCTCTGTCTCCAATTCTTCTTCGTTTCTTCTTTTTCTTATTCTTCCTGTCTTCTAATAACTTGAAATACTGATCTGGGTCTTTCAGAAAGGTGTGTGCCAAAAGGCTCTTAACAAACATGGGCACATTAGGGGCTGGAGCAGGATTATCAATGGAAATAGGTCGTTTCGCCGGGGGCCTTGGGCTCTTTTTCCTGTTCTGATGTTGGTTATCGTAAGGTGATCTCGAAGCTGGATTGGATTCTGATCCACTAATCTCGGGTGATGTCTGCTCGAGCTTGTCTAAAAGTGACTCAGATGTGGCTTGTGGCGGAACCTCATCAAATGGTAAGTTGAAATCGGGTGCCGTGAACTTGTAAGGATGCTTGTTATCCGCTTCTTGAAAAGTCTCTCTGAACTGAGAATTAAAGCTCCCATCTCTGTTCTGTGGAGACGACCTTGGCCTTGAGCGATTGAAAGGTGGACGCTGCTGACGTCGTCCTTTGGTTCTCTGAAAGGACTTTCTCACTGAGCTGACTCGAGCTCCTAATGAAGAGAAGAAATTAAGTGGTCGCTTGGGATCGAACGGGATGTTGAATCGGGGCTTCTGGCGCCTGGATCCAATGCGATGACGTCTCCTCGGTGGCCTTTGATGTTGGCCACGCTCTGAACCCCTCAATGAAGAAGGTTGAGGTAAATTCCTGGGTGGTCTCTCCGAGTGGCTTTCAATTTCCGTATGTCTTTTGTACTTTTGGTCGATATGATCGTGCTTGGGTAAATAGACGCCAACATTGGTGTGACGCTCGGGTACATAGACCCCAATGGATTTGGACGCGTCCGGAAATTTGGATCCTCCTTTGAGCTCATCTAACGTGGGCAGGATGTGAGGCGGAAGCTTCATGGCCGTCTTCATAAGGTAACTGGCCGTCCGAGCAAAACCCTCATCGAGAGCGGATCGTTCCGCTTCCGACAAGGCACTGGAATCCGGATCGGACTCGGCTTGGACCATCCCAGCATTGGATATATTCAAAGCCATGACGGAAAATAGAAAGGCGCCCACCTGAAATGAAACATCATCATCAGTTTTCATTTTGCCTCAATAGCTTTGTAGTAAAAAGGATATTGTTAGAGAGAAGCGTAACATGTAACATCAATGAAGTTTTGAAATAAGGGAGAAATTGGCTAGTGAGACTTTAGATTGCTTGCTAAAGGCTCTTCTTGCATCAAAGCACCTTTAAAGTTCAAACGGAAAGGTGGTGCAAAAATAGCACTGCTATCAGGGTGAATCTCCTCTCTTACTCCTGTGCTCTTCCAAAGGTAAGCGGTATCGATTAAACCCCTCCAATTTCAGCCAAACAACCAACAAACAACATCCAGCCAACATTGCATGAAATCTAGCCATCCGAGAACGGGAACGACATCGTCATCTCATCTCGGATTTTCCTTCTCAATACACCTCACTACATACGAAGGTACAACTCATTGGTCGATCAACAAATGCAAGAGCACTCTCTTGGAGAGCCTCTCCATTCCACTACCGTAAAATCCACTCAGTCTCACACTCTCAAGAAGATTGGTTGCCTCAGCGTTGGTAGTGAATCAACGTCGTAAGACGGTAGATAGTAACCACGTGAGGCAGCAACAACAACATCATCAGCCATCCACCCGTGCTATGAAGTTACTAAGAACGCGAGAAAAGAGGAAGAGAAGAAATTGTTTCGCTGGAGCCCTCGAGAAGCACTCGTTTCAAAAGCAACTGTACTTTAAATGGAATCCCTCCCTCTGTCCAAGCTCCAGACTACAAGTCCAATCAACTCGATTTGCTTGGAGAGAGACGACGAAGCAGAAGCAGAAGAAGTTGAGGAAGAAGAGAGGCTTCTATTAGTTGGAAGTGTTCTTAAGGCTCCGAATCAGACCAACAACCACCGTTGACACACATCTCAGTTCTTTTGTTCAATCGCTACCCAGTGCTTGAACCGAGTAAACCATGAAGATTTGGTGGTCTGTTTGTCAGTTGTTTGGGGTGGTCTTGTTTTGGACCTCCGAGTCCCTTGGGGAGAGTTGCAAGTCTTCGGGGACAGTGTTTTCAGAGGCAATGACTCTGCAACAGGAAGAAACTTGTGACAAGATCACTGAGAGAGCTCACAATGGCAATTTCCCGGAAGAGCTGAAACAATGGATTAATGATATGGAATCCTCGACAATCGATCCTTTGGGAACGTGAGTATTAAATCGACTCTTTGGCCATATTTTTTTGAAAAAAGCATATGCACAAGAAACAAAAACGTGTTCTACTTCTCGTTCATCATCACGACTCGACACATTTCTTTCAGGACGGACATGCCATTAGATGATCCCCTGTCAACCTCATGTTTCTCAGACGACGACGTTGAAGCCATCTTTGCCAAATTAGGTGACAACAAGACGTCCAAGCTCGAGATGAAACCTCTCACGAAACTCGATGATCTCCAAGGAACTGGAAGGATCGTTTTCAAGAACGGAACTCGTCTGGAATCATCCTATTTCCAATCAGGATATGTCCGTCATGGGTTCCCGGCCATGCTGTACTCAAGGGACAAGGCCACTTTCTTTCTTGGCAACATGGTCCGAGGGGGATGCTTTCACGGTCTCGTTCGTGGTTTCAACGTCAACACCGGATTTGTCAGCCTCATTTTGTCCTTCGACAATGGAATACCAATTGGACCCATGTGGAACGTACAACGCTCCAAGATAGACAACTACCTCGTCGGATTACTTTATCAAGAAGAGGCGCAATTCTCAGCTCAAACACCGCCTCTGGATTTCACGTGAGAAAGTCTTTGGCTCCAATCTTGAGGATTAGAGGTTAATCTCTCAACGTCATTGTTTTCAGAGGGAAACGGATCTCTTTCGTTTATCCTAATTTCAACACAACAATCCAAGGAAGTTTCAAGAAAGGCGTGATGCTCTTAACTCAAGAGGTCTTAATAAAGGGCCTCTCTACCGCCAAATCTGGCGTGAAAGTGTTGCAAACTTCAGAGCCCTTTGGTGTTCAATACAAAAGAGATGTATCCACGGGAACCATGTTGAGCTCTGAACCGTTGCTCAGAGACCCTTATGAGTCTAAAATGGTGGCTGTGAGCACCTCAAGTATTCCTGGTGCAGGGGATGGGGTATTCGTTCTTCAAGATGTGCCAGCTGGAACTGTGATAGCCTATTTCAATGGAATTCGACTCAAGGAGAAACAAATTTTCAATCCCATGCGAATGTTCACGTAAGCATTTCTTTAGTAAGCTTGACCCAACTCTTGGTTCACAAGTGAACAATTTTCCATTGTGTCCATTGCAGGAAAAAGTCCGTTTATTTAGTGGAAATCGGAGAATACGACGACTTTCTGGACATCCCCGCCCAATATTCCAATTGGACCATCTACCAAGCCACAGCTGGTCACAAAGTCAATCATGGCAAGAGGGACAATTGCAAATATTCCGAGTGTGAACATCCCCGATTCGGCACAGTCCTTTGTTTGGCTGCCAACAAAGTAAGAGCATACGATTGATTTCGAAAGTACTACTTGAAAGTCGGGAAAAAACAGCATCAATTCTGAGCACCTCCGGCTTTGAGTCGAATGAATTCTTGACGTGATTTCTTTTCTCCATTTCTTCAAATCAAAAAGGGATCAAATCAAGATGATATTGTGACGAGTGGCGTTCTTTTTCAGGATGTGAAAGCTGGATCGGAATTGTTCACTCTGTATAACGTTTCGTTTGACAAACAAGGCATGAAGTCGTTGCTCAAGACGGCATTGAGTATTGGACACATTGTGAGTGGCAAGGATAAGAAGTCTTTCGTGAAAGGCGTCAAGCCATATTTGCACATGGCGTCGAAGTGGGCAGAACTAATTAAAATTGACGATCTCGTGCAATTCGAGATTTAAATTAGGGACTAACTGCGTTATTGCACCTTTGCATGTACTGTACATATGAGTACTATCATCAGGTGTCGGTTGAATTGGGTAGCAGTACATTTTTCTTTTCTTGATAGCTTTCAAAGCTAAATATCCGTGCTCCAACTGTGATGAAATAAATCGAGTGCAATCATGACAACCTTAGGATGTTCTTTACCTAAAGTCTGAGGAAAAATGGCAAACCTCTCTCTATTCTATGAATCCTCTGACAGATGGTCAAAGACGCTTTTGAATATGGAATCTTTATTCAAACGGGACACATCATGTACGAAATCTCCTTTTGTGTCTGTTTGGGAGTTGCAAAATATACTACTTCGCAATGCAGGAAATTTTCTTGTCAGTTATGTACATTTACTGGGAAATGATTTGCAAATGCCCTTCGGTGTATCTTATTTGGGCAACAATTTCATTGTTTGATCATTTTTAAAAGTTGAAAGTTTTCAAAACGGGATAAATTTAAGCTCAGAGTTTTTTAATTCCACAGTAACTCCAAATTTGCTCAATATTTTTTCAATCCAATTTAATTCAATGCTAATCAGATGTAAATTTGGTTTAACAAACAATATGTTTGACTCTTATAGGACTTTGGAGTAAGTAAAGCAAGCTAAATGACCTTGTTTTTCAGTTTGACGTCCCTAAAAATAGCCCAAAACCATTTTTGTGAATTATAATCTCTGACTTTCTCGAGTTGTTTCTGTTTTCTTCTAAATCTCTTCTTATTTTGTACTAAAACTCTTATGCATGGTGTGCTATCAAGATATCATTATCGTTATGCTTCGAGGGAAACATGATCAAAATTTTGTGCATTTTTTAGGCTTCATAGCGTTCAAACCAATGAAGCCATCAAAAGAATCATCAATCAAATTATCTTGAACATTGTAGTAATTGAACTAACGAGACTAGAGGATCCCTGTCAAGTCTTCAATAACCTTTGCTAAACGCAACTCTGGTTCAAAATGAAAATAAAACGTAGTAGGGAAAGGGTTCTGAAATATTAGTCTCCCAAACAATTTGGTTTAATTGTTACCATAAGGTCTTTTTGGGAAAATATGCTCGTTAATTATGAGTGCGAAATTTTCAAGAGTCTTATATCACACAAAGTCAGTGTCAAGAGCTTTGTGCGAAATTTAACAACAATGACTAAAATACCAACGTACATCGTTTATTTTTGGAAATAGAATGAAAGCAGTGGAAACGAACCCATCCCTTATGTGGTGAGATATTTTGCGTATGAGTGTAGTAGTGTAGAACATAACAAGAATAACCATGCTTAAATATGTAGTCTCAGCACAAAATCGCCCCAACAAACGAAGCTTCTCAAGTGAGATAGGACTCGTTCAAGCGCAACAAGGTTTGTGGCGCGTTGACGCAACCTCGGTCTTTTTGGGAGGTCGCCCGTATTTTGAATGACCTCCCAAAAGTCAACTCTCAGTTTCTGTTTGAAGGAGGGTACGTATAGTCAGTCATTGGTACCGTTTGAAATTGCACCTCTCAATGCCCAATTGGACCTCTCAATGACCAATTGGACCACCTTTTAACAACTCTTTTCAACCATGTTGAAATTTGAAGTTCGGTTACTAAGGTACAGAAGTGTCCAATCCCTTCTTTGACTGGCTGAAGCGATTTCAGAGACACCGTTATTGGGTGGCCCGTGGCATTGGTTTGTCTGCATGCTTCGAAGATCCTGAGCAAAGATGAGCCCTCTAGGAGATTTCGAAAGTTTTCTTCTCACTCCTCGCCTTCTAATGATGGTACGGATTCACAGTTAGGTTCAGGTTTCCTCACTCTATTAACTGGGATTATCGTTCATTGACTGGTGTTACTGGGAAAAATGGAAACCCAAGTTGTTCCCACGTCGCTATTGGAATATCCTCATAAAGACCATCATGCGAGGAAAAGCGTTAATAATGCACTTGAACTTGTGTTAACCAAGCCTTGTTATATCATTGTGCTTAATCATGGAAAGTAGCTTCTTCCTCTCATCGTGTACAGTTACGTATCCTTGGTTGGTTTGATGATAATCGCATTCAAAGTCATCTCCATCGAGCTTTTGGTTGGGTGTTAAGTATTTGTGATTGTACTTGACTAAGATTTAACGGTAAAGTGGTAGGTTAAATTCAACAGAGGGTTTGGGGAAGTGCATAAATTTGGATAATGAGGGAGAAATTTTTGGGCATATGTTGTCTGTTGAGTGTTTTCTTATTGTGAAAAGTTGTAAGACATGAATGGTTTCATGAGGCTCTAATTCGAGCAATAAGAATACCTGAATGATCGTGAAATCCACTGACAAAAGGAAGGGTAAAATAAAAAGTGATGGACTTGTTTAGACAAATTGAAATCATTTTCCGGCCCACAAATGTCATTTGGTTTGGCTGGTCTTGTAGCTAAAGCAAAGGATTCTCTGGATGGGAACGAAAAAAAAACCAATCGCTTTTTGTTATTTTGTTTTTCTCACTGTCCAAAAGATACAAATACGAAACCCAGCGTTTTCATACAAAATAATCTGATGAAAAATGTTGACGTATTTTTAAGTAGATGAGACCTACTCATCAGAAAGGAAAAAAATCGACAAAGTGCAACAATTCAACTTTAATGTGCGTCTACGGATAAAAAATGACCAATTAGGAAAAAACCCTCAAATTATCTTTCATCCAAAAACCTGGTACAAATGTTTTGGCTTCTCTGAATGCTCATATCAGTCATAAAAACGAGATTCGGTTGAATTGCATTTCAAAACGGTTTCATTTTTCTGCAAAGAGATTTTATCACCTTAAAGTCATAGTATTGTGACTTGTGAATTCTCCGCTTTGCGGTTGACCATTATTTTGTTACAGCAGGATCAAATCGTGACTTCTTCGTTGGCAAAACGAAGATAAATACGATAAATAACAGCAAAGTCATATTGCGTCAGGAGGTGGATAAACTGTCTCGTTAGAGTGAAAGACTCTCGGTGAAATTTTCCGCTTGTCTTCGATTCTATCTATCAACAATGGATTTCTAGATGAGTAGCTCCAACCAATAATGCTTGGTTGCGTCACGATCCAAGAATAGAACTCACGGAAGTGTCATGCTCTAGAGTGCAAATTCCAAATGGAACAACACCAATTTGCAATCGTCCTAGAAAGACCATTTATTTAGCAGGGGAACAAAATTGATCATATCTGAATAAGAGCGTTGTTGTGAGCATTAGGGTACTTCACTTCAATACAAATACGTACCAACCATTTCCTGAGTGGGAGGTAAATTTAAAATGAAGGTCGGAGAACCAGGCTCAAATAATGGCATCCATCATTAATTCAATGAAATAAAGTGCACATTAATGAAATTAAGATAAGGAAGCCATTTCAGAAATAGCTACATTTGACACTTTTTTGATTGATATAATCGAGGAATTGAAGCGGAATGATCTTGTGTAGGAAGTTATTTTGATATTAATTTGTCAAAAACAATGGTCAAATTGGTGTAAAGTATCACGAAAAATGTGCTTCTGGATCAGGAAAGAAAATCCAGCAACGATTGCTTTAACTTGTCATGGCCAATTTGTCTACTTCAGTTTTCCTCGTTTTTTGCTTAAATCCATCAACATGGTTCCCATTTGGGTAGTTTAATCAAGTTTTATTATCTTTCATGTTCATGTTATGCGTGTCCCTTGCTATAGTTGAATAAATCATCAAGGACCGACTGTGAGAGAAAATAAATTTGTGTGGGCAACCAACATGATTTTCGATGGTCTATTTCTAATGTCCCTAAACTTTGCATGAGTTTTCCTAAAAATGCAAAACCATGTAAACTCTTATTCACCAAAGTAAGCTTCATGTTCATCGAGTCAATGCTAACTTATCAAAACCATCAGAAAAGAAACCTCCATGTGGTGTTCGCTTGTCCGTTTGTTTGTTTGTTTGTTTGTCTATTATCATACCTTGAAAGCTGGGAAATACTGTCCTAACAGGAAAAGTTCTTTTTGACGCAAAAAGAAATCTCCACTTTGTAAGAATACCTCTCTTCACTCCAATTAGAGCCATGCAGTAGTCCAAATGTTCCTCCAAGTTTGATAGAAGATTTCTTCCATCTATTTATCACCTCAACAATGGTGAAAGCACAAAACCAAGGTGACAAGTTTGATTTGGTTGGCTCCCACTTCTGACTAATTCTCGTGCGAGATGAGAAAACGCCGTCTTTAATGTGTTATTAGCCGATATTTTCCGAACATCACTTTTCCCTCGTAGCAAAGTTTCCATCGAGAGGTCTCTCGCCAGATCTTTGAGATTGTTACATGTACATGAAACTTGGAAGCGATCCCTGAGAGATTTGGCCGAGTGTATCATTCTTTTGTCTCTCGTGGACGGGCATGTAACGAATTCAAGAGATTGGATACGTGTTGACGATGGATGGGATCGTCATGATTCATCATAGTTCATCTTGTTGGCATCTAGTTTAGATGAAAAAAAGTTGCACAACGGAGGTCAATTAAAGCTTCATTCTTCCCGAACGTTTTCAAGCCAATCGGAACGAGTAATTATCTATCCTTGTTTGAGTCTCAGTGGCTTTCTTATTAAGGCCAATCAGACCTAATCAAAGGCATAGGATAGACGGATCAAAGCTTTGATATCTATGGCCTCTTTTTTTGGAAGGCCTTTGTTTGTTTCAGGATGTTATTTGTACTTACAGCTTCCAAAATTGTGGTGCATTACGCTTCTTATAAATAATTAAATCTATAAAAAATGCTTTCAAAAGAAATTGTATGATGTAATGCAAGTAGAATCAAGGAGTCTTTTAATTTGTAATTTCTTGGAACATTTTTTCGAAGATTTAGAAGATTTCTTCGATCTATTTATCACCTCAACAATAGTGAAAGCACTATACCAAGGTGACAAGGTTTTCTTGGACGAAAAAATTCATGACCAACTAAATTGCCTTCAAAACAAGGCAAAAAGGTACGTCCAAGCCACATTTTTACTTTTAAGGACAGTAGTTGTCATAACCAAGGTATCTTAATGATTTATATTTACAAGACGAAAAGGAATTCGTCACAATCATCAAGCAAAGATGAAGTAACAACATTGCAAATTATTAAAAGAAAAGCACAAAGTAATGTGAAAACAAAAAGCAGTGGCAGTCCAGCTCCTCAAAAATGCAATTCCTTTTCCAAAAATATATAAAGTGGCTCGAATAAACATTTTCCTTATGCAGCACGATAACTTGTCATTTATGGCAGACCCATTGAAACCTGAAGGGAGATATTTACGGGTTTTGAATTCCTTGTAATTTTGAAATTATAAAATAATGCAAAATTTTGAAAAATTGTGAATAGTTTCTAATTTCTTTTGTAACATAATCCGTTGTTTGTTTTGAAATATTGAGTTCAACATCTAAAACGATTTTGCTAAGGACAAGCCAACAATTTATGCAATCAGGTTGATCAATTGGTATTTTCCAATTTTTTGCAGATAGGGACTTAAAAATCCTTGTGACCTGTAATGGTCAAAAATCTTCCAGTCTTTCTTCTTAGCTTAGAGAACTTATTGAGGGATGGTGATGACTGATGATGGATCCCGTTATGGAAAAACTATTCACAATCATTGAATTTAGGTATGAAAGTGAGACTTACCTTACGGCAGAAAGCACTAGAAGGCATGGTTACTGGAAGTTGGATTGTAAGTGTTCTTCGATTTTCCAATACTCATGTCACTAATAACTTCTTGAACATAATCATTTGAAAGCACTTCGTTGACGCGGGTCTCTTACCCAAGACATTTTTTGAACCCTTTTCATGAAGACACTGCAACCATAATCAATCTTTTTTTCCAAAATCACTTTTTCAAAGACTGATAGATGTGACCTTTTCTCACCGACTAACTTATCCGTGCATGTTGCAACATGGACTGTTCAAGTCCGTTGATTTCGTTTGTATTCAAGTTTTTCCAAATGCTTGCTTATGGAAAGGTACGGGCCTTCGTTCATCGCCCGTCATTTCTTTCGCCGAGTCCTTCTTCTTATAACTGCTGGTGCAACTATTACGATTACTGCTACGATTGAATGGTACTCAGACGTACATACGGACGTGTATGCAAGCACCAACCAGAGCAGGACAACATCCAATTCGATGGACATTCGTTCGGTTGCTCGCTCGGACTCTTAGGGACAATCGCCAGGAATTAATGCGCGATCCTTCTTCGTCTTCCCCTCTCCAAACTCGTTTCCTCTTTCACTTGCGTAGGATGAGCGCTAGGGATGATTGGATCCGTCTGAAAACGGGACCGAATCTGGAGATGACTCCATAAGGATAAAGCTTATAAATAACAATTCAGCCTCATTTTAAAAGATACTTCGCATGCATTAATCAATGATTTTTTTAAAATCCAGTTCAAGAGCGCCAAATGGTTACAAGGTTTGAAATATTTTGTTTGAAATCACCCATAGGCATGAAATAACAACCTTAAAATGCCTACAATGAAGGTCGCAGAACAGAGAAAAACAATGCAAATCGTTTGATTCTGATCAGACAAGAATTGCCAGAAGCATAAAACACACAGAGTCCCTTTCTCCCTTGACTCATCTCTAATACCATCTTCCGCCGAGCTTTGAACATCGTTAAATCCGGTGAAAACACGATCCGTTTCAACAAAGAAATCTTTGATCTGACGCTTCAGCGCCTGTTGTTGCTAAAAGATCTTTGAAGTTTCTCCCCACGAGGAGTAAATAGTAGTCGAGAGAAATGAATATCTCTTAGTACATTGGAGGAGCGACAGTCGGTGGTCATTCTTATTCAATTGTTATCCACCATAACAGCCAAGTCTTACATAGGAAGACGAATACATAATCCAAAAAAGCTTACTCACAAGATGCATATCATAAACATATACAGCCGGTAAACCTCCTGCCCTCGCCTTCATCGTGCTTAGAAAGTGTCAAAAATGACGCAATGCGTAGATATATGTAGGAATAACGTTGTTGTGACCAAGGTATTCGTTAAGGCAGTGCGGTCCTTCAAAACAGTACATGTGAACTAATATACTTTAAATACCAATAGCTTTTGATCAAACACGAAAATTCAACACGAAGTTTTCATCGCGTCAGTAACTCTATTTAGTGTCTGTTGTAATGTGGAGCATCGCACGGGTTTAATGTCACTTGAAGTCAAGGACATTGGTACGATACGCCACAATTAGCATGGATACGAGTCCACTGGATTTGAAGTCGGTGATTCAATATGTATAGAATGTGACTTCGTGGTTGGTTTGGTACTTTTGTTTCTAGAGATTAGTAACACCTGAATAATGTTTCCGTCAGAGTTCTGTTCAAATGTATTTCTCGCTCATCTCGGCGTGTTTTGCAATGTCAATTGTGTCAGACATATAAACGATCTTCTTCCAAATCAAGCTCGATCGGGAAAAAAGTGACATGTTGGACACATGAGTCATTAGTCCTTTAGATGTGCAAATGAATCTGGATGGAGCCGCAATCTGACACATCCAGTCCAACCAATAATGGTGATGGTTGGCCATTAGATGATTTTCATGGGCAAAAATGACATGAGATGGCGTCAGCCGACAGTTGCATCCCGACTACAAATATGCGAAAAACACCCACGGTTTGTGCACCCAGAAAGTGAAATGTGTTGCACAACAGCAGGGGTGATAATTATGGTTTGTCATTCACAAATTCTGCCTTCTGCCATTATGATCAAGCACGCAAGATAATTAGAGTCTATCTTCCTTAATTGAACATCAAAAAATCAGATTGACACATTCATGAAGTACAATACATTCCACACATCGTCATCAAGACAGCAAAAGTTTCATCAAAGAAAGTGAAAAATCGTTTAAAGACACTTTTATTGGAAAATCCAGACGACTTTTTACCTCCAAACTTCAGAACCATGTCTACTCATTGCAGAAGTTTTGACGGACTTTAGTACCATGGATTATTGACTTTGATTTTGTTTATTGTCTCCTTTCGCTCGAAGGTCCTAAACAAGTGGAGATGGTTGGAACTGCTCCGGCATTGCATGCATGGCCAAAATTCCTGACAGAACAGCCTTTGACAGAAAGGAGAGAGAGAGAGAAAGAAAGAAGAATGAAGGCCAGGTTTGCAATGGCTTGAATTCATCGATCAAACTAAGGATACAAGTTGAAGCGCACTTAGAAGGCATTGCTAGTCCAAGTGGGCCCTTCAACATTACTAGTGACTGAGTTGAGTTGGTTGTGAAAGAGTTCTTCTGGCTCCATTAAGATGCCGAATTTACCGCTGAAATCGCCAGGCAAGACATCCTTCGCCAAATCTGTAAGTGACAACTTGTCAAAGTCATATAATTCAATAAATTTTGTCTTCTTCAATCAATTTATTGTCACATTCCTCTTTCGAGATATATACAATTAACTCTTTCGAGCTCCTTTTGTTGCTTACATACAGTACATACAAATTGCTTTCTTTTAATCTCTACATAGCAAATCAAAGTGATTAATTATAATGAAAATTATCCTTGGCTGGAAATTAGTAAAATCACTAGAAACGAGTTTAGGTTAAGAATAGTTTGCAATTCATTGTTGTATCATCACGAAACTTCCATAGACCAAAAGTCTGGCAAAACTGTGTTGATTTAATTTGCTTCCAAAAACCTCAACTCAGGTTTACTCTCATTTTTTTCTTGACATATGTGAGTGCTTTCCAGATTCTTGTCGGAAGATATAAAAGAAAAGTAAAGTATCAAGATGGATGGAACATCTTTCTTGTTGGTTATCTCGTTCTTGTTACTACTCTTCCTTCCTTTTCTTTCTAAATACTAAATAGACATAGATTTCATTCCAAATCTCTTTAAATCTCCTTTTTCCAGCAGCAGCAATTCACATTTCCTGCTGTGCCCTCTGGCCCATCTTTTTTCTATCCTAAAAAATCGGGGGTATGTTAAGTAGACTATTATTTATGGTTTAGATCACAACATTTTTGAAAGTCTGGTGTACCTACCACTAACCTGACTTTTTCCAAAGCAGTGTGTACATATGACAAAAATCAAATGCAAGCAAAAAATAATAAACGACTTTTTATTCACTCTGAGACCTCAGGCAGATGCTAATAATTTATATTTATTGGTCAACAAGCAAGTGAGCCACATCCAAAGCTACTAATGAATCTATTCCAGTACTCTATAATTTAATCTACGTCGATCCAAAGTGCTTTGCGTTCAACCAGTGATGTCATTTGCTGTTATCTGTCATTGAATTTGCAAATTTCATGTAACCTCGTTTTTGTGGAGTTTTTACATTTTTTTGACTAACTATAAAGATGATATTTCTGAAGTCCCCCATGTCTTCTTTAAAATGAGCAAAAATGGGTTGATCTACTTAGATATCTGCCTTCCTATTGCTGTCAAAATATATTTTGCATTGAAAATTACTTCTATATTGAATGAAAAGATGAGTAGCAGCGTACATTATTATCGTTTAAGGGCATCATTTTCCATTTTAACATTCATTAATAAACAAAATGAATACTGTTTAGTTCACTATTACCAACAAGTAAACAGGACAATTCTTTTGTTCACACACCACAACAGTTCGTTGAGTGGCTTTGTTTAGATCATGTGATGGACATCCATATACAGTATCTTCCCATAGACATATGAACTGTTCCAAACGCGTTATACAAACACTTCTCGTTCCATTCTTAGAGATTCGTGTACAAACATATGTACATACATTAATCTTACGCCATCTTTTCCTGTCGCTACCACAGGCGCTAATTAGGGGAAAAGGGAGTGGCACAGCCACACCCTTTGGAGGTGTGGCGGGCAAGAAAGGTGGCGGAGGAAACTTGCCACAGGGTGGTCCGGGACAAGAGAGTGAAGCGAATGGAATTTTGGAAGGAATCTCGTCTCTTCACTCCTGGATCAAAACTCAGACCATGATCCGTCCCACGCCCAAAATATCGCGGGGAAAATTGAGTGGCACTTATGAAGAGGTAGGTTCGAGGGGTCCCTGTTGTTCTCAGTCTAGAGAACAGTGTCGTGTAATTGTGGGTATCTTTTTCAGGTCAACAGAATTGTAAATAAGATTTACATTTGTACATTGCAACTTCTCGAAATTGTAAATAACCAGAATTTCCCCTAACGTCCCAATTTTGATGGGCCAAGCGAGGGTTTCAAATAACTGAGTTTACGTCTTTCAGGATGCAGATGAAGATGTAGTGATCACGCTCACTGCCAAAAATCCGCAAGCCCCGAAAAATGTGGTCAGATTCGATTACACCAGTGGGGAATATATCAACATAAAACTCTCTGAAACCATGATTGACCACCTTGAAATCGAAAGCACGTGCTTTCATAAAGATTCCCCGGAAGCAAAGAGACAGATTCAGGCCGGAGGAGGTGCCAAGAATGGTACGACATTTTTATCCGAAAGTCATTCAATCTTTCTTCTCTTCCTGAGAAGGATCATCTTGAGATTAGACATCAACCCTAATTATAGTCGAGAGTGCCTTATCACCTCGTATTTCTGTGTGAAGATCCTTGTAAATAACTTAAGCTCTAGAGCGTTTCCATGAGCAGAGAGGCTTTGTATGTACAAACATGACATTCAACTAGCTCTATGTATACCAGGTATTATTCCCGCTTATTAATCGTTGCATATTTCTTGTGAAATTCAGCCTCAACTTTTCGCCATTTGGCAAAGGGCGTGGTCAAGAGAGACCGGATTATTTCCATGATCAATACAGAAGGTATTTTCGGACTTGGCCATCTCGTCACTTTGCCTGCTCGTGTCCGTTTGCTCGTCAACTGGAGTGCAATCAATTAGTCCTTAAACAACGTACTCGTACAACAAACAGAGGCAAAACTGAGCCATCCACCCACTACTCTCTTGTTGAATAAATCCAACTGGAATGTCTACTGACTGTATAGTATTATGATTGCAACAATTGTGATTTGTCCGACTTCAAAGTGTGCTTTCGACATTTCTAGATCACCAATGAACATGTACAGTACAATCTGTCCCATAATCTTGAAAGTTGGAAAAGTGAAAGCAGAGACAAAAGGCATAAGGTCACTCATTACATAGGATTCGAAATTCAATTTTGGGAACAAGAAATACGAGAAAACTAACGAGAACAACAACTTTGGTTGATTCGAATGATTAATCGCGCTCACCTTGATTTTTTGAAACATATTTTCATGTAGAAGAGAAATTTCCAGCCTTGGCAAGACCAATGGAATAGTTTGGACCTTACTTGGAATCCCCGATTGCAAAAGCACAACGCCAGTGGCCTTACCAAAACAGGCGTTTAATATTCTGTAAATTCCCATCCTAGCGATTAAATTCTAACACTGCAAAGAATACTTATCTTTCTTTAACTACAGTTTGCAAGTACAAAAACAGTACCGGATAATTTAAGATGAAAACTATGTTCTATTGGATAGGTTTGCTACGAGTTTGTCCACACTGACATTTTTTTTGCGCACAAAATCCCCTTAATTCTGTTTATGCGGGAACTTGTTTATGTGAAACACCACATTCAGGATGACTGAGAGGGAAAAACATGATCAATAAGATATGTGTTTACTTCAATGTACAAATACCAAGATACAAAAGGTGAGGTTTGAACCAGTTGGATCTTACCAGAGCATTACTCTAGGTTTTTCTGCTTTGAGCTTTTACAAGTGTAAAATTCAAACTTTGTCGATAATCCCGTTTACAGCATCGTGTTTCGTCCTAGTGAAGACTAAAGTACATTTACTTACATAAACATGTATATAAAAACAACAAATCCCCCAAAGATCCCATAAACTACAACCAAAATGAAATCGCGGCTTCAGAGCTCATATTTCAAGATCATTGATTCAGGTATATTTTGTCGTAATTAATTTCAGATCGAGTCGTTGGACGGCAAGAAAACAGAAAGAAATCTAAGATCAAGCCAATTGTGCAAAAGAGTGAGAACAACTTTTTTTTGAGTGTGCAACAACCGCCCTGAACCTTTTTTACGGGCTTTCTCCGTCGTCAAATGGCATTTTTGAGAGATGTTTAGCAACAGAAGCCCAAAATCAGCATATTTTTAACCGACTTTCGATACATCAACCCACTAACCCACTCAACTTGCGCACGTTGTGTTTGCTTGAAATTGTAAATTGCACATTTTTCACCCAGTGTTGTTGGCATGATTGGTAGTTAGTACTGTATCTACGTAGAACATCGATTCCACAGGTAATTTGGGAACATGACAGGTGAGTGAATGTTCACACTTAAATAGATCAATCAATACTTCCGTGAATTTAATGTATGTTTCATGTTACAAATGCTCTTTGAAGGTTTGGACGACGATGAACACGACGAAGACTTGGACGATGAACGGATGAAACGAACTCAAGTGGCTAAAAGAGATCAACCTGCTAAGGAAGCTGAAAAGGTCCCAATTGGAAAGACTTTAACGTATGAACACCAAAGTATGTTTTTAAATATATTATATTATCACTTTACAGGCCAGAATGGCAAAACCAAAGAGAAGGGATTCTGACGATGAAGATGGCGATGGTGGAGACAAGAGGCTTCAAAATCAGTTCTCGTTCGTGGAGAGAGCCACGCAAACCATGAACAATGCTATGAAGGTAATAAAAAAATATTGATAAATTTAACTTGGAGCAATTTCCGCCATCTGTTTTTATTTGATATCCAAAGGTATGGGGAACAAGAATTTTGGTTGGGAATAGACAAGGACAGAGTAAAGATGTAGGACAGAGTAAACAGCGCTCCAGTTGGGATCACAAAACGAAATATCAGCGCAAACCACCATTTACTTAACACGCAACCTGCTAAATTCATATTGGAGGAAAACATTCAACAGAAATAAGAGTCCCTTAAGCGAAGCACAAAATATGTACAACCTGTTCGTTAAAGGACCGCCAACAAATGCTGGGAAATTTCAATTTCAGCATCAGTTACTAGCAGCATAGCAGTTTTGATATAGGAGACCTAATTTATAACTAAAAAGTTAAATTCAGTCCGCAGAGATCCAAACAGAACCCCCTCCGAGAGCTAATTTTTCGGATTCTGTCAATCAGTGGATCATTTTCGATGCTTACACGGCTTATGAAAAGCAAAAAGAATTGCAAGAAGAACAAGAAAAGAACAAGGGCAAGAAGGAAGAGAATGTGAGTGCTTACAATATCAAGAGGATCCTGTCAGACAAGAAACCGGACCCTAACGAAGATCTCAACCGGAACATGCTAAAAGCAGCTAAAATTTTAGAGAGGATGGTCAATCAGAATACATACAATGACATTGCATTAGGTACGTTCAATAACTTTTTGACAAAAAAAGTCTTCATAACCTTGCATCAAAAGGCTTTTTTTGTTTCAGACTTTAAGTATTGGGAGGATGCATCCGACGAATTTCGCGAAACCGAGGGAACTCTTTTACCCTTGTGGAAGTTCAATTTTGAGAAGGCCAGAGACATGGAGATCACTTGCTTGTGTTGGAACCCTTGTTACACGGATCTTTTTGCAGCCTCCTATGGAACATGTACGCTGTCATTTATTAGCTTGAAGTTTAGTACCTCATATTTCTCGCCCTTTAAAGCTTTACTGTTTTGAAAGACTTTTAAGAATGATCTTGATGTTTTTAGACAACTTTTACGAGCAAGACAAACCAGAGGAAAGTTACGTCTGCGTGTTTTCCCTCAAAAACCCATCTTTTCCGGAATACTTGTGCAAGGCTCATTGTGGTGTAATGTGTGTAGATATCCATCCCAAACATCCACACATGTTGGCTGCAGGATTGGCAGATGGCTCTGTCGCTGTCTACAACTTGCAAGTTCACAGTCAGGATCCATTTTACTTGTCCACCGCTAATAATGGGAAACACCAAGATATTGTTTGGCAGGCAAGTTACAACAAAAGTGCTTACCTATCAAAGGAAAAACTATTATTTTCTTTGTTTTAATGCTTCTTGATATTAACCACAACATCATTATAACAATGATATGGGCTAAATGTTTTTCCCCTTACCATTATGGATACCTGTTCGTCATGGGCGTCTTTTTCACTTTTGAATTAGTAGGAAACAGGCTTAGATAATTGAAGAAGCATTTGGATTATCTGAAGAGTTTCAGTGATAAATCGTATGCGTTACCTGAACTTTGTTTAATCTTTGCTAACTTCAAAGTAATTCATGGTCCCGAACTCAATCAATTTACGTAAATTTTATAGATAAAATGGGCCAAGGATAATTTGGACGGCTACTTGAACTTCTACTCAGTTTCTGGAGATGGCAGGGTGACTAATTGGACTATTGTCAAAACTGCCCTTTGGCACACTGACACAATGTCCATCAAATTTTCTCGACATCTCGAGAACTTTTCAGAAGAACTTGTCAGGGACAATCTAAGAGGTAAATACCCATTGGCTCTCTTCAGTTCACTGCCAAAACAGATTACCAGGTTTGACTACTTTTTTTGTAGAGGGTGGCCGATGCGTAAATTTCAACCCTACAGACGAGACCATGTTCCTCGTTGGGACCGACGAGGGAGTCATCTACAAATGTACCACCGAATACAGTTCCAAATATTTGGAGACTTATCCAGCACATAACACGTCGATCTACAACATTGCTTGGAACCAATATGTGCCCTCGATCTTCATTACTTGCGCATCTGAATGGATGATCAAAATCTGGGACCATAACTCCAGGTGCAGTCCAATTATTTGAACGGATGACGATATATTCAGCTTCCTTCAGTGATAAACCATTCACCTTTTTTTGACATAGGAAGCCCTTGTTCATGTTCGACTTGAATTCTCAAGTGGGAGACGTGGCTTGGGCCCCTTATTCGAGTACGGTGTTTGCAGCTGTGACAATAGACGGTAAGGTCCACGTGTTTGATTTACATGTGGACAAATATCACCCGGTATGTTCCCAACCAATCATACCGAGGAAGAAGGCTCGATTGAACCACGTGTCGTTCAACCTGCACCATCCAATCCTCATCGTTGGCGATAGCAAGTAAGTTTGACCTTTCAAAAAACCTTTGACCCGGTGATTGCATGAGCAAATCTGATCTTTCAGAGGAACAGTCCATTGCGTGAAGTTGTCCCCAAATTTGCGACGACAGACCAAAGAAGTGAAGACTGCTCTTGCGAACAAAGAGCCCAAGAAGGCACTTGAGTTGGAGATCAAAAAGTTGGAAAACCTTTTGGCCATGGTCAGAGAACCACAAGATAATAAGGGGAAAAAAGAGGATGAACCTTAAGTTCGCTTGAAGGGGTCGGTCCTTGGAAACGATAGAAGGAGCTTACGTATACGTGCTTAAAATATTGAATAAAAATAATTTTATTTAAGTGGTCACATTTCAGTCAATCTGAAACATTGGTTTGTTATAAGTGCCTCCCATTTTTTATATTTTTATGCACAGAGTTTGGTGTGTAAAGAGTTGGTGACCTCAAAAACTTGTCTTTCAGATCAACCCAAAGACCAAGATTACATCATTGATAAAAGGTGTGAGTGGAATTTTCTGAATTGATTACGTGTCAACCATAACCTCAAAGTTGCACGTGGTAGAAGGATAGTTTAAAAGTGAAAGACAAGGCATGAAAAAAGAGGAGAGAAGGAAAAGAATATTCTTTAAAGGGTAGTGTCGAAAATGAAAACCGAAATTCCAAGCGCCTTCCTCTCACTGTGTCATCCAATGCTTTGGCAAAGCAGAGAGACCGTTGACAACAGCCCTAGAGTTTGCATTACTAGGAAATCTTTTGTGGTTGAAGAAAAGAAAAGGTTATGAATACTAGTTTGTTTTAAGCTAAAAAAATGTATGCAATGCACCAAATGGGTACAAGCAGAAATGCAGAATGTCCTCGTGCAACTCTCGGATTTAGCAGCCTCATGTATGTCGAGCAAATAACAGCTGTAGCCTCAACCGAGCCGGTAGAACAAAAACGTAAAGCGTGGAGGCGCCCTCCAGGACCAACACCAGCATCATCATCATCATTATCACAATCACCACCACCCTCGGCCAAGCAAGTCTAAGGAGACCGACCGAACAGACAGATCGAACACTGGATGGATGGATGTATGGATGGACCAAGAGGAACCCGCTGTACTAGCTTAGCTCGCCCCCATCAGCTGACGACAGCTTCAAGCCTTTCTCAGCTCGTGGATAGAGCAGCGCCCAAATGGGCAGATCAGGGGCTCTGACTAGTGACTGTCCGAGTGAGGAGAAAACTGGGAGGGCTGAACGGCTAAAGAAGGTCGGGTGTCGACGAGTCAGTGGACTGGTACTTTCGGCATTTCGTTCGCATTCAAGAGATCCATTTGTGAATTACAAGACGTTTCATCACTGTGGGTCCATTAATTCAGCTCTCAGAGGAGTCAGATTGGAAGCAACGGCTGGAATTATGGCTGGCCATTGGCCGCAATCCGATCTTTCAAGTTGGAGGTGAGCATTGTTCCAAACTTGGGGTAAAATTGGGTGGAAATCCAACACAGATATACCTTCTTCGTCAGCCTTGATATCTTTTGTATTTGGACTGTGAGGACAGAGGTTTTTTTTGGGTGCAAGAGGTCAGTGATGGTAGAAACGTATGTTCTTTCCCGTTGCTAAGTAGACAAAGGATTCAAAATTTGGGTCATTTGGTCTGACAGGCAATGGAGTGCTTGCAGGAGACTTGCCACTTCGTTTCGTGAGGAATTGTGCTTGTAGTAACTGCCTGACCCCCCGGCAAACCGGCAAGTGAGAGGCTGGGCTTGTGGGCAGACAAGGATTCTCTCCTCCTCCTTTTTTTCTTCTTCCTCCTCCCTCTCCCGTCCTCTCCTTCTTCCAGACGGTTTGAATCTTTGACTGGCTGCCACGGCCTCCATCGGCCGATGTCATCATCAAGCAGGGAGCTGTTGGTCGCAGAGCGGTGAATGAGACGCCGCTATGCAAGAGCCGCATGGCCACCAATTCTCGATCGAGTCATCTGTTTCCACCTTTGGCCTCGCCAGCCAGCCAGTCGGCCGTAGTCTCAGCCCAGGGCGATAATCGTTTCGAGCTGAAGGGCCCTTGGTACCCCTGCGCATCCTGACTTCCGGCCTCCAAGGGAGTGTTGCCTGGTACAGCTTTTCACTCTGAGGATGATAAGGTCCGTCGGCCAGCTAGCTAGCCTTGGAATAGTTTTCCAGTCAGTCCCACTTGAAGGCTGCCAATTGACCAAGCCGGCTTCTAGCTAGCTTGAATGCATGGCAGAATTATAAGATTTACATGATGTGCCGTTCCTTCTTTTTCTTTGCCGGTAAAGTAAAGTGAGTTTATGTCAGCCACGAGGACATTATCTGTTACTACGTTGAAATCTGCTTTGTCACGACCCGAATTTGAGAAGCAACCTCGTCTGGTGCTGCGTAACCTTGGTCCGTTCTCTAGTGCATGGGAGTCATGATTTCTAGAATTTTATGGAATCCACAACGAATAGACAAACAATCCAGCACTCTGAAGGTGGATACCTGGGAAAAACCTATGGAGACGCCAGTATTCCAAGGAGCCGGGTTGTTGTCCATGCACCAAATTCACAGATGTGCTTTAAGCGCGCGTGTGTGTGTGAGTACTTGTACTTGGACCGAGAAGATTTACGAGAGAGTGAACATTTAATACAACAACGGAGTCGTCGATCCGAGCCTTCGCCGTGAATTTGAAGAACTGGGTTGGCAACAAGCAGCTTACCCTTCAAAGTAAGTTCCTCTCCATCGGCAAAACCCCCACCAAGCTCCCAACTGTTCTGATCGAAGCCAAACCCTGGAGGAGGAGGGTAGAAATCTCTGCCGAATCCACGGAGGGAAAGGCCGACAAAGTTTGTCGTGCCGGCATCCCGCACGCAGAAGCGGCAGCAGGTTCAAGCCCAGGAAAGTGCTGAGCATACACCCAAAGACAAGAAGGGGGAGGAAGAGGAGAAGGAAGAGGCATTGGTGCTGTTGGTGCCGGTGCCGATGCCCATGATGGCCAGTAGGGGCCCAACGAGGCCGCTGCCGGTCTTTGTGGTGCCGAGCTAACAAGCTCGACTTGTCCGGGAAGCTCGCTGCAGGTTGCAGACGACGACGGATGGGGGAACTGCCATGAAAAAATTGCCACTTCATTTTTTTTTGGGAGAAGGAAGCATAATCCTCGACTCCTCGTTGATCCTCCCTCGAGTGAGTTCGGGCAGCTTCGGGGAGGTGCCTCCACACTGCACTAGGGACCGACTACTGACTTTTGCTTCATGTTGGCCACTAGCAGCTTCTTCCCTCCCTCGTGCTCTTCGTTCGGTCGGTTCTTTCGTTCGGTTGTTGGATCGTTCTTCTTGTGTCTTCTGTTGGTGGTAGACTTCAATCCTCGTCGTCCTCCTCGTCTTGTTCTGGAGCTTGATCAAGACAGCTCACCACTGTATTCAGAACCGACCGGCTGTAAGAAGAAGGAATAGAGGCTTTTCCTGAACAAAGTGGCTTGCCAGGGTGCCATTTTGAGTTTGGCACTTTCCAAACTCAATTTTATGTTGAACATGGTTAAAGGTTCGATGCGAATGGCGTTGTCCATTGCCATTATTTCATCGCTTTGGTCTGGGGCAACCATGCTCTCCGTTCATCCGCCCTGAAACGCTAAAGGAAGTTTAAAAAAGGGTGAGTGAACTCGGAATCATTTGAGTGGAATGACCTCTTCACTGAAAATGTACTTGCTAGGGTGGATCGGGATTTGGATTTAGAAACACATCTCTATTGAAGTAGAAATCGTTTCTAAAGGGTTTAGGCGAGAGATTGAGATGAGTTTGATAACGTTCACGTGTTTAAAAAAAAAAAGAAAGATTAAGTAATAGCAAGTTCTTTGATTTAGGCATTTAAATCGCATTTATGGCAGTGATGGGGAAAAACGTCTCCAAAAAACTCGCATCTTGGTGTTGGGAAAAATTTCGCCGGTCAACGATGTGAGCCACACCCTAAAATTTTACGAGCATTTCTTGAGAGTTACGAACTCGCTCCAATTGGATTGGGTTGGATTGGAACACGCCACGCTGGACTGGATATCGTCTATTGATCATCATGGTCCCACTGTGGTGGAACCTTATCCCAGTCAAGGGGATCTTGTTCCAAATCTGGCCCAAATTAACATCATCATCTATTTGGAGCGTTCTGGCAAAGTGAGTAATCTTGTTACCGAGAACCTACCTTTTCAGTAATTGTTATCCAATCCTGGCAGGAAAAAGGAAATCATATGTTGTGACCTAGTTTCCACTCACACTTGCCATCTCTTTTCTCTTTCTTTTATGTGGCATTTATAGAAAGCTATCGCCTTAAACGAAGCCTGTCGTCAAGCCAAGGCTGTGGCCTTCATTTGGGCCACTTCTCCAACTGAAAACTTGGGACTGATGAGCTTGTTCGTAGATCCGGGACTGGATCGATTCTCCATCAACCCGGATGGACTTTGCCGGCTTGATTCAAAGGCAGTTTTTGTTGGGAACACAACCAAGGTACATTCGATGCATCAAAAATGAACTTTTTTATCTGCCTTGAAATTAATTTTTAATCAAACATCGTGTTGTAGACCAAGTTTAAGGATTTTTGTTTGTTTTTGCAGGCTTCTCCGCCTTTGATTGCGTGCAATATTGCTCACGAACTAGAATCGGGTCAAAAAATTCGTATTTGTGGCGAGGACTTCATAGCGGAAGTTGTGTCCAGTAAAGAGTTCTATGCAATCCAAGTCCAATCCGGATCGGAGGAGAAACGAGTTCGACGAGCCATTTCGGGACAAGCAATTCTCAAAGTGCAGTCTGTACCAGATGATGAGCGCTCCTATGTATGAGATGAGGATGCTGCTCCTATCAACACCGATGCATTTTCCTCAATCTCGACGCGTTTTCCTTTCCAGAATGACCTCAAAACTCAACTTTGGGATCCCTCATTCCCCGATTATATCAAACCAGAACAGCTTGGTAATCATGAGGCATTTCTTCGTGAAGTGTTTCCGGAGATGCCACCAAACGAGATCGTGGACAAATTGGCCCACACTTCCAGAAGTAAAGCAACCCTGACTCAGGAATTGTCGACCACATGGGAAGGGCCTGTAAGCGTCTCGTACGGCTTCTTGGCTAGTCAGATCTGTCATCAAATCTTGAATTTGTCCTCGCTTAGATTCCCGCCACTCAAGCAATGGGTAAGTCGTGATCGTTGGTTTTTCTTCACTAGAATATACGTATTTTGTAGTTGTTCACACCGTTATCTCGAGGATTTTTTCCAAAGGGATCACCATTTGTCTTTCGCTGTACCAGGTACCTTGGGCTGATCAATTCTGGTAAAAGTCAGGTACTTGGTGTAGCATAGAGACGATCGTCATAAATCTACGACCGATCTTCTGCCATCTATTGTGTCGATTGATATCAAAATCCGTAAATGCTATTGATGTTTTATTGTCCTCGGTGTTATAATAAAGACGACTCAAATTGAAGATGAATGTGATGTGTCCAATTTTTCCTGTTAGTTTAGTGTTTAGGTTACACTAAAAACCTTTATTGAAGTACGAACGATGAGAAGTGCATTTGTACTCGATCACAATACATGCATTTTGTTTTGATGTTATAAAACGTTCCCAAACCGGGTCAAAACATTTCGAGAGGATTGGGCCTAAACTTGGCTTCTACGAATTAAGCGACGATTTTGCAAATTTAGACGTAGGAACTTAAACACAAATATTAGTAGGTTTAGACGGGAACCGGGCAAAGAAAAATGAGTTTTCCTTATTACTCTTTTAGAGCCACTTCAAATGTCCCGAAGTGACGTCCAACTTGAAAAGGTCTTCGGTGAAGGTGGCTGTTTGCGGTTTGGGACACGCTTCGGTGATTCTTCTGGAGGCTCTAGTCAAATATTCAAAGCAATGGATTTCCAAGATAGTTCTATGTGGTGACCAAGTTGTCCAAGACGATCTCGTGGCCAACGCCAGCCCCAATATCTTCCGCAAAACAGATATTGGAAAACCCGTGGGAGTTATCTTAAAAGGTAGATATGTATTGTTTAGCACGGTGTTGCATATGGCTTTTTAGGTTTGGATCGAAATACCCTTTTTGGGGTCAAAAATGGACCATTTGGACCGAAGTAGCTCAGCTGCTGATGAATGCATTTATATTCAATTTGAATTCAATAATTGAAAGGTTTTTAGGTACATAACTTTTCCCTGGACATAAACTTGTACATTACAATAAATGTAAAGTTGTTCCCCATTGAGTTTTGGATCTAAAAAATAAAAAGATGTCTTTGGGTATTTCGATCCAAACCTAAAAAGCCACTCGAAACACTGTGTTAGCTTTTTCAGGATGCATAGGATATTGCAGAACCTGAAGTTGAAGCTTTTTAGTAATGCTGGGTGGAGCAGAAAAGCATCATAAGTATCATTTTGAGTAGATACGTGTATTTAAAGGCGACAAGTTTGTGCTTTTGATATGTTTGGGGTCTCCTAAAGACATGCTTTGCATTTGCTATTTAGATATCTATGTCTGCCCGGAAAAAAATTGATAATTTGATTTTTAATATTTTGTGGTCGGTGGGTGATTCATGAACTTGTTCAAATGCTAAATGAATTCACATTTTTAGATGTATACAAGTAACATTCTTAAAAAATTGTTAGTCAAAGGGTTCAAGAGCCAATGATAATTTGAGCACTTCTGACTTTTGAAATTTCCAAGCCCACAATCCGGGAGACCAATACGGAAAAATGCCTTTTCAGAAATTTAATGTTAGCCGTTCCTTCCTTATACTTTCTAAAACATTTTAGGACGATGCTGATATGATTTCATTGGGAGATTAATTTACAATCTTTCAAAGATATTACATTCACCTACTTCAATTCTTAACGCCTCGATTCTCTTTTTTCTTAGATTATCTCAAAAAGATTGATTCAACGTATAGCGTGGAGCATTTCCCCTCATTGGTTCCGCAAAATTTGTCAAAATTTCCAAAGGACTTTTTCGAAACATCCATCGGTATCATCTTGAGTTGTGACGAATCCTGGGACAATCGAAGGTAATCCAAGTGTAAAACATTGAAATATCCGAAATGAGAAATCTTCAAACAAAAAATTTCCCAGATTTTTAGGTGAGATCAGTGTCAGGCACAAGAAACCGCTTCTAGATTTTGGAACGGATATTCTGGCTGGCCATGTTCAGGTAAAAAACTACACTAAAACTTCCATTTGTTCGATTTGATTAACAAATTATATGTTTCAGAGCATTGTTCCACATCGAACTGAATCTTACAATTGTGTTCCAACACCCATCGAACATTCATTTCCATTTTGCGTGATCAAGTCATTCCCTCAAATCCAAGAACACGCCATTGTTTGGGCATTTAATAAGATAGAGAGTCTTTTTCATACCAAACCTGTGACTTTCAATGAGTTTTGGAACTCGAATGGAGCTTCTTTGGATGAGTTGGTCGAAGGTGAATCAAATGGAAACCTTCATTTGTACGATCATGAAGATAATCAGAAAACATTTTCTTTCCATACTAGGTCAAATGCCACAAGAGAGTTTGCTAATCAAGAAGATTCTCGACGATTGGCAATCTTCCACATGGAATGATTGCGTGACTTTGGCCAGAAACAAGTTTGAAAAGTACTTCAATCATAAAGCACGACAATTGTTAGTCAATTTCCCGTCTAATGCCAGAAAGTCCACGAATGATGATTTCTGGGCATACCCCAAACAAGAGCCACATCCTGTCTCGTTTGATCCTACCAATGAGACTCACCTAAACTTCATTTTGGAGTTGGCCAAAGCCTTCGCCAGAATGATGAATATTCAGGTTAGTTCACATTAATTTTTTCTCCTTGCCGTTTTTTACAATTTAGCCATAATTTTAGCCGTTGGAGGAGACGAATGTCAAAGATATCCTTGGAAAAGCGCCAGTCCAACCGTTTGTATCCAAATCCAAAACCATTGTCACAGATGATTCAGTTTCAAAAGAGCAAGCCCAGTCCAATGCTCAAGTAGAGGATCACGACATCTTCAACAACACCAAAGAGAGGCAACAGTTTGTGGAAAAATTGAAGAACTCAAAGTTGAAGGTAATGGATAATTGGAATTTCTTTTAAGATGACATCGGAACATTGTTATCACTTACCATAGCTATTTTCAGAAACTTGATGCAAATTCTGTGGATATTTCAATGAAAAACAAGTTATTGGTAGCTTTTGCTCAGTTGCGTTGCGACATGTATGGTTTGGCAAAACCTGAACCATCCGAGATATTCTATACGGCCAACCATAAATGCCCATGTCTCCCATCTACGCTTTCAATTGTTGTTCATCTGGTATGTACAGTTCATTATAGTCAGAAAATTACATTCCAATAATTTGAATTTGCTTAAGCAACTTTTGTAAAATGGTCAATTTTTATCACACAATACACACATTTCACTGAAAGAATAGAAAGTTGGACCTTCATTAATGAAAGTACAAAATCATACATGATTTTATTATAGAAACGCGGTTAATAGGTCACACGGTAAAAAGGTCACGGTAAATGGGTCACAGTAAGAAAGTCACAAGGTAAAATGGTCACGGTAAAAAGGGCGCGAGGTAACAAGGTCACACTAAAAAGGTCACAGACCAGGGCAGCTACAAAGGTAGCCAAGGGGGTGACCCCAAGGACCTTGGTATGTTCCATGGTTGAATATTGTCCCATGGAACATGGGCTTCTAAGATATTCCGAGTGGATCATACTAATACTCAGGGAAAAGGTTTTTTTACCGTGACCGTTTTACCTTGTGACCTCTTTATTATGATCTTTTTATTATGACCTATTTACTTGTGACCTTTTTACCTACAATCTTAAAATAAGTGACCAGTTCCAACATTTTAGCACCTAAGCAAGTCATTAGCTTTTTCAATGGCGCAATAAATTACCATTACTGTTGAGAATATTGCACAGCTCTTGCTTTCAGTGGAAACGTCATTATGCCGGAAAAAAAACAATTAAACTTGGCTTTTTACTCAGGTTTTTCCTTCACAATAATTTGGCCCAAACGTTCTTGTTTTACTCATCGTTCAAGTTCAAAGTTGTTGTGTATGAGAAATTATTTTTTTTACATTAGGTCATCGTTGAATTGTTCCGAATCTCTTCGGCGATGGACCAAGACGGATGTTGGCCATCGGATTTCATTCCCATGAATTATTGGTTTGCCGGATTGACCTCGGAAGTGCTCTGCGCTCCAAGTCCAAAGTCCAAGGTGATTCATTCCACTCACGGCAAATTTCAGTGGTCCCTTTGGAACGACTTGAAGGTCCAAGGTTGGACTGGAATGACCGTTCAAGAACTTCTAGATTTTCTGATGGAAAAGCATGATCTAGACGTCACAATGGTGGTTCAAGGATCGAAGATGATCTATGTTCAGGCTCTCCCGATGCATGCCAAACGGAAAACAAAGCAGTAAGTAACAAATTTGAAGTAGAGGATGAAAATAAAGTGAAAAATATGCTATTTATTACTATTTTGAACCTGAAAGAGAACAAAAGAATCAAAATTGATTTGTCGGAGGAAACGTGGGGACATGGACATGCAATGCAAATTATAATGATATTTGCATATTGTAATTTCGAGTTTCCAAATGCCGAATGGACCATCTTTGTCGTCGACCTTGATATTTGATTACTTCGTTATACCTTCTGAGTGACGGCTTGAACTTCAAAAGCATTTACTGTTTCAACTTTTGGTCCTGAAGTTCGTCAAAAAGTTGTGCACTGTGAATCATCAAAATATGTAGCGAAAAGCACAACAATTCAGTTTGAACTATATGCAGTATAACGTAATATCGCAATGCTATTGACATCGTAGTTGTTTCCTTTTTTCCTATTTTATACTTGAACCGAGGACTAAATCTAGAAGTCTTTATAATACCCAATAACATGCCACAAAACCAAGTTTTTGACGACAATGTTCGTCGAAACTTTTTCAAATAGATGCTCTTGTAAAAACACAACCCGAAGACACAAGCAAAAATGAAAAAAAAAATAGCTCAAAGGTTATAAGATAAAAAAAAGTTAGTCATAAATATCTTTTTTCCTTCGATTTGGGATTTTTTGTCTTATATTTAAAGGTTTCTGATCAATAGATCATAGAAATGTGTAATCTGCAGTATTGAAATATTTCCGTTTTCAGATTGCTTGATTTTGTAAAGGGTGATACGAATAAAGTTGCCACCTTAAATACCACCATCCGGTCGAAACAAAGCCAGGACGATGTTGAAGGCCCACCAATTCAATTGAGGTTACCAATGCAATGAGCCTGATGTAATTGGCCCTACCACACACTCACAAATGTACACGTAACAAACCACGTCTCGTGAATAAAAAAGACAGCAACGTGAAATGCATTCTCAACTTTGATTTTTTACACTTTCTGCAGCCAGCACCAACCAACAATCACCTGCAAAGGTCCAACTTCGAATTTTGGATGTTTGCGTTGTTGGTGCTGTTGATAATGATGATGATGGGTATGATTACGATCCGGGATTGGCGTTTTTCTCTGTTACTAATGATTGTCGTCACCTAAAATCGTCTTGAGGAAATTTTGAGCCCGTCAGTTTTGATGAATGATGCACAGTGAAGAAATGAGGCAAGGTGACGAGAGGAATGGCGGGCTTTTGGCCAACCATTGCGACAAGACGACGGACCCAGATTTCTAAATCTTTATCGCATTTGCATTCATATTTGAAGCACTTCAGGCTACAGACACGTGGACGGTAGAAATTGCCCGCATCTAATCTGATCGAAAGGAATGTTTCTATGTTCCTCGCAAGGAATCGAAAGGATGGTAGATCGAATTTTATTGATCCAAACCCAAGTTTAAACGTTTTTGAGCCCACGTCTCTTCCACAGTTTTAAGGTAGAACAACATTATTGGTTGGATGCGTTTGATGTTAGAATTTCATGCAGAAAACAGGAGTTTTCAACCATTGCGGCCAAATTGTATTTATTTTTATGTTCATCAACTTGAACTTTTCATCCCTAAACCTGGCAAATAAAAACCACCGAAATAATATGTAAATCAATTCAGTCAAAAGAGGCCAAAAAAACTATACTCGGATATAGAGTTGTGCATCCCTGCGAACGACACATTCTTTTTGAATCAGTCAAATAGTGCTTCCACGAAAATTTTCATTAGTTTTTTCGTCAAGAATCGAGGAGAAAACTACAGAAGAGATTTTCCATTAATTGTAGTTTTTAAAAATTACATCATTAGTGTACCCGTTGTACGAAGTCTCGTGTGTGCATTAATAAAAGTGTTCAGATACTTAAACATTACTTAATTTTTGAGTAAGGTTCGATATAAAGCTAAATGCATGACGGTTTTTAACGCTAAGAAGGAGAAGCAAATCCTCTTGTTCTTTTCTGAATTTTAAACTCTAGAAGTTCAAAACAATACAAAGAACCCTTTTAGAATTATTTTATCTACATCAAGAGGCCATTTCTTCAAGATTAAAGATTGAGGAAAATCTAAAGGAAGAGAGAATCTCCTTAGATATTATTTTACTCCATCCTTTCACGTAACATCTTGAGAAACAAATAGGTCGGTTGTTGAGGTAGTTTGGAAGTATAGTAGAAGCACATCTAGAAGCATAGAAGAAGCATAAAAGAAGCACATGACGCGCAGTAGAAATAACCATGTTCAATCAAGTTTCGCTACATAAGCTGTGTTTTTCAAAAGCAGCTGCGTTTTTCAATCGCAGCTTATGTTGCGAAACTTGATTGAGCATGGTTATTTCTACTGCGCGTCATGTGTTTCTTTTATGCTTCTTCTATTCTTCTAGATGTGCGTCTACTAAACTTCCAAACTACCTCAACAACCGACCTATTAAAGCGGGAATCACTTGTATTAAATAATGGTGTTATCTGATTTGAAAAAAAAGAAGAAAAATCGAGATATGACTGAATGCTTTGCGCATGCTCAAGCAATAACTTCAGGGTTTCCTACGTGAAACATGCATTGGTAAAAAGGTGCAAGTGTAATTAGATTCGATTAATATCTTTGCCTTACTGGTCCAAAAATATTCATGGCTATGAATGGATAGTGTCATAATGTTTGCAAGGCGGTCGTTGTTTTCACCAAAATGCGTCGGTTTCCTGAAATGGTTTTGGAGTGTTCATGGGTTCGATCCCAGATTTTCCGCTCCCTCTTCGAAGTCTCTTGGATACTCGCCTTAAATGGAATTTTTTGGTCGAAAAATGAACAATAATTGTATTTCAACAATACATTTTTTTAATAGAAGTTAGGCATTCAAACTTTCATTTTCTATGCATACAAATTACATTTTTTTAAATATTATAAGTGAATGGCAGAACGGCGTAAATACAGATCCGTAGAGTCAGCTCATAAACAAGCGTTTTCTGAAAAGATATAAACGGAGGGAAACTAGTCAGCCAAGTTGATATAGAATTCATTTTATAGCAAAACAGGGCATTAGATATGTCAAAATTTGTATTCAAAGTAATTCCTGTAATATTTTACATTATTCAGTAACTTTTACTCTAACATAACAGTTTGAGTAATGAGTTACATTTTTCAAAACTGCAACAGCGCCAGTTTATATTTCCTTAAGGGTGGATTTTAGTTGGCAAAAATGACCTAAAGAGTCATCTTTTGCCATCATTTTTTGGTTTCCTTCCTTACCTTATACTAAAAATAAGCATTTGAGAAAGCCACAAAAAAGTGTTTCGTTATGCTCATGTTTTTAGAAGTCTACACTGGAGCCCAATATCACTAGGTCTTCAGGAAAATTGGCACAAAAACAATTGTCAAGAAAGGCGCAAAGCAACAAACTTCTGTGAAACCAGATCATTTCAATGTTTTTTGTACATGAGAATCATTTTTATAAAGGTTGTTTGCCGTAATCAATCACTTTCCACAACCAGTTGTAAATGATTCAACAAAGAAATAGTGGTAGCGCTGTTGGTTAATGCACGACCGAGTTATGCTCTAGTTTATGGGTTCGATCTTCCTCTTCGAAATCTCGTCTTTACTCGTCTCGGATGGCGCTCTACGAACCCAGAAAGGACCTCTTAAAACGTAAGGCTCCAATGTGAACATATCTGTACCAAGTTATTCAAAACCATTGGCATGTTAAATTATTTGATGTATCCATGAGAAACGAATTTCTCGCAATAAAGATTACTATAAAAAATATTCACCGAGGTGAGTTGTTAAGGATATTTGAGATTGTTTTGTAAGCAGAGTATATTACAAAATGAATTTTCATCCCACCTAGTTTATGTAACGATGTGAAGATTCCACTACGACTTGAAAGCGAGTTTGCTCAAATTCTTCTTTTAAAAACAATCTGAATACAAAAGTTCGTGATTTCGAGTTATGGAGATAAAGTCAGCATAAAGGATCGGGCCACAACCGAGAAAAGACGGATTTGCATCATTCCTAGTGAAAGTAAGACATGTAGTTTTTGACCTCATTCTTAATTGCTAGTTAACATTGCTTCAGTTTTCTGGAACCAAACAATCAAAGTTCATTACAATTCCATTGTTGATTATTTTGAGAACAATGTCGCTCTTCGAATTTGCCAAACGTTATTTCTAATTGACTAGGACAAGGTTATTATTTGAGGAATAATAAGGAAAACGTTATTGAAGGGACATTTTTCTGAATCTGTAACTTGTTCAATTTTGCAACTTGACGTTTACGTGTGAAATAGACATTGAGACATTAAGTTGGTGAAGGACAGGGTGCGAGAGTGAACTTACCGTGGCCCTCAAATCCAAAAGACTAATCTTACAAATCAATTGTAAGAGGCTAACAAAAAGGAAGTCACATCTTGGCCTCAATGGGCATTAGCATATTTTTGTACATTTAATGCTGCTTTCCCCGCAACCTCTTTTCATGTCCCTACATACATTTATGACCCATTCACCACCTTATTTACAGACATTACTATCTAATATCTTACGTAGAGTCGCATATCGGGAAAAACATAGCTTCTTTTTCCTTCTCACTCATCCCAAAGCCGATATGAAAACTTTTGAAATTATGGTTGAGTTAGTGAGTAGAATCAAATATATTTTTGTATCCCATTTTTCCCGAATCGTGCCAACTGCGGCAAATCCGTGATGTATGTCCTAAAAAAGCTGCCTCACCCACCCTGTAACGTCTTCGACTGGTTCATTTTACCTCAAAATTGTGTGCTTGTGACACATGAGGCTTGTGCCTAATGCCAATCAAATGTAGAATCCATCTTTTTTGGCGAGGCTCATTGGATCATTTTTCTATGGACATGTGAAAGTAAAACTGAAAAGGCAATTACTTCTTAAGACGTCTCATTACTTTCGAAGTTAGTTAGTTTCTTGGACTTTTTGGCGTATACCTGAAACTGAATCCAAGGGCTTGGTCTCGCCCTGTTTTGGAAACATGAAATCTAACTTGTTAATTGTAATTGAATAAAGTCAATGAGTTAAATTTCATTCAACACTAATATTTTCTAACATTTCTTACTTTTTGTGTAACCTTCATCAATACAAGAAGGAATATCCTTGGTTAAATAGTTCTCCAAAACACATTATGACCTTTCCTCATCTACGGGCTGTGTCTCAAGCCGTCTTCTACGTGACTGCCATTCATGTTGAGTTTGGGTGCTTTGCACAAGCAAATTATGAGCCATGTCCTGATCTGAATTGATGTTCTTGATTGACAACATTTCTTAACTGTCTATTTAAGAGTTTTCGCGATATCGAATTTCTAATGGAACCCAAAAAAATGGGAATACTTTGACATTGAAGTTTTGTTGAAAGATAGTTATTCAATCATGTATTTGCAACCATCCCTACAAAATTAAATTCATCCCTATAATTGTTTTGATCAGATATATTTCTTGAGTTGAAGGAGTCCAGCATCTCTCAACTTTCATCTTGATTGTCCAAGGCTAGAAATTCTGCGGGTATGATGATGGCGAGACGCATCACATTCAAATTAGTTTTCCATTAATAGAGATGAATGTTGCAAATAGATCAAAAGGGAATGCAATATGAATGCTGAAAGAAAAGCAATTCATGTATTTCTTCTTTTTTAATTTTGAATGCGACACAATTCTGTTGAAAGCAATTCTCAAAAACCTTAAAACACATTTCGAGACTTTAAAGGATGGATAAAAACCAGATGTGAAGTTCAGAGAAGGAAACAGTTGTTTGGCTTTTCATATTCAGATGAGATGTGAATTTCCAAGTTCAATTATTGCACGTGCAAAAGTCATCATTGAATTCTGAGAAACGATGTATTGCCGAGATTTTTCGAAGTCTATTTTAGAACAAATGAATTTTCCTTTGAAAACGAGTACAAATAACATTTCAAAGCACTTGGCACTATTATTTTCTTTGTGTTGTAAATGTATTGTTCATAGATAGTAACGTCGTTACCTAACAGGAGCAATAAACTTGAATACCAATAATTAACCACGGATCGGTTCATTACAATTTTGTCTCTAGAAAAGCAACAAAACACATCGTTTTGAAGACATATTTTGCAACTGAAATGGTAGCTTAAAGAAAACCGCAATTGAATGGAACGATGTGATGAACAGGCAATCCATAAATGATGGTGTCTGGTTTTACGTTCGAAGGACCATAGAACTCTATCTTTTGTTTCTTTGACGGATATTTTGAGCCAACCTTAGAGCATGGTAAATTAACAATGGCTTCGTAATATTTTGAAAAAGGTTCGTATTGCGCTTTGGTTTCACAATGCACATGTTAAACGAAGCTGGTCAAACAACAAGGCAAGGTCTAAACTATGATCCACTAAACTCGCGATTCCGACGAATCAAAGGAAATTCCATTCCTTAGTGCATGATATTGCGATTGCTGAAGAGTTGCATTGAATTTTAGTTTTATACTAATAGCATTATCAGATAAGACAATGAAAATATTTTCTTAATTCTAGTCATGAAGGGAACTACAATACTATACAATCTTGAGTGGTCTCCAACATCTCGGGGTCGATCAAAGAGGCTTCATGATTTTTTTTACCTTAGCATTAACAGCACGAACCTTAGGCGTCCATTAACACCAGGAGAACCATTTGTTTCCACACTTAAAGGTTTGACGAGGACCCTTAAGCACTCCTCCTCCTTCTCTTTTTCCTCGGTACATTCGGCGATCAGCTGATCTATACAAACTCCCTCCTTCATCATCACCATCACCATCATCCTCGTGGTCGTCGTCTCCGAGCTTCCATTTGGTAGTATTATTCAAGTGCTCTGTGTGCAAATGTTCGAGCGCAATAGTACTTCCAAGAGTCTCCAGTAGTCGTCGAGTGCCAATGGTTACCCTTCTTCCACAATGAACGAACCCAAAGACCTAGATACAGACGTACACGGAAAGCGCCATCACGAGCTCCAGGCTTGATTCTGTTTAGGATTTGGCGCGCGCATTGCATCGTATCCAACGATCGATCCCCCACCAACCCACCCACCACCCACCGACCGACCCAACTAACGATAAAACGACGGACGGACGGACGAGGGACGGCGTGGTCGCTTTTGATCCGGGCCGTGGAAACTTGAGGACCGAGTCACTCACTGGTTTTTGTCTGAATTCGACCTGGAGACGAAGGTTCGACAACACTTGAATTCAGAGCTCATACCGATTCACATATGATTACGTAGAGGGCATGTGAGTGATCAAAACATTTGAATAAAGGTGCAACAACGCACCAAGTGTATCCTTCAGCATCCAACAGTACCTCGACAAGGCCCTAGAAACTTCAGAGTGCTTCAAGCAAAACAATCACATCACAAAACTTACGGTAAGAAAACAAAGAGTGCCTTAAGCGATCTATTGACTATTCCTTGATGGTCGATGGGACTGTCGCTTGGTCAAAAAAAATCGGTTTTTCGACTTGTAGAACCTCTCGACCGAAAGTAAAAGGCAGAAAACTTTGAGCTTAGTAAATCCGTTGGGCACTCCACTCATTCCAATTCCTAACGACACATTCCTCGATGGGATTGGTCGAAGTCTTTTTGAAGCTTGAGAACTAGAAAAAACAGTCCATAGAGATTCTTTTCACCCTTACTTGAATGGGACAACCGGGAGCTCTCCGTTCATTTCCTTTAAAACTCCAGCATCTGGACATTTTCAAGGGGGAACGAGAAGGGGATGGAGAAAGAGAGCTTGACGAGGGTGACAAGGACAGGTGGTGATCGAAGGAAACCCCACATTATCATGGGGCAACGGTCGCTTTTGGCATGCTTCATTTTTCATGATCTCTTCTCCAAGTTCGTCTTTCCCTTCATCAACGGTCTTCACGCTTGTTCATTTCCAAGTAAACGAACTTTACGAGTTCATGTTTTGAATTCACCGGGATAACGTGACGATCCACGAGAATACTTCGTCGATTCCTTTCATTAAGGTTCGGGGAGGTCAATGAGGTAAAATAAACCGGTTTGGCAGACATGTGAACCCATTTTTTGATTAAAATGTGATGACCCAAGTGTATAGACCACCTTCTTATTGAACGTCAACGCTTTATGGGTACTCTCATCGTGCATCAGTGAATAATGGAAGGTCTGGGGGCTGAGAAATCCTGACGACAGCCTATTGGATGCTCAACGGCTAGATGGAGATTAGTTTGAGATTTGAAACGCGGTTGTTTGTCTTTGTCTAACTGCCTCATTCTTGAATACAAAAAAAGAGATAAGGTGAAATAGAGAGGCATTTGTCAACATGCTCAATCATAGAACAGTGGAGGCGGAGGAGAGTGATGAGATGGATGACCATTTGGAAGACACCTCACAGATAGCTGCTGATTCCAGTGGACACTTAGTTCAAGCTTCTGAGACATTCCTCATACACCAGTTCATCTGATAACTTGCTTCTTGAGCCAACAGACACCTTTTTCGTAACTTGAGTAGTAAACATGAGTAGCCATCACCCGGTGAAAAATTGAAGGCTTTTTAGGTTTCATTGGATTGAAATGGAGGTACATTTTTTGCTCAACGTCGTGAGAAGAGGCGTCATTTTAAGTCTCCCTTCTCGTAGTGTTGTGGTCCTCACTGAAAACACCACCAACCACTTTCAGGAAAAAAAGTTCCATGCTTTGAAAGAAGGACACATCTGGTGGAGATTCTCATAATCCGATGATAAAGGGCGTTAAAAGTAGATCTCGTATAATTGAGGTAGTTTTCGTACGAGCATGTTGAGACAGAGCTTGCTTGCTAGCTTGCTTGCTTGGTGTGCCTGGATTTCAAATTCCAATTTTCTACCCGGTTGGACTGATTTTCTGAAATCTGGCTGTTCTTCCAAATATTTCTCGATTTGAAGCTCCCACTGGTTCGACCGACGTTGGAGGTGAAACTCCAACAGAGTCAATGAAGAAGAAGAAGCCAAACACATTTCAAGATGAGCTGGGAGAATATGTCTCTCTTTGAGGCCATTGTAGAAATCCATTGGGGTTTTCCTCTCTGATGGATGAGCTCTTAAAGCTGACACAAATTTACTTGACTTGAAAGCTTGGCACTGCCTTCCTTGTAGTTCAACAACATTCAGGAAGGGGGAGGTATCCATCAGAATCAATCACCTAAATCTTGTTTATGGAATAGAGATGAAGAATCAAAGCTCACATGGAAGCCCTTGATTGATCCGGGTTCGGACAACCAAGGGTGGTTTCTATGAATATCAGATGTTAATCCTCCAAATTACCATCCAAAATGCATTCATTCTCTTCCTACCTTGGCCGTTCCAATCCGAAGAATTGTGCACATCTCGACCATAACTCTAAAAGGATAATGAAGCTTGACGATGGTGACAATCCCAATGATTGCCACATCTGTGCAATTTATTTTTGCCAGTTTTGACATATAACCTCTTGCAGTTTCATGACCAAGATTAGATCTTATCGCTAATGCAAACTCTTTAGTCATCCAACTAGGGAAAGCAAATACGTATTGCTAGTCTTTCAAGGACAACGAAGGAGTCCCACTATGATTTGATAAAAAAAATCCCTCTTTGCTCAGATCTGATCGAGCAAGATGAATCAATGAGGAAAAATCATGGTAAAGTAGATGAATGTTTGAAGACGAAGAGTAAAAAAGAACTTGATTTCTGATTCAGTTGGTTAAATGATGTTACATATCCAAGAAATAACAAAGGATTCCGAGTCTCATTTTGAGCCTGAGCGATCAGGCTCAAATATCACCATCGTTGAAAGGTCCATTGGAAATGCTGAAATGCGAATTTCCAGCCAAAATATCGCATCAGTTCATCTCCAGAGCCGCCTGGATCAACATCCTTCATTCCCAGATCCTCTCAAGAGATGAGAATGCGTGAGTAAACTAGCTTGATCAACGAATTTAAGATCCTCTCAGCGGTGTTGTTCAATCGTGTCATCAAGGTCTTGTAATTGTATAATTAGAGCATTTTCCTGGGGAGATAAATAGATGGAGGGTTGGATTGTTGGTTGGCGGGGGAAACAGATCACACTCACATCCTGACAAAAACACAATTCCGTGTTTGACATCAACTCATATGTTCCTGGTTTGCACGTGGTTCGTCTGAGAGAATGAGCTTGTTGTATCCTTGATTTCCTTAACGAGGTCCTCATGATAATTCTTCACACCTTCCTTGATCTCGGCAAGTTTTTTGCAGTCTCGGTCTCTGCAAAATTAATGCGGAAACCTCCTCCAAAACACCATCCTCCCACTCTCACAATGGACGATGTTGGTGGTGGTGGGTGATTTAGATTCGAGATTATTTTTTGACAAACCCGAGACTTGGGTAGTGAGGCCATTAAGCAGAGGCAAAATAAGTGATAGATAGTAGCCAAGTTACTTGAAGGAAGACATTATTAAGCAAGTTCCTTGTCGCCTCTGGTTTCCGAATTCTTGGGAGTCGAATGGCTCATTTGCATAAAGTTTTGAAACTCTGCCCGGATTGCTTAAAAATTCCAGGCAATTTTGAACAAAGGGAAAAGTATGACATGCTTCAAACAACCAAAAAAAAGAGCGAGTTCCCACCCTGCTCTTAGGGTTAGTGGAATTTCTGGATCGTTCTTTTTGGAAAAGAGGACATCAACCACAACACCACTATTGCTATGGAATTCTTGGTGTTCTACATCAATTCATGCGAATGGTGACAGTTCTGAAGTTGAGCGTTGAATGTGTGTGGTGTGGTGCGGTAGCTTTAGCTTGAAGCAGGTAGAACAAAGCTTGAAACGTGGCCTCTGATGTGGAGTAAGCATTTGAATGTGGGCAAAGTTAGTGTCTGAAAACCTCCTGAGGGCACCCACGAACTGACTTTGCATTCGAGAGACCTCGTTTCCATGTGGCTAATGACATGAGTTTTCACGGAGGAGCTTGCCAAGTTGTTATTTTCGATCTCTCTATCGCCATGTCACTTAATGGAGTTTCTATTCACTTCCGCCTACCTACCTCAGAACAGCTTCATCTCGAGATTAATTGCATCTCATCTGCCTTGAAGTAGACCCATCGATAGGTTTGACCTGATAATCTGTGGCCGAACATATTTACGGATCCAATTTGGTCATGATTGCTTATCATTCAATCATCTTGTGGATCTCCAAAATCTGAGATGATTGACTCCGTCTTTAGCTTCCAATCGAGTCTGTCCAATTTGAAAAACGGCCTCAAAATATTTCTGACACACGTGAAACGTTTGAGTGACAACGACTTCTTGACAAAGAAGAATTGAGTTGTGGGTGAGTAATGCCCAAATGGTTCAATGTCAACCAAGAACAGGGTTCTTCCCACTTTTGCCGGTTGGGCGGATGGATGGATGAGTGGGAGTTTTGGTAGATCCAAGTTGCAAGCTTAGTTTTAGTGCCAAAGCAAGTGGATGGATGGAGGTAGTCGAAGTTTTGGGAAGACAAAAATATCTGATCATAATCCATCGGACCACTAGCATGTGTACTACGTATGTCTCTTGTCAAGGACAATGCTTCTCGGGGTCCAATCTGATCAATGACAAAATGCCATGAGGTCTCCAGTCCCCTTCTCCTTCGACACCTCGATGATGGTTTGGACCAATCAACCAGATCGGTATGGTTCAATAGTGACTTGGGGTTGATTGATTTGGAGGATGTCGAAACAACTCGGAGAGGATCTACTTCGGGATCAGGATCTTGCGCACGCACGCACGCACGCTGAGCAAATATGGAAATGGGATATACTTGTAGATCAGAGGTTGTGGCATGTTTAACCGAGCCTTCTTGCACTTGGCATGAGGCATGTATGTATGTAGGTATGCATGCACGTGGTAGGGAAGTTATTTAAAGCCCAGCGGGAGATCGAGACAATCAATTTGGGAGACTCCTTCGGATGTAATAACGAACCGAGCAGTTTGGCCCTGATTTAAATCGCATTCTAAACAGACCGAAACCAGCTCATAACAACCGTTTGTGACACTAACATAAATCTCAATCGCACGACATGAACTCTTGCCGTGCATGGCCGAACAAGTCACCTAAATTGCCCACCACACCACTATTTTCATTGGGAACCGACCATCCATCCCTAATGCGGAGTTCGATCGGCAAAATAAGAGCAAGCAAAACTCACAAAGCTCTTAAGAAAAGTTTCTCAATGCAATGGACCGTCGCCGTTAAACGCACGCACAGTATGCACGTTAAGGATGTATTTGCTGCCAGACTCTGAGTAGGAGACTGAAGAGCCATTATGAGGTTCACTTGCCGACCGAGTGAAAGAGTGAATATTAGGGCCTTTGTGGTCAATTCTGCACACTCATTCACTAACAATACCTTCAAGTTCATTAGTCCAACGAAATACCGAGGCCTTTCGGCGTCTAAGGAGACTTCAAAATAATCGTCAGCCTGGAAAACACAAATATGTTTCGAAACCCTGACTTTTGGTGCGATGACTTCACTACACAATCAAACTGGATCTGGAAGGAGCCTTTTGTTTGATTTCTCAGTTCAAAAGATTGACCAACAAACCAGTTTTGGCCAACGAAATGAACGCCCTCTTTATTCAGATTCTTTCAACATCGATTCATACACAAATAGTGGGAAAAAGTCGGAAAGAGAATCTTGGCAAATGATCTTTAGAGCTATTTTTGGAAGGTGAAATAACATGACGATATTTTTGGGAACGATTTTCTGTCCTCTCTCACCTATTCTCATCCATGGATGGATGGACGATCTTTTCACAAAGTCACGGAAATCCTAAGCAAATAAAAAAGTTTCAATGCTAGGCAGACTTCCGTCACGTCCGCGAGAAAAGGCAAGCAAATGTTTGGAATCCGCAGTGTTTGGGATATTTATTGTGAGGCTTCGGAGATGAAATGGTGGGAGTCATGTGATTTATAGGCGAGTTCAAGTCCAAACTTTTTCAAATCCTTTCACCCTGCAACTTTCGTAAGTCAGACACACTGCGTACCGAAAGTAAAAGTCCTTCAGGCTCAAATGCATGACTGGTAAGAAAGAAGAAAAAAAAGATATCAGCATGCCGCACATTATGAATTTTCCACCTCATTCCACTTTCTTCTGATTATTATCCTCAACAAGCATTCTGGAACCAGTGTGTGAATGAACAATGGATAACTCGGCACTAGTTTTGGAAAGTGGCGATAGTTTGAGGAACTCTTCTTTTGATTCAGATTTGTATTCGACCATAAATCACATATCCTGTCTACTTCTTGAGACAAAATTTTGAGAGCGGCGGCCTTGGTGTTTAAGATGCGTACATTTCATTGAAATAGTGTTCACACATTGGTGGCATGTGTGTAACCTTCTTTCTCTTTTTGTCACATCCAGTCATTTTTCCATGGTAATTCGTTTAAAGAGGCAAAGTGTTGAATTTGGTTTCTCTCTTTTCATCACTCTAAAGAAATCATTTATTCAAAATGATTGATTTGGAAAATATTGTAAACTCATTGCTCGGGGACACAATAACCTGCTAAATACGTAATTCCAAGGCCTCGCCTCAGATACCATCGATTTTCTCTATCCCAAATGAAATTAACAATTGCGCTACTTTCATACGGTATAACGCGCTTTAGCAGCCCTCCTACGATCCTCACCTCCTCATTCTTGGATCTTTCTCTTTACGAACGAACGAACTGTCGTCGACGACGGGACGTTTTGAGAGAAATTTTCTTTTCTGAATCTCTCCCCTGTATGTATACATCCACTTAGAAAAGCGCCGTAAAAAAGTCCTGTCAGGCTTTGGAGAATCATAACTTTGATGAGGCCATAATGTTAGTGTACTGTTTAGGGTAACGACATTTTCATGGAAGCGTACATCGTTGTTTTCTTGTTGCATTCTCGCTTCGGAACGCAGTTCTTCTCCAATCATCGGAACCACTTGATGCTTCAAAAAATATGTGACATTTTGAATTAAATGAAATATGATGACTGAAATAGCGTTACGTCCTTGCCACTTGCGTTGAAACAAAGATATTTTAAAAGCTTCAAGTCAATCACCGGAAATCCTTAAGACTATGATTACTCGGAGTGAAATTCTACGCTATCCTGAATTGGAAAAACAAACGCGTTTGTAACAATTTCAAAAGAAATGACTGACAAACGAGGTGATACTAAACCCAAATGACTCCCTTGATCCGGTTTCATTAACTTTTTGATCTCATTGCAGATATGACTGCCGATTTCAAGGCCCTGGACATTGGCTACGAAGTCCAGAGGAGCTTCGCCAATAAATTCTTCAGCAACAAGAACGTGGCCAAAGGGCTCATAGATGACACGAGCGCTGCACTCTTGGATGAGCTTTACAGATTGGTCAAGATCTACGTGAGTATCTGAGCATCTACATCTTGACCATAAATCAAGATATTTTTCATTCATTCCAACCTTGAGAGTCCCCTCAAAAGTTGGTCAAGGCAGGGGAATCTTGTCTTGGTTAAATCAGATCCTCTTCAAGTTGATTCTGCATGGGCCTAAAACTGCATCAAGGCCCGCTTTCTGCCAGATCTCTCCGTCTTCCTCGAACTTCCGGAATCAACATTTTTTTCATTACGCATTTCAGACCCAAAGCAAGAAGGAAGCAGAAAAGATCGTCAAGAACATCATCAAAATCTCGGTCAAGATTGGCATGCTGGAACGTTCGGACAAGTTCAGCGGGAACGAGAAGCACGCTTTGCTCAATATCCAACGCAATCTCCGGACAGTGGCCATGACCCTTATTAGTTTCTATCAGGTGGACCATACTTACGACAGAAACTTCCTCATCCGTTACGTGTCAGATCTCCAAGGCGACCTGAAAACCCTGGTCAAGCCTCACCTCACGGAGAAATCCCTTGGGAGAATAGACCAAGTCTTGGATTTCTTTTCAAACGCCCAATTCTTAGATTCACTTTACGTACCGCATAAGAACCAAGATGCGGCCAAGCAAATGGGCGTTCTCATGGATCTTTTAAACAAATGTATGGAGGAAGGGGTGCTTTAGCGTTGGTACGGACGAACAGCAACACGCATAGATGTGTATGTTGTTTATAGTGCCAAGAAGAAAAAAATCCAAACCTCCGCTAATTTTTTAACTGCTGATCTGTGATGTATTTTGTTCGTTCTATGTGTACGTAAAACTTTCGGAGGATCCGACCTGACCATGTTTTCAGCATTCTTATTTGCGAATAAAACCGACAATTGAAGTTTATGGGGTTCAGCGCAAAATCACTGTATGAACATCAAATACTGAATGAAAAGGTTATGTCAAGAATGGTTATCCCAATAATTCTCGGAGCATTGGATCATTTGCACCTCCAGTTTGTTGTTGTTGTTGTTGTTGTTGTTGTTGTTGTTGTTGTTGCTGCTGCTGTTGTTGTTGTTGCTGCATCATCATTTGCTGAGGCATCATGCCTCGTTGTTGAAATTGCGGTTGTTGGTTCTGCGGTTGTTGTAGGACCTTGAAAGTCAAAAACCTTTTCTTTCAACGAGTTCCCCAAACCAGTGTTGGGGTGCTAGAAACTCAGGATAACTAATACACGTGATATTGATTGGATAACAATTTGTCAGAGAAATTTTTCCTTTCAAAATTTACCTTATTTATTTTCGATATTCGCCTTTGTAGTCCTGTCCACGGCGTAAACGTATTTGTTGTCTTTTTAAACTTAGCTGCCTTTTAAATATTGTATCTTGCTTTCGTTGACATGTTTACCTGTCTTAAACCAGGTTGTTGATGCTGAGGCATCCCACTTATTCCGACGGGTCTCATCATTCGTAACTGCGGATGATTCATCATTCCGGAAAAATCTTGGTGTTGTTGATTGACGTTTGGCCTTTGATTAATCATTCCAACTCCCATCATGTTTGGTTGCTGACCTGAAACGACAATTCACAGAATTGGAGCGTGAAACGAAACAGTGCAATATCGAGCGTGGTTATTATTACCCTGGTTAGCCATGGTCATGGTTCCGCCTCCCATCGTCATCATGTGCTGCTGCATTTGAGGCTGCATCATACCAGAACCTCCTTGTTGGTTTTGCTGCTGGTTCATTTGTTGTTGTTGTTGTTGCTGCTGCTGCTGTAATTGTTGTTGTTGCTGCTGCTTTTTGCCCTCTTTCTGCTCGTGAATTACTGTTCGAATGCGATCTACAAACGTGCTTTGATCATTGGGAATGAATCCTAAGAAGGCATTCTTTTCTCTGCTATACAGCAAAATCAACACTTTGATTTCGCACCGATTATTGCTATCGCCAGTAAAATGGACGCAACCAGCGTATTCAGATCCCAAGACACGGGTTAGAGCCATGAGTGAATCCGATTGCTCTGGATGGAACAAAACCGTTGAAGAGTTCTGAAAAAACTGGCTCCCTAACGTTTGAACCAAGGACTTGCGAATCAATTGCATGATTAAGAGACGGGGCCAGTTATCAGATTTAACCTTGGCCAGACCAGTGTTGGGATCCTTGGGGGAAGTCACGGAGCATCTCACAACATGTTTGGTTTTTTCTTGTTGATTTTCAGTCTTAGAGATTTCTGTCCAAGTCAAATCACCTTCCCAAATTGTTTCCCTTGTACGGTTAATCTGTTGTTGTTGTTGTTGTTGCTGCTGATGTTGTTGCTGCTGCTGCTGTAATTGTTGTTGCTGCATCTGCGGTTGCATTTGTTGTTGCTGAGCCATCATTTGTTGTTGTGGTTGTTGTTGTTGCTGTTGATTTACTATTATTGGGTTCATCATCTGAGATGTTGTAGCCACAGGATTCAGAGGACGAGACAATTGTTGCTGAAGGGCCGTCATACGACCTCCTGGCATATTCATGCCTCCAGGAACATTTGGATTCAACCCTTGAGGAGGATGATTCAGCAGTTTGGTCAAGGTAGGATTATCCGTAGCATTGGCTCCTTGCTGTAGTTGCTGTTGTTGTTGTTGCTGTTGCTGCTGCTGTTGTTGTTGCAGTTGCTGTTGTTGAACCTTTTGGCTTAGACGATCCCTTAAAACACTGGACTGAGTGGGACCACCCATAGAAGTATTTGGCTGCCAGGGTTGCCTTGGATTCTGCTGTTGCTGCTGCTGCATCAATTGTTGTTGTTGCATCATTTGCATTCTCTGCGGTTGACCTGGCTGTTGTCCCTGTAACTGTTGTTGTTGTTGTTGTTGCTGCTGCATGCGCTGCATCTGCATCTGTTGCATTGGATTCATAGGCATAGAGGGTTGTTGTCCAATATTGTTGGGATTGAGGGGTCTTTGAAGTTGGGGTCGCATCATGGTTTGTTGTCCCATTGAATTATCCACCTGCTGAATCATCCTCGGTTGGGCCATGCTCGTTTGCGGCATCACCACGGTTTCAGACACACTCTGGTTTACCCCCATTTGGTTTGAATCTGAACTTGGTTTGGACATTACCATTGTGTTATTGATCATGTTGGACGTATTCATCGAATTAGGTTGTTGTTGATGATGTTGTTGTTGATGATGTTGTTGTTGATGATGTTGTTGTTGCTGCTGCTGTTGCTGTGGTTGGAACATCTGCTGTTGTTGCTGCTGAGATTGAGTTTGATTGGTCAACGCATTTGCTTGACTGGTATTCGCTTGCACATTTTGAAGTGGAGTCAAGGGGACTTCCGGCAAGATATCGCCATTGATAAGAATGAGATGTCGTCGGTCTTTGGCGTAGTTTTTCTCCATATGCATCGGAACATTGCCGCCGGTGCTCTTAAAAAGTCTTAGCAAGAACGGAAGTTTCGTCGGGGCCACAATGGACAATTTAATGTCTCGAGTCCGGATTTTCGCCACCAAATCATCCAAACTTAGACCCATAAAGCCCGACACATCCATGACTGGCATATCGTAGGCGGGTGAAGTGCTTATGTATATGATATATTTCAAGGGCTTTGTTCGCAACTTCTGGTTAGCTCGAATCGACTCTAGTCGGTCAAAGACCAACAAGGCCATGGCTAAGCCGTCCACGCCGTTGGCGTGATCTTCGCCTGCTCCGCCAATGAACTTGACTCTGTCATATGCGGCCAAGAACTGCTTGGAATGCGTGAATGGACCCTCGTAGCCTACCAACGGGCTGTAATGAAAAAATTGGCCAAGTTCAGCTTTTCATTGTACATTACCAAGTGTTTTTGAATGAATAAATCATAGGGTCCTTCACAGGTAAGTTGTAGGTTATGAACAAAATTAATTGTTTCAATATAGCTTGCATAGCAATGAGTTGTCTTGATTTTCTTTCTAAAGAAAAGATCGTTGCATTCAATTATCTTAGATGACTTAACTCAATAAATATCTGTTAGCATTCGAAAATTTTGCTCAGTTAGATGAAAAAATGTCGAGTAATATCTAGTAAATAGGACGAATAATTTTGACAGAAAAAGACGAATAAGTTTGTTTTTGAGAGATTCTGTCCCTTTGAATGAGAAGGGCCTTTTACGCTTACAACCATATCTGTTTGTCCCTTTTGCATCAAAATGCTTTCTTTGTAGTTAGTCAAAAAGACCTTAAGTACAGTTAAGGAAGAATTCAGGCTAAGTCAACAATAGTTCTGTTTCAAAGATAAATTTCTGATTTTTTTAGCCTTGATAGTGCAATTTCACATGCAACAAAGGTTGCGTTTTTAATCCTACCGCTAGCGGTGAAACAGGGCCGTTGGCTGTGCTGAGTTGGCCAGCCCAGTTTGGCTAATTCAAGGGTTTTTTCTCATTAAAGCGTCCATATGACGCTTTTAGGTACTTGGAAGCGATCGATTTTTCACATAAAAATACTTTAGTTGGAATTGGGTCAATAATACCCAAAATTAATTTTTAACATGATTGAATTAAATGCAATGAAACAAGCCTTGTTCTGTTGCAATTTTTTCTGGTAATGTTCCATTTTCCAGCAAAAAACTGAGCATATTAATAACCACTTGTACGCAGAGGTAGCAAGACAAAACGTATAGATCGCTTCCCAAGACCTGGCCAGAAATATTGAACACAGAAGTAACGTATCGACAAACTGTTATTTTAGGAATACAAACACAATGGAAAAGGACTGATGCATCGACTTGATGGGCCGACGGTTGTTACCTAGAAAGCCAGAGTCTCGCCTTCTCGTCGCTTCCGTTGATCAAAGCAGTTTGATAGCAAACATTCCCTATGGCAAAAATTTTAAGCAATACTAGCCTTCCATACCAACATAAGTACGAAGGTTTCAACGATAAACTAAATTTCAAAATTATATCGCCATTTTCTGAGCAAAACCAATGTTTTCAAAATCTTGTCTGGCATAACTTTTGGGTTCCTTGGTCTAAATCGGTCGTATTCGTCCCGAGTGCTATAGACTGGCCTCCCCCGTTACAGATAACCGTGGAAACCAAACCAGGCGAAGGTGCATGCAATCCTTACTTGGGCAAAGCATCGGCCGATTGGTAGGTCACCAAGGTGAAGGTGGTGCTACATTCGATGGACGCCCAAGGGACATCCTTGTTGGAGCCTCCGCTGAAATGGTCCAAGAGGGTCTGAATGTAATTGTTTCGGATTTCCGGATGAAACAGTTGGTTCATGGCCGTGTCCTCCAAGACGAAGACCACATCGTGGATTTGGGGCAACTCCATCGTGCACCCGCACACCCGATCGGGGATTTAGAGTATGGAAATACTGCGGTCGGTGGTTACTAGCAGGATGAGAAATGGCGGGTGATTGTGAAGATTCGGCAATGGATTTCGATGGTTCCGAAGACGATCACTGGGTCAGACGCACCCCACTAGCTAACCAACCATCCACCAACTAACCAACATGGACAAACATGGACCAAACAATTCAATCAGGCGATCAAAATGCGCTTACTTGTCCAGGTTTCGACGAGGTTGCGCGTGGCACTGTACGTATCAGTAGATGAACAAACGTGAACAAATTCAAAATTTAACACTTTATTGTTATAGCGGTGGCTTATATCGAGCAAAAGTGTAAACAAGATTTACGACCAGCTTCAACCATTGGATTCACTTGAAAGAGACAAAACTCGTAATGTAACCTTAATCCTATTTGACATGGCTGAACATGGAAAACAAGAGCTCTAATTTCCATTTAACTAAATGAGCGGGAAGTTATGAGAAAGCAAAATAAGCAAAATAAAAAAATGCATTTTCTGGACAAAAAATGGTAGATATTTTTTGGTAGAAACCGCATAATTTTTCTTACCTTTTACTGGTGATTTACCCAAAATTATTGATATTTTGACGAAAAGATGTCAGTTTACCGTTTTTGGCAAATTTCGTGTTTTCCATACCCCAAATTGAAAATTGTGCTCATTTGAACCCAAACCTTCTGTCTGGCTTGGGTGAGAGTCAGCTGTTGCAAGCCCGAGTTCCACCAAAATCCAGATGCGGGCATCTATCAGCTAATTAAGCATCATTCGTGGACTTTGGGTGATTAGGTGGTTCCAATGGTACCCAAATCATTTCTGTCCCAGCCAGTCGAAGGTTTAAAGATTTGCCCACTAAAAACGTATTTTTGAGGGTGTAAAGGGGAAAGATCAAAAATATTTTTGTTGCCAGCATGTGCACAATGTAAACAATTATTGATTAATGTATTCATTTTGAGTTTCTCGTTCAATATGGGCTTTATAATTTTATTGAAGATCTTTATCAATTCCTGGACTCCCGGGTTTAAAATGGTACATTGAGTTGTAAAAAAGCTTTTCTGACTATCGAAGTTGTACCAAATGCTAGATTAACCATCTGTGGAATTTGAACAAGCCAAGGTTATGTAAAGTGAAAACAAAACTATACCAAAATTGCCTTTTTGAAAAGGCTAATTTTAACGAAATGCCCTTTTGAATGGTAGATGGCGTTAGCTTAACTTCAATTCAGAAGTTTGTAATCAGTTTGTTACGTTTAGTTGAAAAAGCCCATTCAAAAGGGTTAACCACTGTTGATGTAGTTTTCCGTTTCAAAACATGGAAACATGATTTGATCAATTATGCTCTTTCCTTTTCAAGTATGTGGAGATCATAAGTTGTAGCAACTTCAATAATCAATTCAACAACACTGACAACATTTACTTGACATGTTTTTATTTTTTCAAATTAGACATTTACATGAATTTTATGCGTAGGCTTATAGAACTAGCTCATACAGAAGTGCGATAGTCGAAAGGTTGCACAAATGCCAGTTATATAGGAGAATACTTCTAGCCCTTGTTTTAATGATTTTCTTGGAATTAATATGTTGAAATAAATCGTATTCATGATCAAGAAAGGTTGGCAAAATTTTGAAAAACGATGAAATTAAGTGCTTTTGTTATTTAGCTACTTAAAAATAGCATATTTTTCATTTATTATTTAATAAAAGCACATTTTTCCGCCCTGAAAGTATAAAACTAATGGTTTTGTTTAACAGCAAATACACTCAATAATTTCTTGACTTTAGTTCTTTACGAGCGTATGTAGTGTTGAGAGGCCTTGATGGATGTCTCCGCTTTTTGCCCCTTATTTGTCATTTTTATTGGTTTCGATCTGCGACAGACGGTATTGCCGTAATTATTTCTCCTGTTTTCCAAAATTTTCCAAAAAAAAAAATTGTTTGAAGAGTTCTAGGTCATTCGCAACCTTCTTATGAATAGTGTTCACAAATTCTTGAATTTATGGCGAGCTCCTTAGATTTGATGGACAAGTATTTCCCTGCACAAATAAGGAATTTAGAAACTGAATACAAAGTTAAAGTCGGTTGAAACACAAGTATCGCAACAAAGGAGGTCAATTCACCTCATTGACGTAAACTGGCCATATTTTGAGTCAAGTGAAGAACGTCTATTTGAGACAAAATGAAAGCAGGCCTTTACATTTTGATACAGGTATATTTGAAACCATAAAAACGATGGACATCAAAAAGTAAATCACATGCAACGATTTCCAAATTTAGATTGACTTTTAGCGTGATTCGTTACATCATTACAAAATTAATATGGAGCGACATTTTCTTCTAAAAAATTTAATGAAGAAAGCTTCATTCTTGTTTGTGAATCAGCAAGATAAAATTGTGTACATGAGAAATACTGAATGAACAAGTTTGCTTTGTTATGAATACAGTTATCCCAACAATTCACGAAGCATCGGATCATTTGCTGCGCCAATTTGCTGATGCTGCTGGTGTTGTTGTTGTTGTTGTTGTTGTTGTTGTTGATGATGAGGATGAAGATGTTGCTGCTGCTGAGGCTGCTGTTGTGGCATCATCATTTGCTGAGGCATCATCCCTCGTTGTTGAAATTGTGGCTGTTGAGTTTGCTGTTGCTGCAGGACCTTGAAATAGAATAATAGATAAATTGTTAAGTATACTAGTGTTAATCAATTTCATGTCTAAAGGAAATCTGTGTGCCAGTCACATAAAATTACAAACATGATCTCTCACTCGAAATGCAAAAGACACCCCTCCAATTTCGTTCGTTACCTTACTCAGTCTGAATGTTCTAATCGATGACCCTGTTCACAACGCAAATATACAAATATTTATTCTAAATTTGAGTTCCCAGTAGAATTTTGTGCATGGCATGGTTTACCTGTCTCAAACCAGCCTGTTGATGCTGAGGCATGCCAACCATTCCGACCGGTCTCATCATGGTTTGCTGAGGATGATTCATCATTCCTGAGAAATCCTGGTTCTGTTGGCTGATGTTTGGATTTTGGTTCATCATTCCAACACCCATCATGTTGGGTTGCTGGCCTGAAACGAAAATTTTCGATTCCTTTCAATATTTCCAATATTAGTGGGCCGACTCCGAGAAATTAGTTGTTTGGCATGGAACATCAAATACTGATGAGTGATGACCCAGTAATCAACAAATATCAATTTGATATATTTTATATCAAATTACCTTGATTGGCCATGGTCATAGTTCCACCCCCCATGGTCATCATTTGTTGTTGTAATTGGGGTTGCATCATCCCAGAACCTCCTTGTTGGTTCAGTTGCAGTTGATGCTGTTGTTGTTGTTGTTGTTGTTGTAATTGCTGTTGTTTTTGACCCTCTTTCTGCTCGTGTATTACTGTTCGAATACGATCCACAAAAGTATTTTGGTCGTTTGGAATAAATCCTAAGTAAGCATTCTTTTCTCTGCTATACAGCAAAATCAGTACCTTGATCTCGCACCGATTGTTGCTATCACCAGTAAAGTGCACACAGCCAGCATAATCAGATCCCAAGACACGAGTAAGAGCCATAAGTGAATCTGATTGCTCTGGATGGAATAAGACGGTAGATGAATTCTGGAAAAATTGGCTTCCCAAAGTTTGTGCAAGCGATTTGGATATCAACTGCATTATCAAATGGCGAGGCCAATTATCAGATTTAACTTTGGCCAGACCAGTATTGGGATCCTTGGGGGATGTTACCGAGCATCTAACAACATGTTTGGTCTTTTTTTGTTGGTTGTCCACTTTGGAATTTTCGGTCCATGTCAAGTCACCTTCCCAAATTGTTTCCCTTGTACGGTTAATCTGTTGTTGTTGTTGCTGTTGTGGCTGCATTTGTTGCTGTTGAACCATCATTTGCTGCTGCTGTTGTGGTTGTTGTTGATTTAAAATTGGGTTCATCATTTGTGATGTCGTAGCCATAGGATTCAAAGGACGAGACAATTGTTGCTGAAGGGCTGTCATACGACCTCCCGGCATATTCATGCCTCCAGGAACATTTGGATTCAACCCTTGAGGAGGATGATTCAGCAGTTTGGTCAAGGTAGGATTATCCGTAGCATTGGCTCCTTGCTGTAGTTGCTGTTGTTGTTGCTGTTGTTGTTGTTGTTGTTGTTGTTGTTGTTGCTGCTGTTGTTGTTGTTGCTGCTGTTGTTGCTGCTGCTGTTGTTGTTGTTGCAGTTGCTGTTGTTGAACCTTTTGGCTTAGACGATCCCTTAAAACACTGGACTGAGTGGGACCACCCATAGAAGTATTTGGCTGCCATGGTTGCCTTGGATTCTGCTGTTGCTGCTGCTGCATCAATTGTTGTTGTTGCATCATTTGCATTCTCTGCGGTTGACCTGGCTGTTGTCCCTGTAACTGTTGTTGTTGTTGTTGTTGCTGCTGCATGCGCTGCATCTGCATCTGTTGCATTGGATTCATAGGCATAGAGGGTTGTTGTCCAATATTGTTGGGATTGAGGGGTCTTTGAAGTTGGGGTCGCATCATGGTTTGTTGTCCCATTGAATTATCCACTTGCTGAATCATCCTCGGTTGGGCCATGCTCGTTTGCGGCATCGCCATGGTTTCAGACACACTCGGGTTCATTCCTATTTGGTTTGCATCAGTGCCTTGGTTGGTCATAATCATGGTGCTATTGATCGTATTGGTCGTATTCATGACACTCGGCTTCTGCTGTTGCTGCTGTTGTAACAAATGGGGTTGTTGTGATTGATTGTGGCCGGTTAATGCGTTTGCTTGGCTTGTATTGGCGAAACTAGTTTGGAGCGGAGTCAGGGGGACTTCCGGCAAGATATCGCCATTGATAAGAATGAGATGTCGTCGGTCTTTGGCGTAGTTTTTTTCCATATGCATCGGAACATTGCCGCCGGTGCTCTTAAAAAGCCTCAGCAAAAACGGAAGTTTCGTCGGGGCCACAATGGACAATTTAATGTCTCGAGTCCGGATTTTGGCCACTAAATCATCCAAACTTAGACCCATATACCCCGACACATCCATGACTGGCATGTCATAGGCGGGGGACGTACTGATGTATATGATATATTTCAAGGGCTTTGTTGGCAAGTTTTGGTTAGCTCGAATCGACTCTAGTCGGTCAAAGACCAACAAAGCCATGGCCAAACCGTCCACTCCGTTGGCGTGATCCTCGCCCGCACCACCGATGAATTTGACCCTGTCATATGCGGCCAGGAACTGCTTAGAATACGTGAAAGGTCCCTCATATCCCACCAAAGGACTAAAAAGAAAAGATTTCACCGTCTCTTCAATACCGTACATTAAAATTCAACCCCTTATATCTTTCACAGGCATCATCTCTAGCAGAAATGAGAACACGCAGCCTAGAGCACTAATATAAAATAGTGCTTTCAGACAGCTCTATTCTTAAATACTTGTTCTTGATAGACATCTTGACATGTTCTTAACATCTGTTTCAAAAGCGTCATGCAAAAATAAATTTATCAAACTAGGCGAAGGTGCATGCAATCCTTACTTGGGCAAAGCATCGGCCGATTGGTAGGTCACCAAGGTGAAGGTGGTGCTACATTCGATGGACGCCCAAGGGACATCCTTGTTGGAGCCTCCGCTGAAATGGTCCAAGAGGGTCTGAATGTAATTGTTTCGGATTTCCGGATGAAACAGTTGGTTCATGGCCGTGTCTTCCAAGACGAAGACCACATCGTGGATTTGGGGCAGCTCCATCGTGCACCCGCACACCCGATCGGGGATTTAGAGTGAATGACTAATTAAGAAACCAAACCAAGGAACGAGAGGCCCTTGCCGACCCTCATGATCCCTCGATCAATCGGCTGAAACACTTCAGTCTTTTATCTTCTCACGCAATCTTTCCCTCTCACTCGACTACCTTACCAGGAGAGCTGCCAGATCTTCCAAATTAAAAGTGCCATAAACATGCCTGGTCTGAAAAAGGTTTTGTTTTGCGTCAGGAATTTTGATATAAGATTTCCGGTCTTTGAACCATTGCCCAAATTTCACTTTTGTAATTGGGTGTACCAAAATGTTCCTATGATTAACGCATCCATCAGAACTTCTTGCTGAAGCAATTATTCTTTTGGTTTCGCTTCTTTTGAAAGTTCCTTAGTTCATGTTCAAACGCATAATGAAATAGAAGTGTACATCATAAAAAATTTTTTTGATCATGCCGGATTCAAAATTTCAAAACTTCTTTTTCGTGATGGTGGAAAACGGTTGTTCAAACCTGGCGTCAAAAATATTCGGCAACGTCGAATTTGATCAACCCAACATGAAGGGTCACCTGATCTAAATGTGTTTAGATGAAAAAGTACTTATGAGGTTGCGTGGGATATTTGTACTCGGAACTGTCGCAATGCTGCTCATGGATTTTTTTCAAAATACAAATTATCACTTATTTCACCACCAGAAGATCCAAAAGCTGGCTAAACGATACCTCCACAAATCATGACCTTTAAAAAAACAGTCGATTTCTGTTGCAAACCACGTCCACTACACCATGGGGAAAAACTCGACTTGAAAAACTGTTCTTGTGGGTAAAAATTGTGAGTTTAATCTTTGTAGCTTTCATTTTTCGTTTAGTGAGACTTTAATTGCACCCATTCGAATCAGCGAACCAAGTGTTTTGAGTTCGATATTTTAAAGTTAAAAATAAAATTGCTCACACAGGAAAACGATGACGAAAGTGCCATACAGCACTAATTTTTATTTCCAATCATTTAGGCTACATTCAACTACATGTAGTTTGTTAACACATTTTAAATTGAATCTTGAATTTCATTTTGTTGACTGAAAGACGGTGCGGTAAAAACCAACCATTTTGTTGCTGACACGCCGGCACTTGAATATTTATGTAATTACTTTCTAATCACGTAATTTAGAAAACTGTTTTGTTACACCAAAGGTAGTGAGTGGGTCAATGCCAAATTTAGAACATGAAAGAAACATCTTTCATCAATGAGGTTAGATTTCAAAGGGGAAAAGCCAGTTTAGACACTAACGAAGTAATGGTTTAGATCAGATTGCACCATTCGATCTTGTACGAACGTCTTTGAAACAGTAGGCCAAAAACTTACGCACAACTACGTAAGTCTCTAGTTCTCGTCGCTTGGCGTGGGAAAAATGATATGATATTGGATATGCGTCCCCGAATCGGAACTAAAGAAGATCCCATGATTTCTTCAGGAGGCTTGCCTGAGCCACTTATTCACAAACCTCCTTCTTCAATAAGACAATGGTGGTTGAAATGCAAAAAGGGGACATCAAACAAGCACAGACAATGTTTGAAGTTATGTCGAACGGTGAGTGAAACGGCAAACAAGCATCTTCTTTGGTTTTAATCGAGAGATGATTGAAAGAGTTTAGAAAAATAGATATTTAAGTTTAGTACCTATTATTCCACTTTCTGAGAGAAACATGTCGTAAATAATTTCCAAAGGTGTTGGTTGGAAAAAGCCAATTTGAGACCCTTTGACGAGGCGGTAAATAGATTGTCCCTGGATGCATTGGTTGCTAGTTTATACGTTTAAAGACGGAAACTAAGATTCCAGCAATGTGTCCAGTTTATTACTCAACTTGGACCTGAATAATCATCAGTCCAGTTTTCAAGTTCGAAAATCACACAAGTTTAACACTTCAGTGCTCCAAAGTTGTGGAAGTCCCAAATGGTTGCCAAATCCAAAAAGCGGAGAAGGAGCCAGTTTCTGAGCCCCAGGTTAGCAATTTGGCGAACAAAGCCAATCTTATTCTCGGTTCGATACGAATGTTGACGAACTGACAAGCTCTCAAGCATACGGACGAGCGTTTTGGTGTCCAAGAATTTCGAGGTCTCTGTTGGACAAAGAGAGCTCTACGAACGACAGACAATTCGTGTTGTACAGTAGATACTCTTTGAAGTCAAGGCCTGTTAATTGTGAATCTGCTTGCTCTGGATTCTCAAACGAGGGAGTAAGTCATGCGTCAAATACAAAGATCAGGTTGAAAAAGCCTGTTTTTGAAGTTCATAACACAACAAAGATGGAGAGCTCGAAGGCATCAAATGTCAGTCAATCTCCGTCCGGCCTTTTGTCCGTCACACAAGTTTTAAAATTATCCCGCCTCTTGGGTGAATAAAAAAAAGAATGGCAGTATCGTAAGATGCGTGATCTCAGAACCATTCACATATTATTCTATACTTCCTGAGATCGAAGTTTGCGAAGGGTGGCAGCCATAAAATGATAATGGTTTCGTCGTTACCATTGCATGATAGGATTTCAGTTATTTTTAAGTTGACCATCACGATTGAGATGTATTTGTACGTATGCCAATTCGGTGGACATGAATCCATAAACAAGATTGAGGAAGCAAACCTTTTTAGAGTGTGGTAAAAAGTGAGATTGCCTCTGAAAATCTTTGGCTGACAATTTTTAGGGGGTCACTTTGAGATAGAGAATAATACATGTACCGATACAATTGTCTATCCAGTACCGGGATATGGTCCAAGATCAATTTCAAAAAGATTGCTTAAATATGTAATTCAAAATAAAATATTTTGACAAATAATTCGAGAAAAAACAATTTTGCACAAATGTCACTTTCCATCAATCATTTATTACAAGTCAATTTTCCTCTTGAGTTCCGGTCAAAATGATCTACTCAATTAGAGGTACAGTTCAGCTATATTCGATTCCTAGAAACAATGATTTGATCAAGGCAATAAATATTTGGACACTTTTCGGAAATAGGCCTAATTTCCTTGTCATTTTTTCTTGTGGGATAGCAACCTTTTGAAGGAACTTGCCACAATTCTACTGGTTACTAGAACTTGCTAATCTTTAACCAATATTTTGCTAAAGGAAGCATTTAGATTTGCATTTCCCGTGGAACATTAACTTCGTCGGTTGTTGAGAGCCCCGTGGAAAACTTTGCTGGTTCCGATGAAATATAGAATAAAGCATTATTTGAGGTGTTTTTTGTTTATTTATTTGGCATTAGCATTTGTGTATGTGCCCTGTAATCTGTGGAATTTTCAAAGCAAATTTTATGACATTTTGTCAATCGCTTTTGTTGCTTTGGCCTATTTTGGTAGAACATTCGGTTTTGATTAATGACCCTCCCGGTCCATTACCAACTAAGATCTTGTCAAAAAACACCAATAAAACACTTAAACCCAACTTGACTCCTATAAACCACAAAAGTTGACGGCGTACAAAAGATTGTAGACAAATGATATTTATTCGCTTTTTAGGGCTCTATCTAGGACGCAAGGGGATCCTTATGAAAGCAGTTGGCGTTGGCGGCCGAATGACCAGAAACAAAGAAAAATGAATCCTCGTCCAGCCACAAATTTGGCTATCGTTAAACCAAGCGTCCGTGGAAGTTGCAGCTCCATGACGCACGATGAGCGTCAAAACCGGCGCTCGATCGACGCGGCAACAATAATAACAACTTCTACAACTACTACTACAACAATAACAGCAGCAGCAACAACAACAACAACAACAACAACAACAACAACAACCAAGAACAACTCGGAGAGCGTCAAGCTCACCTACTTTGGCGGCAACGGGTGTGACTTGAGTCATTTTCTGCCTCGCCAATACCCCCCAACCAAATGGAATGGTAACAACTTCAGGAGCAGAAGTCAGTCCAACCAACGTTCGGTGAATCCGAGCCATTCCAAAAGCAATTTTGATGACGATCAGTCTAGATGTGATGGTCAAGGAGACAACCCAAGGGTCCCTACCATCTCGAGACGGTTTCAGAGCTTTCTTCGGGCCAAGCGGAAACCTGAGATCAAGCAGAGTGACCATCTAGTGCTTTTTGATCTGCAAGATTCCTACTTCATCCAACGACCCCCACCAAACCAACCTTTGGTTTTGTCGTCTTTCCCCAAGAGCTCGAATCCATTGTACTCCAGCTTCTCAGGTGTGCAAAACATCCCCAAAGCCAATCTTTCATCAAGAATTTACCGAGCAAATAAATCTGTCCAAGATTCTGTGGTTGACAACGTCATCTCAAGGTAGGATGTCTATGAAATATAATTTTTTTTGGCAATGCGTGCATGCTGTGAGGCTTGGGAGTGTTTTCAAGAATGCTCACATTGCAATGATTCGGTATGAATTCTACATTTCCCCCACTGCTTACTGCTCTGTCTGATCTTGAGGTTTCCTTCGTTGACTGGGAATCAATTTAAGGAAGTTCACGTGTCTCTTGCGGTGGATGCGCCTATTCCGAAAAGGCACCTTGGTTGAACAAATCCGTATCCTGAACCATTCATATTCAACAAATGGTTCAATCCAACATATCGTTAACTTACTAAGTGCTTACGCAGATGTTGTGCGGTTTTAGGCCTAATCGAGCATTCATCTAATAATGAAGACTCACAAGTATCGTGTTGGTTAATGTGCTGCCACAATTTGCACCTTCACAACGCTTTGTTCTTGCAGAGATACTTGCTTCATTAATAGTCAGACGCGGGTGACTGGCTACACATTCTCTAGTGGTCAAGCCCGTCAAAATTCGTTCCAAGCCACCGGATCCGTACGTCAGTATATTACTGAGGTAGTCTCCCAGGATTTTGAATCCGACCCTGTCTACTTCAGTTTGAGTACCTTTGATTCACCCATTCCCGAGTGTAATTCCCATCTCGTCAAGATGCAGATCAAAAAACGCCCCGTGTTTGAGGGGTTCACCATCACCGTGTCCCCGATGTTTGTGCAGAATATCCAGTGTGTCAATGCCAAAGGAGAGCTCTTTTCCCTTTTGGATCCACCCAACACGATGAAGAACTCGGATAAATTTAGAACCGTCCTTGAATTGGAGATTCTGATGGATCCCAAATACGTGGTTGACGTGTCGTATCCGACTTTGACGGAAGCCAAATTGAGTAGCCAGATTAACTCGGACTCTCTGGTCACTCCCAGTTTGCTCAACATGACATCGTATGATGCCAACAAAGGAGTTACTGAAGACTTCTTTGAGGAGGAACGACATTTAGAATCGAGTGTGCTAAATGATCCTGCTCACGAGAATAAAATGTCATTTGACGAACTTGGACAAGTGTATACGAACATTTCAAGAAAGCGCATTTTATCCAAGGTAAGCCAACTGACCATTAATACACGCACAAACTTAACCCGGGGTTAGCTCAATCATGGAATTGTCTTCAAGGTCCAGTGCTCCAATATCCATTTCCACGCCCATAACGATGGAAGTACAAGTGTGCACAGACATACAACATGTCGGAAAAATTCCCAGGCCTTCACTGACCCCAATAATAACAACAATAGTAGCATCAACTCCTCATTAGGAAGCACCGTAAAACTTCCCGTGCAGAAAGAGATCATTGAGCACACAATGGTGGTCCGACACCCTTCGGATTTGTCCAACTTCTCGCAGCAAGTGGAACGAGAAAGATATCAAGGGGTAATAATCTAGTTAAAGAAGTGACTCTTGAGACCCTGGAATGCTCATAAACGCCCAACTGTTTGAATACTTTCCGTTCCAACTTTCAGACATTGGGTAAACTAGCTCGAGGTGGTGTCCCACAACAAATGGGCAGTACATATGTGAGTATCCCTCATTCCGAAGAGGGCCATTACAGCTCATTGACCTACGAACAGAAGCAAAAGAAAATCCCTTGTGAATGTGAAGATGAGCTGGATGAAATGGAGAATGGGGTCAAGTTCAATCCGTTCTACGTGCGGGAAATGCATCAGACCACCAGCAAATCTGGAAACCAGCCAAGCCCTCCTCTAAATAGAATCAACTCCAGCGGCCTCTGTCAGGTGTTAATGGACTCTGTCATGCACACAAGCCACGTGGCCGCCATTCATGCCGAACAAACTGACTGCTTCCAATGTCGCGAATACATGCACAAGTTCAGGACTGGCATCACAGACTTGGGAGACCACGCTCAAAAACTTGACCATGACGAACCTCGTAACTACTATGACATGCAAGTAAGTACTTTTGCACCTCAATTTCAGTTTGGTCTGAAGACAAAAGGAGATTGGTGTGATTTTGATGTTTTTTGAAAACTGAAGGGCCGTATTGGAACAGGAAAACATAATTTTTGGAGCACAATCGCTGTTCTAAGTTGAAATAACGGGCAAACATGACCAAATTTGAAGTTGACTTAATGACTAATGATATATGATTTTTCTAAAGTACTCTTTAGAAATGTCAAATTTAACATGACTTTGTAAGCAATTCAGTATGGTCAGGGGATCGTTAAGCTAACATGCGATACCACTGTTTGAAATAACGGATCTAATGTTCGAACACAATGCTTCAAATTGTGATGGAGATTTTTTTTAATCTATCCAGTTTTTGGATATCTTTAAGCAATACCTGATTTGGAGGTCACACTATCAATGTAACTTTGAAAAAAATGCACCATGGCACCAAAGTTTGACTTGTTCTCGAATTCCTCAGTAAAAGGTCTGAGGTCTTGATCATTTCACATGTTTAGTAGAATATATATTTTTTTTTCCTAAAGAACCGTCAAATTTAGTAGTGGCGGGATGTTAATTGGAGTTGAACGTAGCTGAAGAAGTGATCTAAAAATTCCTTCTACCTCTATCATTGCCCTTGCAAAACAATGAGCTGTTTGTGACTGGACCATCAGGAAGGCCATCAAGGAGTAAGTGAGGTGTAGGGGTTAGAGCAACCAAACACTTTATCAGGTCGTTGAGTCGTAGATCATGGCGAAGTTACGGGTATCTCAATTTACCCATGTAACCCTGTTCGCACTGAATTAAGTATATCTTAGACTTATGGAGTCTACAGGTGCTACTTGTATCCCTTAGAACTACATACAGTATTTGCTTGATAATTGACATTGTGCGTAATGCAAAGTACAAATAGAATGATTATCACATCAATTATTTTTTTTGAAAAGACGCTTTTCTTTGAAAGTCTGTTTTGAAATCTAATGCTAAGAAGCCAACCTTGTCAAGTGAGATTGTCCATAAAATTCGACCCATTAAAAAAGACCCATAAAGTTTGCCGCTTTTCATGTTTCGGCCAAATGAATCCTTTACTTCGTTTTTCTCTATTCTTGTGCACAATTATTATATCGCTTTTATCTTATTTAGTCTATTTCGCCACCTTTTTCGCCTAACTTGCTTTTACGTCATTTTTTGATTCCATTGATGATATTGATTTTGAACATGTCATTCGAATTCGAGCATTTTCAATAAACACTGAATGAAGTTGAAAAGATTTACTATTAAATATTCATTGTCATAATTTCTCCTGAAAATGTTCTCGAAATTGAAACCTTTCAATTTTTTGTAATCATTTCACAACAATGCGGGTTTTTTTTTCAAACTTTTATGATTCATAATTTTGATTTCATTGATGTTGACATTATACTCTCACTAGAAAAATTCCAAACCTTAATTAGGCAAGCTCTCTTGTTGGGACCTCGTGGATTGTGTTCCATGCCAACATTAAAGTTTTGTTAACCTTGTGCCAAACGATCAAGTTCCCAGAACATCTTATCCCAAATAAATATTGTTCCATATCCTGTTACAGCACAATGTGGACGTGGAAAGGGCTCTAGCTCAACTCCATTATCCAACCTTGAGACAGATCAGTCATCGGGAAATCAGTCTGGCAAGAAGAGATCGGAGGCTCAAAATGGTGGCCTATTTCTCCGTGGTGTTTCTCTTCGCCATCATGCTCGTTATTGTGATTGTGGTCCTTGGGCTTTACTTTCACCAACAAGCCTTCCTGAACATGGAAGCATAATCGAAAAGCCAAAGAATCCTCCAATGATTTTCCCTCTCAAACTTTAAAAAAATGTAATCTATAGTTCCTTTAGTATTTATGCTAAACTATTCAACAAGGGCATTAAGTCAACACGATATCTAGAACAAACTGAAACTGATTCTACTTTATTCTCTTAGGTCCATTGGAACAGTAAATTGTTTTGTTTTTGAAATCAAAATTGATTGAGGCTCTCAGTGGAGCAGAGCAGCCACTAAAACTGCCAAAGGTATGGACAGGAACAGAGAAATGGCTTTCACGGAGGTAGATCCATTGCAAAGATCTCCTTCACAAACACAACTAATGGTGTCTCCATTTTGTTTGCATCCTGTCTCTTGAGATTTGCGCCCAGTGAAACAAGCTCGGGTAACATCTGAAAAATAGAACCAATAATCCTTAGTAGCTTGGAGAAAACATGAGCCAAACATGAAGTGCTAATATGAAGGCTCTCATTTGAAGATTTTGTTTTTCAAAACTAGGGAAACTTTGTTCCAAAACTGTTCTGTTCTCGACAATTCATCTGCAAAAAGGGTGGCAAATATTTGCTGACAGACCACCTGAGAGTTTGCCAAAATGAGCGTGGAAATGGGAATCTGAGAGAGAAAGTCGTCGTTCTCAGGTTCATCACTTTCGAGAGATGCTAAGAAAATAATCTGTCCTTTGAGACAGAAAATGGATCTCCTTTCAGGTTGACAAAACAGATAGATCTAATTCTCTGATGTCCGTAAGGAAGGGCTTCAATTATGGCAGATCTCGCCCATGTTATTTTTTTGATAAGGTTCAATTAAAGATGATTAAGTTGTTTATTTACCATTTCCAAGGACAATTTTGGTGCAATGAAGCTCTCCAGCTCGACATTCGGACTCCTCTGTTTGAGAGATATCCGTACAATCACGACCAGTTCCTGAGATGCAAGTGTAGCACTTGAGGCCTTCTACTGAAAAAATGAAAGAGAGAAAATGGATTTTCAGAAAAGTTAATAAAAATAGAGAAGTTTAAGCTCAAACAAATGAAGTCTGAAAACAAAAAAATGCAAAAGAAACAATTGTAGGCACGCGTTCATCTAGAATTTTCAAGGAGCGTTGGATGCATTATTGTGCCAGTTTTAATTCTCAGGAAATGTTAAAAAGTGGTATGGCTAACATACAAAAAACTTTCAATGCATGATACTCGGAAAAAGAGTTTTTTTTAAAGATTGACTTAGCTAGGTAGGGAACAGAGGCTAGTTTTTTAAACGCAAAGATCGATCTCAAGATCGGACTTCAAGTACTTAAGGACGATCTTGAAATCGATCTTTTGCGTCTAAAAAACTTGCCTCTGGTCCCTTGTAGTTGACTTTCTTTGAAGTTTGTCAATTTACTGTAGGTGTCACGTGTTCTGCAGAAAAAGTCGAAACTCAAGTGATGGGCGTAATTCGGCCGAAATTTCGGTTTCGGTTATGCCTACCGAAACCGAAAGCAGACAAGCACTATGTAAAATGGAGTTTGACAACAAAATCAAAAAAAAAATGGTCCAAAAACGTCTGAAATTTAGGTCTTCCGATTTTTCAAAATTTGCGACTACCCAATATCGAACACATGAGCATTCTAATTTTTAAGGCAGATTTTGCATTTGAACAATTTTGTAATCAGCTGTTTTCGGTTTCGGTTTCGGTTTGGGTTTTGGTTAAGCCCTCTTTCGGCCGAAACTTTCGGTTTCGGTTATGAGCCCTTTCGGTCCATCACTTGTTTTAAGGGATCTACTATAAAATAGGAGAACATTTTTTCGAATCGTGAGTTTTCTTTCTGAAAATTGAGACTTTAAAGCAGGGGCCGGCAACCACTTTTGGGTCATGGCCCCACCAAATTTTATCATGCTGTCAGGAGCCCACCAAACAGACGTTGGTAGGTTCAGGACCCCACAAATTAACGGTCAAAGAGCTTTGGGCCCACGAGTACAATACTATGGATATCTCCCGGGCCCACTATTTCGGGCTTCCCACTAGCTCCTGGGCCCACCAAAGACCACCCTTGGGCCCACATGTGGGCTGCGGCTCACCGGTTGCCTACCCCTACTCTGCAGTATTTGAAAACCGATCGCACCTACTTAGGTTACGCACTTCGAAACTCTAGTTTCTTGAGAGTTTAGGTCGTAATTCTTGTGATATAGCCACTCAGGTGTCCAGTTCATGTATTTTGAGAAATTTTGAAATTAGAGATTGAACCAAGTTGCAATCACTGCTATGGTTTGAGGCTTTCAAGTAATTCCTCAACTACTCAAAAATTCCCCACGTTTGTTTGCTTTTCCCCAGGGATTTGTTTAGATTGTTCAATGTTCTCAAAAGTCACATTGTCACATTTTAGCCATAGCTGAATAAATAAGTGCACTATTGCCAGAACTATAAAATATAACAATCTAATCAATGTTCTTGCTCCTACTCTAGCTTGGAAGTCAAACGCCAAATCATCCAAGTTTTCATCAACCAATCAACACAAGACATTTTCCAACTATGAACAACATCTTAGGTGTTCACTCTGGGATGAAACGCACAGTACAGTTTTAGCCTGTATTGGTTGCTGATTATTTTTTTACTAGAATGATTGGCAAGGTCAGCGTGGCTTTCAACCAAAATCAGCTTTTAAACGTTGCAACACTTTTTGTTGAACAACTGGTGGGCGTGAATGAGTATTGCTCAGTTCTTAGGGAAGGCTATTTACTTTGTTGAATTTCTGTAGGGCAGCCAATTTTGAAATTGAAAATTCTCAAGAGGAGGCAAACAGACAAGGTCCCCACATCGTGTATTTAAATTGATGAATCCTCAATTTACCCCCCTAGACGAGAACAATCAACAGAGTCCGTTTATATTTCATGTCTTTGTAAAAGTACGGATAGTATTCTCATTCATTCAAAGAAAATTCATTTTCCTAATGGTTCTTATGATGTAAGAACTTCAGTTACTCAAATCATATGTACAGAACATAAGCCCCTTGACAAGTGTCACTTCTATTGGAGTCGACCTCTACGTACATCCCCCTTAACATTATGCATTATGGGCTGCAGTTCTCACTTGTTGAGCGTCCTTGAAACTGAGGATTAATGAGTTGGGGGAAAAATGGCAAGGAATCTTCCAAAGCGCATTTCCCCTATGTTTCTACCAAATACGAACTCACATTAACCTGTACTACAGATGCTTTTGAAACATCTCGCAAATACCTCCCAAGATTAGTCACAGCCGATCTGGAGCCTCCTCGAGGCATTCATTTCGAGGGTTCATGCATGATTTGTTGGGGAGGCAAAGTTAAGAGCTTGAAGGGCAGACTTTTACATTCGTAGAACAAGAAGAAAATGTATCTAATGATTGTCATGTGCCATGTAGACAAGTTCGACTTTTCAATCATGAAATGACTTTGTGACTTTCGAGAGGAGTAACTTTTTTGACAACAAGAAAGGACCTAATCCCGAGAAAGCTGGGCTCTTTTTGGCGGTGGAACCATGGAGATCAATCGAATGGATCTACAAAAAGTCGACCAACTGATGTCGAACTTAATGTTGTGTTTCTCACTTCTCTCCTCAATATTTGTACGTATTATGGTTGATGAGTGAATTTTTAGACTAGACTCAGATATTTAGCATTCCAATCCTTATTGTGAAAAGATCCAATCATCATATATCAATGCAATTCATACATTTGATCAAATTATTTTTTGTTCAAGCCTCTATTCAAACTTACATGGCATGTTTTATAAGCTTTTTTTATTCATTCCGTTTAATCATGAGCTGGAAAAATTAAAAAGGCAAAGATTGCACATCGCATATCCAGGACATTTTGCAAAGTCCTTGACTCAAAACTTGGCATCTTTCACGTGATCGCATGATTGTCATTACGTTTTCAAGATAAAAAAGACTTCTTATTCAGTGGATATTAAGCAAGATAACTCAGTTTGAACGAAATAAACGACCTTAAGTTGCAGAGATGCCCATTATTAGTCTCTCAAGTCGGCATCATCCTTTTAAACTTACAAAAAACACATATCCGGAGAGCACTTACACCAACCAAATGGTGCCTGTCATATTTTCTAATCTCCACCTTCCAAAAGAATTTCTAAATGTCACTACCATTATTTGTCATGACATCTGTCTTATGTGATGATGATGATGACCAGGGATGGCAACCACCGTTTTCTTCGGTCTGATGGTGTTTCAAAAGCACACTAGCAATAACAATCCGAACATAGCAATTATGTTTCAAACCCGATCGGACAGATATCAAAACTTCCATTGTGTTGTGCATGTAAACAAGATCATTTGTGGTCCCCGATGACCTTTTATGTGAGTTTAGTTCGAAAGTGTGGCTTCTGGTGCTTAATCTTGCAATAACAATATAAGTGCCTTACCAGATCCAATGGTAGCAAAAATGGCCACGAGGCTCAACAAGAAAACCACTTGCTTCATTTTGTATGCTGAAGTTTTTCAATGCTCACTGAAGTACGAGAACGAGTTTGAAGACTGGACACACCTTAACGATTTTTGAAGCACCCACAATTTAGCTTTTGGGGAGGTCCTTTGAACGAAAGTGCGAGAGAAGCTCGTATTCTGGACAAGAAATTTTCAAAACTAAAGAAGATTCACTCGCTTTTGGGGCAGTTGGCTCGGGCACATTTGTTGGACTCGCTTGAAATCGCAAGCGTAAGGGACAAACTCACACGAGAGCGGAATTGGACTTTTTTTCTGCTGCCTTGGATACTTCAGTGCTTCTTCTTGCTATTCTGGCTGAGTTTTCGTGTTTGATAATGGTGCTGCTGCGAGCGATGCTTGTGTCCCCGGTGAACGCCGAGTTCCTTGCGCACTACTGTAAATGTACTTTTCGTGGGTCCGCCAAAGAACTTGACATCCCAAGGACTGGAAACAGGGTAGAGAAGACCCTTAATAAAACTACACATTCTTGTTTTGTGGAAATGCAACTTGCCTTCAAAGAGTCTTGATTACATGGTTGTAATTTCAAAGGATATCACTGTTTTTGTTCTATTTATGATTCTATAACATTTATTTTCTATAGAATTAGCTCTTCATCTTCCTCAAGTATCAATTTTTGATTATTGGTATCTTGTCCTTTTCTCCGATGTCCGTGGTTTATTCAAACTAACAAATCCCTGGGGAAACAATCCATCGGAGAGCCATTTTAAGTTGGTTAGGGAACAAGTTAATCGAAAATTTGGTCACGACAATGGTCTTACCGACTCTAGTTGGCGTTGTTCTTTATTACCCATAAAGTTAGAATACACTTGCATCAACGTTGTCTCCTGAAAACAAATGTTCAAGTGCAGGGGTCGGCAACCGGTGGGTCCAGGCCCACATGTTGGCCCAAGGGTGGTCCATGGTGGGCCCAGGAACTCTGGGGAAAGTTCAAAATAGAGGGTCCACGAGCCATCCATAATACTGTGCTCGTGGGCCCAAAGCTCTTTGATCGTTTATTTGTGGGCCCCTGGACCTACCAACGTCTGTTTGGAGGGCCATTGACAAGATGTAGTCATATTTGGTGGCCCTTGGCCCAAAAGTGGTTGCCGACCCCTGTTCTAGCGTATTGAAAACATTAACCTGTAGCATGCAAGGAAAGTTTCAACAACCATTTTAATTGCCTCCTTCTCCTTCAAATTTGATGTTGATTAAAAGTATGTAAGACAAGTGCTTCAAGCTTTGAGTTTTCAATTTGATGAAGTGTCATCAGTCATCACAAAGTTTCTTAAAGTGTACATCCCACTTGGTGACTACATTGATCTCCTTATTTACCTACACAAGATCGTTAACTTTCTTGGACACCCTTGCCAATTCTGAGCAAGTCTACGCCCACATTTGAAAGTTTCGTTTCCTCTTTGTCGGATCTCGTCTTGGTGGTTAAGGATAAACCATATTTGGGATTCCCAATTGCGGCCTGACATCTCCTTTTGCTAGCAAGAACATGGACATGGGTTCAAGTCGCAATTCTTGCACTCACCCCAAGGCTACCAATACATTTGCATACCGATTGAAGTGCTATGGAAAATTGCCATCCCGTTAAGCAGGGTTTATTGAGCTCCGAGTGAGTTACGAGAAACCAGCAAACGCCTCGGATGCTAAATCTGTAAAGTGTGATCAAGTCTGATCAGACCCTTTCTTGGCCAAACTTCTGGCTATCAAGAGGTTGGGAACTCCCACTGTGGCAGTAATGAATGGAGAATCCAGCTGAAAATAACAAAGATTAGAAAATGATTTGGCGAAAACAAGCGTTGCTTCATCCATCCATTCAATAGGACTAGCTACTGTACTCCATGTGTTGTCGAACAATGGGATCTGAAATTTTATTTTTCCACCCCTTTTCCTTTTCCAAAAGGGAAAACTCAACTCAGCACACAATCAAGCCATCACCTTGATGTCTTGAATACATCTGTAGGTTTGGGAAAAGTAATTGCACGTTCCATGTTGAAAGTGGGGGCTGCAAAATTTTGGTTTCAAACCTTGCCGATACAAGTTTCTTGGAGATTTGGATTGTACAAGAGCTGAAAACGCGCAACTCCTCGGAAGTGCCCCTCCTCCCTATAAATAAAAAGGTAAACTTACAATGCGTTTACAAAGGTTTCACAAATTCCATCTTGAAGTGTAATTTTGATAAGAAAAAGGCACTATAAAGTGTTATACATTTTAAAAACATGGCATGGTTAATGTATTTTGAAAAGTGTTGCAAAGTACTTTAAAAACTAAGGGAGAAATTGGAAGCCTTCAATTCAACAAATTATTTGCTTTTAGGGTTAGTTACCCCAGGAACCGATGTCCTCTGGCCATCTTGTTATTCGATGTTGGGCATTCCTGAAGATCGAAGATTCCGGAAGAACCCTCTCAATTTATGTAACGAAATTTTAGATAAAAGCAACAAAACATATTGTTTTGCCAAAAAAATGTCAAGAATTGCTATTCTAACTGCAAGTTAAACAGATGAGAAAGGAAGTGTTACAATTACCAGGCCTAAATCTTCATTTTAGCTACCTTCCACGCTCATCAAAAGCACATGTCTTCCGAACTTTTTTTCCCGCCAAAAATGATGACATCACTAGTAACTCCTGCCATGAGAAACAACTTTACTTAAACAAGATTTTCGGAAAACATATTTCATAACTATTTAGACTACACTTTGTTATGCGTTCAGCCCATTACTAAAAAATATGTCTAACAGATTCATATTCAAATTTACGATTTCTTGCAGGACCATGATCAAAATGGACAAATACCAAAACTTGAAACATCAAACGAATTTTTTAAACCTTCAAATATTACCCAATTTTGGGTGTCTTTGACATTGCAAAAGATGTTTTATCGCAAAATGTATTTTAAGTGCTTTTTAAGTGACATTTTCTATCATTTTGAGAAATTTTGACATAAACTCCAAACCTCGAAAAATTTCATTTGTTTTTTGCGATATTGGAAAGGTATATGAAATCTTTGGGAATTTGTTTTTTCATATAACTAACGTTTTTCGGCTTTTTTTTGTCAAAAATTGACCATGCAAAGTCAAATAACTCAGCTGCTGATGAATGTATTTTTATTCAATTTCAATACAACACGTAACTAAATGGTCTCTAAATATGAATTAAATAGTTTATCAAAAAATGTTCCAATTAATGGTTTTTAGGTATATTACTTTTCCCTAGACCAAAACTTAAGTAATACAATTAGAGGTAAAGGTGTTCCCTATTGAATTGTGGGTCCAAAAAATGCCATGAGGTCTTTCGGTATTTCGATCCAAACCCAAAAAAACCATTCGGAACACCGTGGCCAAGATGTGTGAAATGAAAAACAATTGCCATTTGCGCGGTATAACAACATGCAAAAGATAAATAGAAATAGAAGGCAAACTTCGCCAGTGAAGATCCTTGCTTTTAAAATGGCTTGAATCTCAAATGAGTGGAAGTCTGGATTTTGTTAGAGCGCTATTTGCCACATCGTGTTTCAAACTTCGAGTCAACATTGGAAAATCTAGGTGCGATGCGGGAATCTCAATGTGTGAGCAATTGTCTGTCATATGACAATGTCGCCAAATCTTTTTAATGAAAGAAATCGCGCTTTGGTCTCCCCAAAAAGTCATTTGTTGGTCCATTGCCAATGTCATTGAGCGTAAGTTACGTACGTATTCAAGAAATGCCCGGGGAAAGCGTCGTCTTTGGGCATTTTGTCCTCTCGATTTGCAGGCCCACAAACAAAATGGGGGCAAGATCACGAGGCAGAGAAAATGCAGATATGGTCAGACTTCATCTGTATCTTAATCTAAGCCAATTTCCTTAGGGGTAGATAGTACTTAAGATAAGAAATCCACAGAGAAATGTCATTATTCATTACTTCCAACAAGCAATCTCTTTCATTCGGGGTCACTTTACAAAGAAGTAATTAGATCTTGAATGAAATACGGATGGATGCTCAAGTGTGGCGAGAGATTCTCGGAGAGCGAACGTAACTCCTTCATATTTCTCGAGTCAGAGTGAAGATGAGCAGAGAAAGCACAGTTCAAAGACAAGCAAGGAGGTAAACCTAAAAGAATCACATTAGATGCGATTTACAGCGTACACGAAGCTCTTCACGCTTTTTATTTGAACTGGAAAAGGCTACTTTCAATTCCAAAAGGGATTTGAGAAAGTTTTGAGGTGGATAGGCAATGCCGAATGCTATTTTTAAATTTATCAAAAGGAAAGACAAGAGCCATTTTGAAAAAGAGTACAGGCATGAAATTTTGGGTTCCAGCGTCTTCACTAGATTAATAATGATGAAACAAAAGAGCTCTTAACGAGCTCTTAGTGATGGACCGAAAGGGCTCATAACCGAAACCGAAAGTTTCGGCCGAAAGAGGGCTTAACCGAAACCGAAACCGAAAGCAGCTGATTACAAAATTGTTCAAATGCAAAATCTGCCTTAAAAATTAGAATGCTCATGTGTTCGATGTTGGGTAGTCGCAAATTTTGAAAAATCGGAAAACTTAAATTTCAGAGGTTTTTGGACCATTTTTTTTGATTTTGTTGTCAAACTCCATTTTACATAGTGCTTGTCTGCTTTCGGTTTCGGTAGGCATAACCGAAACCGAAATTTCGGCCGTAATTTCGGCCGAAAGCGCTTTCGGTCCATCACTACTCTTAACCAAAACCAAGAGCCTCGGAAAACTTCAAGATTTAAAATTGTCAATGCGTGTCAAAAGTTGAAAAAAATGTTTCAGAGGTTTTTGGACAAAAATTCTTTTTGATTTTGCTCTCAACTCCATTCTTCATGGTGCTTGTCTACTTTTGGTTTCAGTAGGTATTACTGAAACTGAATCCAAATGTTAAACAAGCTACCGATTGGGAAAAACAAAAGACTTGTAAATATAGTAACTTGTAGATTGTAGTAATTTGAAAATTATGGTAATGTGTTGACTTTTTGGAGAGACATAAAAGCGGGATTTCTTTCATTAAAAAGATTTGGCGATATTGTCATACGACTAACAATTGCAAATTGTGGTAAAAAAAGTTTCATGTGCAATATCCTTATAGAGGATTTTAAACCAAGCTTGAATAATTCGCCAATAGATGGCGGGGAAGGTTGGGCAAGTAAAGAGAAAAGACTTGTGAGCCTGGTGCTTAGTACTTGCCCCCTTTTTCGCGCCATCTATTGGCGATTTTTTCAAGCTTGGTTTAAAATCCTCTATAACCATGGGATTTTTGTTTTTCTTTCCGTTTTCTTCTCAAACTATGCGGGAACCTTTGTTTAAAGTGGAAACTGTGAATCTCTTGGCGGTATTCTTTTAATTCTAGTAACTCTGAAAATGGTTTAACTTGAAATAAGAAAAAATATTTCAACTTTTTCCTGCTCGCAGGTGATGTATAGTAGTGCTTGTCTGAATTATTCGCATCATGTGCGATAAGTAGTCAAAACGTGATCGTTGATCGTGTTCTTAAGGAATACTGATCACCAAGAGACTTTAAAAAATGATTGAAAAGATTTAACGACTATTTTAGAACTACAGGTTTAGTGTGCCTAAGAATTGAGTCATGCAAAATGTTCAAAGATTTGGTTGTTAGTTAGGTTTGCATCTAAGAACATCGACTTTTTTGAAGAAACGATTGTTCCCTATGATTTCCGTCCAGGGTGGGCATTTTTCGACATCGAGAGAATTTTGGACACCCTAGTGTCCAAAAGTGTCCAAAAGTGTTCAAAAGTGTCCAAAAGTGTTCAAAAGTGTTCAAAAGTGTCCAAAAGTGTTCAAAATTGTCCAAAAATACCCAAAAGGTGTCCAAATACACCCAGAAGGTGTCCAAAAATCCCCAGAAAGTGTCCAAAAATCCCCAGAAAGTGTCCAAAAATCCCCAGAAGGTGTCCAAAAATCCCCAGAAGGTGTCCAAAAGTCCAAGAAACGTAAAAGAAAGTTGTACAAATCAGACGAAAATCCAGTTACACTGCATAAGTAATTGAATTCTAAAGAATGCGTGATTATATACTCAAACAAAAATAGTTCTATTATTGGAAATACTACTTGGAAAAATAAACTTTGCCTTGATTACTTCAATCCTCGGTCATGAGGCTAATTGCCCCATTGATTACAATAATGTTATATATACATTTATAAAACGTAAGAACCATTTGCATGTTTTATTTATACAATATGATAAAATGTGTGTAACCGTTCAACATGTTTCAAGATTTACATATTACTTCCTCATCTGTAAACAAGAATCTTTTTGTTTTAATAATAAATCAACATTGCTTAAAATCCTTTAGTACAGGGGTTCCCAAAGTCGGGGTAATTACCCCACTTGGGGTAATGGACTTTTTCCATGGGGTAGTGAAGCATTTTGGGATTTGGAAGAAAATTAGATAACTGCCCAGAAAAATATTTTAAAAAATGGGTTATTCAAATTTTCTGCCTTTCAATTTTTGCTCGCTATATGTGAAACTGGTTAGGCTATTCTATGGACGGCAGTCGGAGTCACTAGCATGCTTCATGATGCAATGAATAAAAACCTGATATTTAACAGTCTTTTTGTGATGTATATATGTAAATAGTGTTTGGGGAACTGACGAAAATCTAGACTTTCATTTGGGTAGTGGCACGAAAAGTTTGTGAACCCCTGCTTTAGCAGAAGCTTTTTAATAACCACATTGCAAACTGATATCAGTTTGAGTGTGCTTTTTTAGAGTTTAAATTTATTTGGACAATCAGTTCAAAAGCCTTCTTGCCTCTTGGATGGAAAGCACTAGCAGCAATGATGTTTTTTTTTTTGGATTGTTGGTGCTAGGGTCGGAGGGTTGAGCCTCGCCCGGCCAGCAAAGCCAGCCATCACATCGTCCAAAGTTTTTCCGATAGTCAATCTCATGTCCGGTAGCAGAATGGTTCTCCGTCTGTGGGTGTGGATTAATGTCTAAAAGTTTCCTTGAGAAAGGTTGGGGAGGAGGATCGAACCTGGGACCTCTCTCACCATAGGAAACTGCGTTAACCACGACACCACGTCTCCTCCCTTGCTTAGAATGCTTAGAAATATAAATCAAACTACTAAGTAATTTTCTCTTGTTCCTAATTATGACACAATTAACTTTAAAATGTACTTGCATACTATGTTTAACATGAAGTGTGGTGTGAGGGTGTTATTAGCATTCCCAGTCTCATATTCATTTGTTCGTTCATTCCATCAATTGATCGTTCTTTCCCACGTTTTGGACGACGCTTAGTCGTCATATAAAAAGAGTGGAAAGTTCAAATGTCCAATTAAGCTTTCAAGTAATTGGCTCATGCAATGTATTAAATGTAAGTTTATTTACGCTGAATTGACTTTTCCTTGATTAGATTTCGTCAAGTGACGTTTACTTTGGAAAGAAACTTTGAAGAATGTTATTCTAAGAATCTTTTAACTATTATTTTTCGAATTATTTTTTTTGGACACTTTTGGACGCCCTTATTTTTTTTATTTTTGGACACCCTTATTTTTGGACAAGGGTGGACAAAATGTCCAAAAATCAAATGCCCACCCTGTTTCCGTCCCGTCTCGGCACTGGTCCAAAATGTTAAATTCTTCGGCTCAATCTAACGCCGTGTCAAATACATCAAATGCGTAGCTGTGCATTTTTTCGGTACTCCGTACTAAGAGCAAAAAGACGCCCCTTTTTTATGAAATCAGTGCAAATAGATCGACGACAACTCACTTTAAGATTCGGATTTGAACACTAACATCATTATAAGACCTTGCTTTCTTTGAAATGGACGTTTCAAAGCAAGGATCAAGAAGTGTCCTTTCTCCATGAAAATTAGTTGAACCAAGGAAATCGTAAGACATGGAAGCCTCCGCTCAGGCTTTCAGTTGTGGATTTTTTATAAATCGAATTCCATTCAAGTAAATGATTTTATTTTGATAAGATTGATACGACAGGCGTTTAAGGATGTTGTTTGCTGAATTTCAGCATCATACGTTCCTCTGTTCACAAGAAACAATGTTTCGAAATTTGCTACATTCGCAAAACATCCGCGCGGAAACGAGAAAAAAATTGACCCTTGTAGGTACAAATAAATGTTCGGTCGGAAGAGCGCGCTATTCTCTACGCTTCATATTACTCTAAACGCAACAAGTTTCAGTTGATCAAGTTGAAATTAAGCATGTGAGCTTTACATTACCAGCCGGACAATTGGTTTAACTAGATTTTTCTCTGTCTAACCACGGACATCTAGAATCTAGAATTTCCTGGACGGCGCACGGCAAATCAGGGGTGACCAAGATCAAGTGGAGAAGCACAAAAGGAGAGAACGTGCTTTTGAAAGAAGAAAGTCTCAGTTTTTAAAGAATTGATGATTATCCATCAACTTGCAACGGTTTGGGATACACTTCTAGAATATTTGAATAACAAAATGCATTACTCAAGCAAAACACTAAACTTGTAATGCCTCTTCATGGTTTCAATGAACAGATAAAACACCCTTAGAACATTCTACTATCTTAACTCTTACTCAGCCTAGAACACACCTTTGCAATGAATAAGGTTTATTTGCGTCATTCGAACTTATACTGATCATTGAACTAACTCATAAACAAAAAATAAGAATAGAAAACACATGAATACATGAAAATATTAAGACAAATTTGACTGTCATTGAAACTTACAAAAAAATAAGCTAAACTAGAAATAAACTGACAATAGATCGATATAAATGAGACAATAGCTGAGTTTATATACCCTGTGACAACTTGAGTTGTTACAGAAATTTTACGTTACCACACGCCGTTGGTTTCATTTGCAAACACGGAAGTACGTAAGTTGCCACAAGAAATCGTTTGAAGAAAGCTCTTTTTATAAACCATGTCGCAAAACATTTTCATAACTTTTGCCACAGGATTTCTTGTCCTAACTTATGTACTTTTGGGTTTGCAATTGAAGTCAACGGCGTGTGGTAGCAAAAAAATTCTGCCACAACTCAAATTGTCACAAGGTATATAAACTCAGCTAATATGAATCACGATCAACTTTAACATACAGTTCTCATATCTTTAATTTGGTCTCTAAAACACATCTTTCTAATATACTATTGCATTATGAACAAATAAAGTAAAACTGACTAGTCTTTCACTATGTATCTTACGTGATACCAAGATATATTTTCCTGTTGAATGTTCTTATTTCCAGGTTAGACTAGTCTTTCATGAAATTCTATAACAATTCAAATCATGAAGTTCTGAAGAGAAGCAAAGAAGGTTATGCCAAATTAAAAGCCCTATATTTCTAACAAATCTTCGTAAACAAACTTTTCAGCGTTGCCAAAATCGGGTATCATCATACCAGTTTTAAAGGTCAAACATACGTAAACATAAATATGCCGGAAATAAATGTCTCATGTTACAAAGGTTATTTCCGAGTAGGGTCCACGAACACTTTAGGGAGGGGAGGGTGTCATGTGCACGCACCAAGAGCAAGGGAGAGAGACGAATAAGCAAGGAAGAGGTTGTGGATGGGATTACAAAGCTGTTTCAAGAAAATAGCCCAATGACACCCATAAGTAAGGTTAATTAGATGTGGGTTGGCTTTGGTCAGCTTAGGTTAGTTTAAGTGTTTTAGAATACATAAGGCTATTAACGTTGTCTTTTTCCCCTTTAATGAACAGTGTAGTACCAACAACATAAAATAACCTAACGCTGTTAACAAAACTTATCAGTCCTCTACTGTTGCTTCCTGTGTCCCTCACACTGTGAGTTTGTTACGCTCTTTTTAAACCCACCTAAAACAATGGAAAGGAAACATCAGAGGAAAGAGGAATCAATAGAACAAGAACGATAGAAAAATCATAACGGCGAAAAGACAAAGCTAAAAAACAGCAGATTAGAAAACTCTGTTCAAAGTTCAGAAAATATAGATTTTCTAGAAATAAACCAAAGCATGCATTTTGAACCTTTTCGTGCAGTAATTTGATAACAAGTGGATATAAATTATCTCAATCTTGGAACAAATGAGAGCTCTTGCTCCTTTAAGCAAGGGCATGAACTCTTAATAAATAAATTGAAATAAAAAAGTAGCTATAAAAGTAGTTTTGCTCCAATCAAAAGGATCCTTTCCTTCATTGGTTTAAGACTACAAATGCAAATGAAAGAAGAGTCTCCTTTAGTTCGATTTCAACCAAGAATTGCAACTACACCCCAATAAGAAAGCTTTATTCCAAAATTTGAAGCAAAGTAATTTCAAAGTTTCATTTTATAACCACTTATCATCCAATCGACCCCCAACAAATCTTTCTATCTTTGAAATTGATGTTTAATATGCTATCAACCAAATTGGAAAGTGTGGACGATTTAAGAATTGTCTACATTTTTAAGGTGTCTTTCATTTGCGAAAATGGAAATGATGGTCGAAATTCTATGAGCTCTTGAATTGTGTTGGACCGAATAATGTCACTTCTTTTTTGTTGGAGATGTTTCCAAACTACTCCCCTTTCTCCAGGACCAAGTAAAACTTACTTCATCCCATTTATGTTTTTACAATGATTTAAAGCAATCTAGAACCCTGCATGAAAAAGGCAATGGACATCAAAGTGACCGTATCCTGCTTCATGTTCCAGCAATAAATTCGCACTTATTTGTCTTTACATTACATCCTAAATTAATCCAAACCATGCTAGAATTTATTGAAGGGACACTGGATGTTTGATCATGTCAAACTGTCCACACATTACTGAAATATTTAGGTTCAAAGTATAAAACAGACACAATTGTTTTGACAAGGTATATTGGCGTTCTCAGTTGCACTTCATTTTTTGTGCAATTTGGGTTGTACTTTTTCACACAATATTTCCACCACCATATTGTTTTTATGTTAAAGCCAAAATAAAAACTCATCTAACACAAACGAATTTGGATGATAAAAAGTTCATAAATATAGGCAAAGCTGGATATAAAAATGTTTATATTAAAGTGAAAAAGAAAAGATTTGTTTGCTCCTCATCAGAAAACATAACAGAATATCTCCTCATACAAGAGTAGCATTTGATTTGAGAATAATATTACTGAGAAAGACAAAATTCTTACTTTGAACTTTTTACTGTAGAAACTACTGACCAATTTTTGAAATTGAGTTCATCCAGGACTGAAAGTTTTCTTTGTTTTCATAAAAAATCCGCAAAGCAACAAGAGGTTTTTAAGATGTGTTTGTGACTTGTTTTTTAGCCGTTTTTGTTTCTCCAGAAGATCAATCATCAACTCTTTATTTCTTGGATTCATTCGAAGTTAATTTATCTACCAAGAGGGTTTACCCGGGTTTACCCTTTTGATTTTTCCCTCCACAATTTACTAACATAGCATAATACTCTTTAATTGGATTTAAATTATTAATGAAACAAATTAATTCCTAATTTGTAATGATGAATCTATTCTCAAACATATCATAGCCATAATTGGTTATGAAATGATATCATAGCCAATGGCTTGAGTTTTGGTGAGTAAATTTTCCTTGATATCACTATCTTCTTGGATAAAACTGAAACCAATTTGAACATTTATTTCAAAGTAAAACAGTAAGCATGGTGTTAGCAAACCAAAACAAAATGCACTCTTAGTGATGAGAATAATGTGTCAGAATGACCTTTCATACTTCGCAAAAAATATTGTGATCAAGGACTTATTAGATGAAATAAAACATCTTGAATACTTCAAATGACACAATGAAAAACCTCTTGTTAAGTCTAAAACTTGAAAAAATCCACAAAATACTCTCTGACAGTGCATCTACACCTTTGGCAGCACTTGGATTTTCAAGTATTTGATCTTAATTTTAAGACCTTGACGGTGCCACTAGTTCCTTAGATGATCTTAGTGCTCTTGGTTACGCAAATTTATTTTGTTCTTGTAATGTGAAGTCGCTTTTAAGGTTTAAAATTATTCATTAGGTCATATGTTTTGTGTGTTTAGAGATGCACGCTTGAAGCATACTTCATCAATTGACTTCCACACTTTGTGAGTCTCTTTAACGTTATCTTTTTCTTATCTCCATTGCTCTTGCTGTATGAAGACGCCCCCCGGTAAGTTCGTGGACCCTATTTGGAAGAATTGCCTTCCTATCGTAAGGCATTTAGGTCGCTATTTTAACATACGATTGACCTTTAAAACTGGCATGATGATACCCGATTTTGGCAACGCTGAAAAGTTTGTTTTCGAAGATTTGTTAGAAATATAGGGCTCATACCAACAGGATTCGGACGTACGCCGTCTGGGGAAGCACTTTTTTTTACCCTCGGCTCTAATAGGAACGCATTAGTACGCACGGCCACTCTGGCTTCCTTATACATTATAGTATTTATGCTAGCTCATAGTATTCTTAAGTTTAAATAAAATGATTTTCAGACAACGGTTTGGGATACACTTTTGAAATATTTGAATGACAAAATGCATTTTTCAAGCAAAACACTAAACTTGTAATGCCTCCTTAGGTCTGAAATCTAGATTTTCAACTTGTTTGCATCAATATCAATTATAATTATAAGGTGCAAGTCTATCTTGTGGCATATGGACCTTAACCCACGCGCAAATTCACTACTTAAAACTACTTGAACAACTCTTACCCATACTTAGATTGTCCTGAAATCAATGACACGATCGTACAATAAAAGAAATTCGAAGATGAAACCATCAATTCTAGAACATGAATTTATGCCAAGGTGACAACCCATAAAAAACTCGATTTCTAATAAGCAATAAATATTGCCATGTCTTAATTAAGTTCAGGATAAGGCGTGGATAAGCAAAATCTATGTAAATTGTTCAAGCCGGGTAACAGATAAGCTCAAAAAAAAAACGCCGTAATGTTGTTCAAGTTGTTTCTTGAATGAGCGTGATGAAACTCCGCGTTTTAGTCCGGGGGAGAATTTCCGGGGGAAATATGGTTCCTAATCCATTTTCAAGATGAATTTGCGTGGCATTTTTAAGCAGGACGACACCGAACGAGAGTAGCAAGAGCTGAGTGAAGGAAGACAACAGGGCGCGGAAATAGAGTAGAGCTACTCTGGATTTGCACAAACGATGAAGAGACTTCAGACGAACAGATCCCTTTGCACAGGCTACACTTTTATAATATTTACACTTTAAGTAACTTTATCATAATCCTCAAAAAAAGTTTTAATCGTCTTACCTTCATTCAGTTAGCTTTCTGAGAGGCCGGCCTCGCACTTCTGATATTCATGAGAACATTGAGCACCTAGAGAGCTTTCTAAGACACTACAAGACTTTAAACAAAACACACTGATTAGGGAATGATGATGCATTGGAAAATAGACACTAAAACACTCGTTATAAATTATGAGCCACATGAACTTTGTTGCACGACTTAAAAGAACTGAGCTTGTTTTCCTTCTTCAGGGTGTCTCCCGCAAATCAGAAAAACTGCACACAAAATCAATCGTGTAGTGTTTTAAGACTATTGAAAGACACTTACGGTCTGAATGATTTTATTTGAAAGGTCTTCATTGATATTAGTCGAAAAAGCAAGCAGATTTTTACTTGACAAGCCTCAATTGTGGTGTCTTGAAAGTTTGAAGAAAGGCTGGATTATGTGATCTTCTAATCAAAACTAAGAAAAAACCTTATGCCATTCTGGATCCTATTTTCAGAAAATTATTTGAACACTCACAAAAGGCTTTAAAGTTTATTACACTTTACATTGACAGGTTTTGTCCAATATGTTGCAAAATAAGTTCTTAACAATATTCTGACTGTTTTGGTCACCATTTTTGATTTTCATCTTCTCTCTTCAGGGATCCTGTGGCACGTTGTCTTCTTAAGATTAATTATATTTGAACCAACAAATTAGGACAGACCAGCTGACTTAAAGTGTGGCAAAACAGTAAGTTAAGTCACCTTTGTATAACTTTCAAACCAATTATTGCTCTTGGGGCCAATCAATGAGCATCTTAAAGTCATTTTGAACATTGCAACAGTTGCATCAAGCAACCCTTAATCTAGAAGAGGCCTCATCTTTGGCAGTTCGCCCAGCCAAATTAGCCAGAAGACCAAAGAGGCTGATCTAAATTTCCGGCTGAATTGGCATTCGATCCTTGCCTTTCACTTGATTTGGGTCACCTCCGGCCAGTTTTGCCGTGCCGTGAAAAGTCCACCTCTATTCTTGGTCTAACACAGAATTCCAAAGATGGATTTTGCCAATAGCCGAGGCATCCTGGTATTTATTTAGTGATCCTTGGATCTGTCCTGACTTGAAACCAATAAAAATATGGAGGTCATTGCCCAGAATATGCTAAATTTTATGCCCCATGACAAAATGAAATGATAATTTTTTTTGAATGACATTTGATATGTGAAAGTACCATAGGCAAGTTAAAGTAAGAGTACTTCAATAAACATTATGATAAATTTGCTTAATCGTACATAAAGGCATAATTGAATATACAAGGACGACAGGCAAAAATCTAAATAATAATAATGTTTGTTGCGATATTTTTTATCATTGGACATATTATGTAATTTGTGGTAATTATGTAATTGTGTGGAAGGTCTGGAATTTCTTAGTCGGTGTTGGCCGCCATTCGAAGCGTCTTGTCCACTTTCTCCCACTTCGTCGACCTTGAGGATCTTCGTTTCTTTCAAATAGTTCCGTTTGGCTGTTGTTCATTGTCCTTTTCGTTTCGGTCCGCCATGTGTAGTCGTGAAAAAGGGCTTATCCTTCCCAGAGAGGTCAGGGAGGAGATTCGAACTCAAGACCTCTCTCTCTTGACAGGAAGGTGCCTTATCCACTTGACCACATCTCCCCCCGTGAAATGAAAATGTCAAGGGGATATGTCCTTTCGAAACGGATCTTAAAACTTTTCAACTTGTACAAGGTCATCCACATTTAGTGTCCCATGGCAAACAAAGAATTACTCGTAACAATAATGGCACACTAATGTAGAAGAAATATCAGTGAAAGAAAACGTCTTAAGGTATATTTGCAGCAAGTCTTGGTGAAATTGATTGACTTGTTTAGACACTATGATCTTTGTATCCACTGGCGTCTCTCCCACTCAAATCGCGCGCGTTCTATTTTTAAAAAATCCTTCCTGCTTTGACCCAACATTACAAAGCCTAAAAGTGCCTAAATTGCTTAAACGAAGTAAACAAAATCTTAGGCAAACACCTCTACCTTTTCTGTAGCATCTGCAAAAGAGTCGCTTTGGCATCTATTTTTTGTCATAAATTAGTGCTAAAATCTAAGGGACATTTTAAGGCAATTATGGACTACCTTGTAGAAGCCTATTTTCTAAAAATGACCAAACAACCTTTTTGAAACATTTTCAAAGCCTTGAAGATTGTTTGGGAAACGAAATCCCAAGGATTACCTCGTCTTCCTTTAACATTGTGAGTTTGAAATATACAAAACCCATCATTACTATGTCCTCATTCCTAAATGCTCGAAACTAGGGAAGAAGACAAATTTCTCAGATGAAACAGTGAGAGATAATGGAGGGACATTTTGTATTTCAACGCTTCGATGACGCCATTACGGCTGGTGAACCTCAAATGCTTAGCTCAGAAATAAGCGATCTCATCCTCATGAGCCTTGTCTTGTTGCACGCTATGAAGACTGACATTCTTTTGAAGATCCTTGTAAATCCGGGCATGAATGCATTTGTCATCGCCCACATGGATCTTGACGAAGTAGTTGGAACCAGCAACAACCTGGACCAAGAAAAAAAGCCATTTCAGGATCACGAAACGTGTATCCTATCCATTCACCAATGAGCAGCATAACTTACTTGGGACGTGAACGACTTGGCCTCAAATTTGTCCAATTTCTGACCCAGTTTCTCCTCAATATGAGGTTTGACCTGGTCACACACCGCCTGGATTTCAGGGGTGGCGGGGCTTGGTGTTCCCATACCTCCACAAATCATGGTAGATCTCTGAGATTCTGGGGAGAAGATATTAAATGATTTGATGTTTAGTACTGACAGACAAGTGTTAGATGTACAATGAGTTTGTTTGAGCAGGTCGGTATCTCTTATGTGAGACTCCAACACATGTTTTTTTAAACTTTCAAAGAGAACACGCTAAATAGAGAATATATCTGGACCATCCAGGTGATGCAAGATGTCTTTTTTACTTTCTTTAGTAAACATTGATTTCAGGGAGAAAACATTTCATTCACACTAGTTGTAATTCTTAATTTAGAATGCAAACAATGCAATGTTAATGAATTAGATCAATTGAATTAGTAAATGAGTTCAGTAGATACAAAATATAAAAGTGAAAACTATTTGAAATAATGACATCTCAAAATTCAATGCCATTTATTTGGAAAAACAGGGATTTTCCGTAAAACAAAGTAGTAGGCATCTGAGGGATCATTTTTTAAAGATAGGGCTTCAAAGTTGTTCTTCAAATGAGTTTTTTCTTTCATTTTTGCCAAAAGTCTTTCCACAACTCCGATGTTTTGAGCCCGCTTCAACTTTTTCGTGTTCACTTGTTCCGGATGGGTCCAATTTACAACACCAACCCGTGGTTTTGGCGAAAAGATACCGAGGGTCGGTATAAGAAAGGTAATTAATTTATTTGTCAACTATTGGTGAATACTTCCGAGTAGCTTCCGAGGAGAGAGGTCGTATAAATGCAAGAACATTACATTAGGCAGCTGGGTTTTCGCTTTTTCCATTACATTTGGTATGGAATACCACCCTCGCTTTTGAAATCAATTATAATAAATATTTTCATGATAAAACACTTGACCGTTAAAAGCATCAACCATCTTGGAGAAATCATTGATGTGCGAAGGATCAGAAAAATATGCTTCATCCCGTTGATGGCTCCGCTCCATTACTCTAAGGGCATTTCACTCCTCTACCTCAATCTTCCTCGTGAACTAAAACCTTGTTTACAATAGCAACTATTTTCCATCTCAAACTGTCAAGTTTAATAAAAAATAATTGTCTAAAACTAGAAAATCGTAAACCTTTCTTTCCTCTAGAAAGATCCCAGTGGCCCTCAGATTCTCCTTCGTTCAAGTCATAATGTAACAAACGTAGGTCAGCAAGTCAGGTATTGTACGAATGCCACCAACCAACCCATTCGCACCCATTTTTGCCTGGTTGCTCGTTGGACTGATAACCAAGTAGGCAATTCAGAGATGGATGATAAATCGAAGGCATGGCACCAACGTTTTCAATCTAGTGGGCGTGTTTTGCTCTTTAATGGGACCTAAGAAGCCGTGGATGTTCGTTAAGTATAACCTTCCTCAAATAAAACGTCTCACACCCTTCTTTTCTATGAATCTTGCTTGTCTCGTGATTTGATAACCTTACACAGTTAGACAAAAAAATATAAATCGATAAATTGAAAGGTCGAACGGTTTGAACCCAGTAACTTATGCTTAAAGATTCAGAAAGTACTATAATCACCTGAGTCAAAGGATTAAATGTCGAGAATGTGATGATGTACTAGAGTACGCTTCAGATTTTCAATGAAAAACCGGGACAAGGGAAGTCAGGTTGGCCAAGCTTTTACCCACATGGAATGCCAAAAGCGGAACAATTAAATGCCAAAAAAAATCTTTTCCAATCTCAGAAGGTTGTTGCAGTGGCGAATGGTGGGATGAATGGCGGAAGCAGTTGCATATTGAATCTGAATTAAGATTTAGAATGGATTGAATGTTAGACTACTGTTTTACATGGGGTGAAGAGAACACGCCAGACAGTGTTGCTTTGGTTCTTACTTTTCTAATACCGCAGCACTAAAAGTGTGCTAAAAAATGACAAGTACTCCTAAGAGGGTGACCAAGTCTTTCTCTTTCGTCAGTAAGACGTCATTGGATGCGTATTTTGAAGCGAATCAAAAACAACTTACGGCAAAATGCCATTAAATTGTAAAAAGTGTGTCAATTGTTAACTAAGGACAATATCAAAAGATTGAGAACTGTTAATGAAATGGTATCGGATGATCTCTTGTTGGAATTGGTCACAATCAAGGGGGGTGTATTTTTCCTCGCACATCTGCGACTGGGAGCGTAAAAAGAGACACATCGCCGGGCCAAGCCACCCAAAAGTCAAAGTTGAATTTTCATAAATGAAAAACACTCTATAATAGGCTAACTCATGATGATATTAGAATTTGTTTGGTTTGGCCCTAAGAAACACTCACACACGAACACCTTAACTCCAAACAAACATTTGGAGCTTCAATTAAATTGTCCAATGAAAATTTGTCTTAAAAGGAGTATTTTGTAGTTTTACAACGATACTATTTTTGAAAGTTAAAATTTTTATCTTGTGTTAGGATACTTTGTTAGTTTAAGTGGCAAAAGATATCTCTGTTTTCGTTTTACTGTTTTAGATTATTAACTACACATCCCACGAAAAAATCCTTGAGATCCTAAGGTTAAATATAATACCTTGCATTGTGTAGAATAAAGTATAGCATATGTTATTGGGGGCAACTATTTCCTTAAAAAGTTAGTTTTGTCCAAAAACTTTTTGATAATCACTAGAGCGAGAATAAAAAAGTTTTTTTTCCTGGAGAGCACAAATTTAAGACGTTTGGCGATGTAGGTCAGTTTGGGTCTCAGCTGAAACTAGCAATAAAGGAGAGTTAGTTGCGCCAACCTTTGGGAATTTCTTCTCTGCAGGAAGAAAACTTTTTTATTCCCGGTCTAATAATCACCCTGGAGAACAAGTCAGCTGTTGAGGAATTTCGGAACGACGTTTAATCTTCTACGAGGACAAGAAAATAAATCGCCAATTATGTGTAAGTTTCCTGGATGAGCCCCTTTTTTCCAAAACCGATGAATTGAATTCCAAATAAAAAAATTCAAAATTTTATTTTAATGAAAACAATGAATAAACTTTGAATGTGTACTAAAATAACTTAATTCTGGAAAACGTAGATTTTATATGTTAAAATATTCTTTTTGCGAAAAAAGGCGGGTTTTAATGTTTCTCATTATTGTCATTTTACTTATATTACCTTAACCCAACGATGTAAAAAATAACCAATACCCAGCAATCTGCCTTCTATGGTGTAAGGGTGGGAAACAACAACAATAAACAACAATTATGTCTCTTTTTTTTATTATAAAGAGGATTTAACCTGTCATCTTTTTTATTCGAATAAATCATTCAAAGCATTTTCTTTCGCATTTCTTACGTGTTGGGTGGACTGGTTCTTTCAAAATTAACAAAATAATTTTGTTCTCCCAAAAATGCCCTTTCATGCGAGAAAACAATGGTTTTTTATGTTTTCGTGCATAATTTGAAGCACTAATGGAGAAATGTAAAGAAAATAAAGCCATTCTTCGGTTATGAAGCTTGTTTTCGTTCATTTTTGAACCTCGCACTAGATATGCTTCTTTATTTGGAGGCTTTTATTTTGAATGCCAACAAATTTTAGCATGGTTTGGATTTTAAAGCCAAAATCGCAATAAATACTACAATTTTAAGTGAATAGGGATTCTTTAGTCGAAAATCTTTGTATTATTTTGGCACCTTTTAGATCTGCATTGCTTCTCGTGTCGGAAGGTGTTTTCTTCCTCCAGAGGCTTATCAATACACACGTCCAAAAATGATTGTCATCGCAAACATTCCATGTGCTCCGAAAACCACGATCATGATTGGATCAAGCAAGAGTTTCCCTCTTTAGAAGCGGCCAAAGATTGGATTCTAGCCCAAGAACTCGATCAACTCTTCACAGCGGTCACGTTTCGCAATGGTTATGGCGTTTATAGTTGTCGACATCGAGAAAAACCCGAAAAACGAGCCGCCAAAGATCAGTCCAATAATTCTGAAGTCAAACGAAATCGATCGAGATTGACCCCTCATGGTTGTAAAGCTGGATTTAAACTCAGAAAGGTCATGCGATGTAGTTGCGTGGATTTTGTTGCGAAAACACTTTGTTTTCATCAAGAAATCCTCTTTGAACTCCGAGGATGCTTGACACACTCACATCCGGTAGAACGGAAATCGAGGCGAATATCTCAAGTCACCAAAAACTTGCTCATGTCACTTTTGGAAGCGGGTGTGCCCAAATCGGTTATAAAAGATAAATACTGTCGCCCGTCAGATTCCGATAACTCGGACGCCAAATTTGTCACCCTACAAGATCTCACCAATTTTGAGAATGCCTTGAAGAAAACCAAACTTCCAACCAAGTCTTCAACGCCCGATTCGTCCTCACAATTGGATCCAACCATAGCATCGGTATCAGACGAAACGCCCATTTTGCCCGTGAAATCCATCGTGTTGCCATTTTCCATTGAAGTTGAGCCAACTTCTATATGCATATCGGGTCCCGATGGCAAATCTACTACGGACTTTAATTGGTTGGACCTGACAGATTCGGACTTGTTAGATTCAACATCAACCAATGATGAGGATCTAACAAGTAAAGCTTATACGAGCGTTGAGTCTTCAATCAATCCGGTTCCTGAATGTGTTCCTCAACCTAAGAAAAGTGATGACCCGAAGCCGATCATTGATTTTAATTGGATTGAACTAGCTGCCAGTTCCAAGATCTCAAAGTTCGATCAAGCTATTCCATCACCATCAATGAAACCTTTGACTCCTCAGGTGGGTTGGACAATTATTATTTGTTGTGCAACTATGTTAGAATTTTTTCTTGTTCTTTCAGGAATTTGAAAGAAAATTGTCCAGGGTTTTGGTGGAACTGGGACACCGTGTTCGACAAGCCGATGTCAATGATCAAACCGAGCTTTTGGGTAGACTAATGGAAATCAATGACATTGCTAAAAACAAAATGAAATTGAGCAAGCCAAAGCAAAATGTTAAAGGTGACTCATCGGGGACGTATAAAAGGAAACACATTGCTTGACTGGATAATACTGTTGTCTTTTGACAATTGTGAAAATTTCATGAAGTAAAACTTCGATGCACCGTTTCATTTAATAATGATTCTGTGGATGACGTTGCAAAGCGGCGAACAAAAACGTATAGGTCATTTGAGACAAACATCGCCTTCCAGGATTGATCTGAAATTTAGAAAAGTAAATTGATCGATTCAAATGGATAAACTTTCACGTAATCATAGGTCAAGAAAAAAAGGAATCACTCAATATTGACATTGAAGACGCCTCTGATTCTTTTAAATCTCTAATTGTTCTTTTCGTTTTTGGTTAATTCTTAGATTCAAAAAGACTGTAGAAGAACTTACTTTTAATAAGAAGTAATTCGTTGTCTACTTATCCATAGGACCTGCACAATGGTTGCTCAACTGAGCGTTTTAAGTCATACCGCTAACAATAACACAAGGCTGTTGGCTTTGCTGAGTTGCTCAGCTCATTTTGACGAATCCAAGTTTTTTCCCATTTAAGCGTACATAAAATAATTTAGGTCCGTGGAACCTATCTATATGTTACGTTTAGATACCTCTGCTTTCACGTGGTTGATAACATGGTCAGTTTATTAACTAGAAAATGAGACACGTAAAGAAACATTAAAAAGAGTTTCATTTCTCGGTATGGGAAAAAAATGTTGTATTTTTTCAAATCTATTGAACAAATATCTATATCAAAGTTGGCAAAAGTTCTAAAAAAAGTTGCTATTTTCTGACACTCTTTGACATGAAAATGTCAAATTTGGCCAAATACAAGCGGCAATTCTGGACGAAAGTACGTAATCTTCAGTCGCAGCCCAAATTAGAGTTTAGAATTGAACTAAAATTTAAAAAAAAAATCATTAGTTATTTGAAAAATTCAAAATTCGAACCGAATTTCGCAAAATTCAGGTCATCAGGACAAAACAAAGCCAAACGTTGTTGTTTGTTGCGAAAAAATCGAAAAGTTGATAAATTTGACTAAAATGGCCAAAAGTTGTTATTTTTGTGCAAGCTGCATTTTGCAACCGTGTCTCAGCCCTAACCATAATAAACGAGTGCGGTCATAAAGTGCGCCATTGAACGGATTTTATGAGGCAACACATCGCACTTTCTACAGTACCAAGATTTAAGGAAGCATACATTTTAACAGAAAACTTTAAGCGTGAAGGAAACCCAGAAAAACCAAGGATAAACAGACTAGGGAACGATTCAACCATTAAACTGAAAAACTTTTTCACGATCACTAGTTTACCTTACGAACTTGAAGAGCCTGGTAATTGTGTTGGACTCCATTCTCCCTTTGGCATGGTCATTCCACTGGAATCTTCCTTGGTCAGGTTTCAAGAGGTTCTCGAGGTTTCATTTCGCATCTATCAGTTGAAACAACAAAAGAAAGAACACAATTCTTGATTACTACTAAGTCGCGTAAGTTTTCACTACCTCTTTCAGTTCTTTTTCGAAGTCGATATTCTTTCATCCTCTCTGAGATTCGGGCTTTTCGAAAATTCGAGTATTTCTTACTCAAAGCATCATACTTGAGTCTTTGAAGTATGAGTTCCGATCTTAAGCTTTTGCATTCTTCACAAGGGGGAAGACAGATCAGTAAAGGGGGAGGGGTTGGGATCAAAGGTGGTGACGGGATCTCTTCTGGTAGAGGGATTTGGACCCTAGGCAGCGGAATATTGTCTTCACTAAGTGGATCAACCTCACTTAGTGGATCAATTTCATTCAATGGAACATCTTCTTTCAGATGATCACCAAATTGAAATTTCATTGAAAGGACTTCAGTTGTTTGATCCACCTCATTCATTTGAAACTTCTCAGCAAGTGGATCTAGCTCATCCATTTGAACAGCTTCATTTTCTGGACCACTTTCAGATTCTATTGAAACAACTTCAGTTGTATGAGCCACCTCCTTCATATGAACGTTCTCAATCAGTGTGCCAAGCTCATTTATTGGAGGATTTTCACGGGGCGAATCATTTTTATTCAGCGGACCAGCTTCATTCAATGGATTCACCGCTTCCCATTTTCTTATGTAAGAGTGTTCAATGCCTATGGTTTTGATGATCCGCTCTTTTTGTGCCTTCATGTTTCTCCCTCTTGGGTGAGGGCTTTTACGTGTTTTGGTTGCCTTTTTATGAGCAAATATAGTTGGTACCGCGTCCGGCTTCAGTCGCCACATGTGATTTTCGTCTTGTCGAAGGAAGGCACATGCCTCAAAATGATCCTATAAAGAGGAAAAATCTCAGGATAAGATAATCATCTCATGATTATCAATCAGTTTTCAGCCCTCTACATTTTCTGCTCGACGGCAAAACAACCTTTTTCTCTTAGCTCTATCAGTCAATCAATCAATCACTTACATGGCTATTTAGGGCCGATACTTACCTGGCAGAGTTTTGAATTGTTGGTTGGGTACCAATTCTTTCGCCTGACAGCTCCTGCCCACAATTTTCGACGCCGAGGGTCGCGTGGAAAGGCAAACATGTGAATTTTCATCCCACTTGACGAGATATTTTTGCAACCAAACGCTGAGCACCCCACCATTTTTAGACCGTTTAGCTTTGTAAGACTGCAAGGAGTTGGTTGTTGTTGAACTCTTTTGTGATTGACATAGCTGATTGTTGACAATAGTTCCAGAACCAATCAGCTTTGCCAAAATCGTTCGGTTGGCTTAATTTTTCAAAGTGCCATCTTTGGTAAGCTTCTACGCTAGGGGGACTAGGGGGTCGGCAACCTTTAGGCCCGGGCCCACAAATAGGTCCGATGCATGTTTTCGTGGAGCCCAAAGTGAATTCTCTCTCATTACATAGACTGGGCCCAACAACAATGTTCAACCCCTTTATTGGTTGCCAATTGCAAGCATGAAAAATCACTTCCTGCAATGGTTTTTTGCAAGAAGTATATCAAGTTCCAAGATTTCTTTTAGATTTGCTTTTTTCCAGCTGAAGGGGCTGGAATCTACAATTATAGACATTTTGAATTATTGGCCGGTTACGTTTCATTCCTAACGTTTCGTGGTAAGGTGCTTTTCTGGACGACATAGGTTCTAACTAATGATGTGAAATCTGGGCTTGGGCAAGTTTTTTCACGGGAGGTTGCAAGGTAGGGTCACCTAATGGAGATTTTGTGCTTTGCTAACTAACTCAAGCAAACACAAATTTGAGGTTAATTTGCAACCCTGATCCAAAGTTACAAAAGTCAGGGGCGCGTTTCAGTGCTTCTTAATAAAAAACCGGTTTATGAAGATAGGAAGGCAGAGGGAATACCATTTCACTGAAGGTAAATTGGCGACCCCGGTGTACGATGTCACGAAAAAAAAGCTTGCCCAAGCGCCCGTCACATCACTTGTTCTAATCACAGACCATATAATGGCTAGACCTCGCTTCGTGCGAGAAAAAGGTGGACAACTTTGCTTCATCAGCTGGTACATAACACTACACCCCAAAATGGTGGGAATTTCGAACTTTTCAAAATTTTGCCAGCGTGGCCAAATCCTGAACAAACTCAACGTACCGTACGTACTTTGTTCTTGACGCGAGCGAACGTCGTTACTTCTGAGCACGCGGTCGCCCTGAGATTTTGAAGCTAGCGCAGCTGGGCCAAGTGGTGTCACTTTTCTCTCGCCGACGGTACGGGCCAATGCGACATCTAGTCATTATATGATCTGTGGTTCTAACCACGCCGTTAGAATCTTATATCGAGGAGGCCAAAGTGGCCGCACGTACTAACGTGTTAATGGCCAACTATTGATTCTGCCCCAGATGGCGATGGTTTTGGCAGAGTTGCTAGGTCGTGGGTAAGCCTCTCGGCCACTTTCGCTCTCAAATTCGGCCACTATCGGGCACCTCTTTGCAGCCTTCGGCCGCTTTTGGCAACAACATGAAATACAATTTCGCTTGTAGTTTGTAATTCCATTTTTTTTTTTTTCAAATCTTATCCTCGCATTGACTTTTAAATAAGGTGCATAAAATGGATGGCACGGTAGAGGACGCGTCAAAGTTATTGTCTTTTGCGTCGATAGTACGTGTATTGTATGGAACGAAATTGTGAAAGTGTACGAGTTCATAAGAATGAATACAAAATTGGTGTTACCTTCCGCAATGAAGCTTAAAAGCTCGCCTAATTTCTTAATAATCTTAAACAAAATTTGGCTTTCAATTGATTAACCAAAATCAATTCATCAATTTTTTACTCGGGAATTGTTCTTTTCACGAGCACCCTCGTCCAGAAATACTAAATATATTAATGATCCTCTCAGTTTCTGCCCCTCTCCTTTTAAAATCATTTCTCATGGCCCACGCATTATCACCGTAAGATTTGTTGGTGTTGTCGTCACTCAACCTCGCCAGACCGATCTTCCTTTTCCGTCACCTTCAGGTATGTAAACATTCCCAAATATCTGGAAGAAGTTTCAAAATCTCCAAATTCGCCCTTAATCCCGCCTTACACCCGTTTTTCGACCCCCCCACGACCCGCCCCCGCCTATTTCCTGTTAACCAAGCCCTCGATCAAGTCATTTGAGCGCGGAACTCGACTTTGAATCGCGTCTTAACTCTTCTCCTCTGTTCCTTTTCTTTTTGGTGTGTAGTGAGTTTTCCGTTGTTGAGTGGATCGCTCCTTCGAAATGGCTCCTCTACCCGGACGTTTGTACGCAAAAGCCGTGTTCACGGGCTTCAAGCGCGGACTTCGCAACCAACACGAGAACACGGCTCTGCTCAAGGTGGAAGGCTGTCAAGACAAGAAAGAGGCCGAATGGTACATTGGCAAGCGATGCGCCTATGTCTACAAGGTAAGCGAGCGCCAACTCAGAGACCGAGCTCCATTTGAAGTATGGGGATGAGACTACTTGAGCTGGACGATTTAATTTGAAATAGTTGGAAGGATCGTTGATAGATTAGACATGGAGGATGTTCATGGATTACCACTCTAAGTTGGAAGGTTGACCGTTAGTCCCAATTGTATGTCCTCCCTTTAGTGCAATGTTTATTACCTTTTCTGAGAAGACTGTCAATGTTCAAAAACGTCCTCTCGAGTTTCCTAGTCTCAATGGGAAATGCAAGGGGAGGTTTGAGTGATCTCTTCAAAAATCTTATCGCGGGCGGATGAAAGAAGAGAAAAGGCTTGTTTGGCAACAGTGGGTGGCTCGTGAGAATTTGGGCAGTTTAAGGGTTTTCGCAATTTACAGACCGCCCTTGAGAATTTGATGCCATGAAAAATGTCGAACTGCAAGGTTGAACACCTTTGGTTAGGATTTTGGAAAAATGCACACTGTATTTGCTCGTTCTTGCACGAGAAAATTCTCAACAAAAGGCCACTTTTTTGGGTAAGTACAAGTGTAAGTGATGTTATAAGCACTGATTTGTATTGTAAAGCTCCAAAACCATCAAGGTACCAAACAAAGTGCCGTGTTTTGTACGTGTTTCTTTTCAATATCAAAGGTCTTTTTTGAGTGCTTGCCATTTTTTAATCAAAAGAATAATTTTGCAAATTCTTACAAAACCGAGAGTCAAAATGTCCAAACTTGCAATTCGACATTTTTTGTAGCATCTAAGTCATAAGGGCGGTCTGTAAAACGCGAAAACCCTTGCACTGACCAAAATCTTACATTGACGAACAAGCCTTTTCTCTTCTTTTATCCGCCCGCGATAAGATTTTTGAAGAGATCACTTAAACCTCCCCCTGCATGCCTCATTCAATCTTTCAGTTTTTAGATTGAGCTCCGGCAAACTTATTAAAAAAAAGAAAACGCGTAAGAATTTATTTGGACCACCTAATCGATTTGAATTAATTAACCATTGGGTTATGGTGGGTAAAAGTCGAAATAGGTTGTCCAACGAGGATTGTAAACAAGGGCAAACTCTTGGCAGGAAGACCCATCCTAATTTTCTTTACGAATCACTATGTTCTTCTTATTGTTTCTTTGCCAAATGGGAGCGGCTCCACTTGGTTGAACTTCAGATATATGTTTTGTTTGATCGATTTTGTCGATGCTTATGTTCCCTATATCAGGCAGTTTCTAAGACCTTGACAAAAATAAAGGTTTTTTTCCTGTGAACGAGTTGATATTTTTTTGACGATGATTAGCTTATGCAGTGGCATGTTTTCACATGCAGGCTACCAATTTTATGCTTTAAGTGGAGACCACTAAAGCACCATGTTATGTCTGATTAAGTTGTATTGGTATTTACTATGGTCGGTTGAGGATAAATGTTATTACTACGTGTGCCTTGGAAGGGCAGGTTTTTTGAATGAGCAAAATTATGACTCCAAATGTTTAGTATTGAGATGAATGGTGAGCCCTAATCGAACTCGAAGCTTATCCATGCGAAGGCTTTAAGAAAGTAGTTCAATGTCAACCATTTGAAGGATATTAAAACCACATTTAAATTTATAAAATCGAAACGTCAGTGGAAAATACACTCGAAGAGGGCAATCGTGCATCAAGGTTCGAGGGTTTCCGGTTGGTTGCTGAACCGGTGTTGTTGGAGGAGCAGGGAAAATCGGGTTGATCACTAGCGACGAACGGTCGTGTTCCAAAAAGGACATTTTCAATCTTGCTGTTGGTTAAGAAATTTTTAACCTGTCCAATCCGCTACTGAGCTATCTGGAGTCAAATGTAGTTGGAAAAATTGTTGCTTTGTCCATGGAGTTTTTTGCAACGTTTGTAAACTAGTGATGTACCGAAAGGGCTCGAAACCGGAAGTTTCGGCCGAAAAAAGGCTTAACTGAAACCGAAAGGAGCTGACTACAAAATTATTTAAATACGCAAAATTCACTCAATAAATTCAAATTGCTGTTGTGTTCGATACTGGCCCATCGCAAATTATAGAAAGTCGGAAAATTCATGTTACAGAGGTTTTTGGACCAAAAAAGAAATCTTCGTGTTTGTTTTCTTACTCCATCCTCAATAGTGGATGACTACTTTCGGTTGCAGTAAGCATAATCCAAACCGAATTTTCGGGCGAAGGGGCTTTCGGTCCATCACTCTTGTAAACCCGAAGCAACAGATTGAGTCACGTGTACAGATTGAACCCCAAAAACTTCAACTGGCCAAAAATTCATTGGTTGAAACTTGATCGAACTTATTAAAGTGGTGCACTCTAAGGTGCAAGACCCCTAAATGCGCGAGGAAAAGCTACCAAGTTTGGCTATATCCAAAGATTGCCCCGAAGTTGTTTTTGCACGAGTTAACCGAGATGTATTTCTTGGTTTACTATTTCTCGGTTTACTCCAAAATTAAATTTCGTTTGTCGTAGTCGTTTGGAACCACGAATGTTTTGTTTTTGAGGGATTACTTGCCCTTTTTAAAAGTTGATGTTCTTGACCTTCGCATCATTTGATAGTGATAATTCTGGGTGACAGTCTTTTTCTGGTCTCAGACTTAAGAATATGCGCAAAATCTTGTTGCCCATGTTTGCACCTGTTGAGGCCCAAATATTGAACCTATCATGTTGCCCTTGGTTCATATCTCGGTAATCCACTTGGGACCGGTTCATTTTCTGATTACCCGTAGACCATCCCTGGTTCGAAATGTTCGTGGACTTGAATGACAATCAAGTATCGCAAGAGGTTGCTTTTAAACGCTGATAACGAGGGTGGAAATATCTTGGTTGATTAAAAATCATTAAGATGCATTTGAGGACCGCTGAGACGTGATGCTGCAAACTAGATTATGCCAAGTTACGTTGTGGTACTGGACAACGATTAGCTCATAAGATGCCATTTGGAATTGATATATTGATATCCTGTGAGCGGTTGCGCCTGAAGCATGACTAATAGTTTCCGTTGCATATGCAAGGCTACTGAAGCTGCCATTTTCCCCTGAAAAATAGGTTTTATTTGTCTGACACAGTATCTTAAATTGCGGAGTATAATGTTGTGGTTCGTCGTGTCCAATTTCCTGTCTCCTACCTGAGTGGCCTTGGTCAGACCATAATTCTAGATTTCTGACCATAGTCGTTCTGAATTCCATGTTCAATCATCAAGCCATACTGGCTTGGCACCTTGATGCACATTCAAAGGACAAATTGATTGCAACCAACGGATGGAAGAGCCTAAAGAAATCATGAAAATCTTTGATTGAAATCGTCATTCCAGTCATAGGTCAGTGAGGTTGTCTTGAAAGCGAACGGTGAACGAAGATTTGAACAAGATGGCAGGAAGATAGTGTACGGCAGAGAAACAACCCGCCTAGAGGGCTTCACCTTGAGGCTTGACATGTTCGGCAGACCTGTCTTGATTTAAACATGTCATGACAATTTATTTGTTCTTGACAAAGGTATCCAAGTCGTGTCTCAGTGGTAGATTCCTTCTTGGATGATGGTCACATTTCTTAGCAAGCCAAGGTGAAACGATCGGCTCGGGACAGATAAAAAGCTCTCGTCTAAGATGAATCTCAACAAAACACCCACTCGGCTTTTGAATTGAATTGTTAAAACCTGCTCACACCTTCCTTTTTCCTTGTGGGGAAGGTCAAGCACACTCAAATCTAGTTCCGATCGCTCAAAAACAAGCAAGCTCCATCCAATAATGTCTCTTTGGCTCGATCAATCTGCTGGCTCCAATTGACCACCACCACCACCATCATCATCGGTCTTCATCCCTTAAGTAGATTAGTAGTCTGTCCTCGGGGGAAGAGCTTGGACTCGGCCTCGAGACCTTGAAAATCCACTTGTGAAGTAGGAGTTGTTGCCAGTGCTTGACTTGTTGCCCTGGGCAATTTTCGTGGTATTTCACCCTCAGGGCCCACTTTTCAAACCTGCTTCCGATGACTTCTACGCATTGTTCTGTTTATTTCATTATTCAGTAGAGTCCTTCTTCCTCCTATTTATCATTGTAGAAACAAATTCTGAATCGAATTCCTTGACCTTGGTAAGGAAACCCTGAGCATAATCTCGATTCATACTCCAAACAGTTCATTTGCTTATTTGTACCTGGAAGCTTTTGCTTGGTCGAGGGGATGGTTATTCCAAAGCAAAGGCAAAGTAGGGGGGTACCACTGGAAGAAAATTTGAAACGTGAAACGAGGCCTTGAGTGAAAATGTTGACGAGAGCTTGGAGGCTTCGACTTTATTGAGGAGAATACAAGTAAGCATTACCGTCGGCAAAAGTTTCTTTTGCTGGCTAAAATGGACAACTGAGCATCCTTGAGTGTCTGATCGACTCGGATGAGATCCGTCATAGTGGAAGACCCCTCACTCAGCTAACATATTTTCTGTGAAACGGGTTTTTTCTCCATCGAGTGCTGAGTAACTGAAAATACTTTGTTCTTGTTAGTATACAAGGAAGCATTTACGTGGCCACGTAATTCCTTTTTATGACCGTGCATTAAGTCATTTCAGTACTACTTCATTTTATCCGTCTGTTCATGGTAAGGTTTGAGGCTTGCTTAACACTACTAGAGCGTCCCTTGAACGACTTGTCTGAGCCAATTTTGAACAAAATCTGTGAATGGTTATGGGCAGATAAAGCTTGAAATTGGTGTCTTCTGAACCTCTTTCATACAAGTTTATTAATGGAACGGATGCCTGATTCCCCAAGGACTTCCAGTCGGTGTCCAGTTTCTCAGGTTGAAGACGTTGTTGTCTCTATGAAGTGTGTTGATCATGGATTGACCAGGCTCTAACAAGAGTTGGTCTCCATTAAAGAAGGGACTGGAAACACTTCCGTCGTCCTGGGGGCAATTACATAGTCCCATTCCTCGCAAAAAAGGCCTTAGGTGTAACTTTTTACCTCTAACCTGAATGTTAGAACCAGTGAATGAAAAAATCGGAAACTTGAATGTTTGCAACGAACTAGAGGCTTTGGCCATTTGATCGTAATTTTTGATGGCTTGTGATATCTTTCGATGCGTAAACTTTCATCTTTCTCACTCTTTTCCACTTCCGAGTAAAAAATACTCATCATTCACAAGATGCTGAGAATCATAGGAAGACATTTCTTGGGAGATCCCAACCTGGTTGATGAATTGTGATCTAGAAGACTGATAGGTGTTTTTTGCTTTAGGATTTCGACATTGCATTGTTTTTAAGCCAACTTGCTAGATTTTTCTCCTAAATGACATCTTGCGTGGCTATGTAGGAGACACTCACTAAAGAAATTGAGAGTTAGATATCATCTGTTTACCCTGAAATTAACCCAATTACACTTTTAAAGTCTTTGCTTAAACATGCTCTTCTTTGGGGCAAGGATTTTTGTTGCACAACGCCCTTAATTAAAGGACATCATTCTTTGCCTTCGTAAGCGTAGGAAGTTCTCTTCCATTGAATGGCATGCCTGTTTGTAATTGCATTGCCAAATTCGGACATTAAATGAATGAGTCAAAGATTGTTGTGTAATTTACGGCTGCAACGTTTCAGGTTGTTTGACTGGAAAGATTCATTCAAGCACTTGATTCTTTGTCCTATTCCGTCACTTTGTTTTGTTCTGTGAGCGTGCCCTTAAAATAACAACCAGATTAATCTTGATTCTTTTTGTCAATAACACCCTAAAGCGGATCGTCCAAACTAAAATCTAACCTTATCCACGTTTGGTTCTGGAGCCGTCAAGATGATGCAACGTCTTGGGTGTCATCTAATTTTGCACCTGTTGGCAATGGACATGTCTTGAAAATAGCAGATTGTAACATTTGTCAATCCCATTGAAGGGTTGCAAGGTAAAGAATTGCATTCGTTCTTTTAAAATGATCATAGTAATCATTGGCAGTGGAATGAATTATTGTGCTTTTATTACGAGGACCCCGCCTTTAACGCCAACAACTTGGATAACTGGAGGGCGTAGGTTGATTGAAGACTTCCTTGTATGAGCTGGATACCTTGTTTCTTAAACCAACCCCCAAAACTCGTTCGTTTTGAAGAGTTACCACGTTGGATAGCGAATGGATTTGAAATATCTGAAGGCATGCCGGCCGGCGCTTCTCATTTCATGCTATGGTCTCAGGTCAAATGGCAAATCCTAAAACTTTTACCTTCCAAGAAAAGATTTGAGGTGTAGAGGAGTTCAAGAGGGGACGCGTGTATTCGAAGAAGAGGTGGTCGTGCCTGAAATGTTACTCATATGCCTTGCCGAAATCCTCGAGAGAAGTGTGTACCCCCATGCCGCTTAGGTGTGTGATTGCGACATACAAGGTCAAATGATAGCTTGGATTCACAAGTAGGAGTGGATGTGTAGGAAGGAGCAATGGGACCTCGAGCACTGATACTGGCAGCAGTTGCAGTGCCAGATCCGGTGGTTAAATGATGACTGGCTGGTGGTTTAACGTGAAGGAGTGCGGGTACGCCAACCAAGATAATATCCTGCTAGTCCCAACTCTCAAGTCAGGGGTGAACTAGATTTAGTATTGTATTAGTTTTATCGTGGTATTCCAACTAGACACAAGTTCAGTTGGAAGATCATCGCTACTTTCAAAGGCAACATTGCCGTCTATTGAAAGTGTTGTTCATCGACCTACTAGATAAGACTTTTTCCTCTGGAGAGAGTGCGGAGTCGTACCTCCCTTGTAGTGAATCGTGGTTTTCGAGTTCAGACCAAAGAATTTCTCTTTTCCTCTCAAGTTAGAAACAAAAGCAATTTAAACTAGGAGAATACGTGTGGAGGGGATTTGGTGGTAGTTTTCGCTCTCCATTTTTAAACCGTAACTAATCGAGTCGAAAGAGTTTCTCCTGATTTTTTTTCAATCGATTGGAAGTCTTTGGCCTGAACGAATCATCAAAGTTTATCTTAAGACCACATTTGATCATCGCCGGAAAGTAATTGTGCAAAGATGAAAAGATTTTTGGCATTGGCCTCTTGCCTAGCCCTTCAAGGGTCTATTGTTTCTGGACAAGGTGGATTTGAGTGTCCTGATGAATTCGAAGGATTCTATCCCCATCACTCGAGCTGTGACAAGTATTGGGAATGTGTGGAAGGCCGGGCCACTCTTCAGCTCTGTGGAAATGGATTGGGCTTTGCCGACACCGATTCTACATACACTACCAAAAATTGCGATTATCTAAGCAATGTGGATTGCGGTAATCGAACTGAGATTGAGCCTGCAATCTCTGCTCCCAACTGTCCTCGACTTTACGGTACTTTCGAAGATCCTGACGACTGTGCTGGCTTTTTCCAATGTCGAGATGGTTTGGCCAATCGGTTCTCTTGTGCTCCTGGTCTTGCTTACGATGTGCGAGCTCAAGTGTGCAAATGGGCAGATCAAGTCGACCGGTGCAAGAAAACCGAAGAGGAGGAGGAAGGGGCCTTCCAATGTCCCCTAGATTTTCGTGCTGGTACATTCAGCAAACATGCTCACCCAGAAGATTGCCGACAGTACTACGTTTGCATCGGTGGCATACCTAGAGAGTACGGGTGCCCCTTAGGCACTGTCTTTAAGATCTCTGAAGGGGAGAGCCAATATGAAGGTCAATGTGCCGACCCAGAGGATGTTCCTGAATGTGCCAACTATTACGGCGAGTTGCAATTCGACAAACAAGAATTGGTCCGATCCGGCGCTGATCCCAATGCTGTGGGAGCCACGGTTGTCACCAGTCGACCACGCATTAATCGTCCTAGTCGATTGCGACCCTCTCAAAACATTCCCCAAAGCTCTGTTGTGAATGAACCTTTGGAGGAGCTGATTCAAACCGCTGAAGAGGAAGAAGAGGCCGTTGTACCATTGCCCCGTCCGGCTCCTCGACCTGTCGTGGACACCAACTCTTTCCGTTCCTCACGTCCAAGACCTCGTGCTCGACCTGCACCTGAACCTGTCCCACAAGCTCTCCCAGCATTTCCGGAGCCCGTCCCACAACGACCAGCACCCGTTCCCAACCGTAGCCGACCTCGTGTTCAACCTCCAGCTCCAGTCAATTCGCCCAATCCTTTCTCACAAGTCCCTGTAAACACTCCACGAGTGGAAGTCCCTGCTATTCCTTTAGCTTCTCTCACTACTGAAGCTCCTCAATCTTTTATTCCTTCTGCTATCCCTGCCACGGGTAAACCTGGTAGCCTCGGCACTCCCGCCAAAGTCAAAGCAGGCGAAGATTACTATTACTACTATTACTATTATGATGAAGATTACCCCGAAGAAGGTGGAGACAGCGATGCCCCTGCTGCTGCTGCCGCCGCCGCTGCTGCAGCGGCCTAAACCCGAGGTTACGACTGCAATCAAAAACTCTTGTGCCGTTTCGTTTTAACCATGATATTACAAGAAGTAGTCTCTGCCTGATATAGCTGACTGTTATCTCTACGAATAAAACAAATATCATGTTAGCTAAAAATGAAAACATTAAATCGTTAAAAGTAGGTGTACCTGTCCTTGGAAAAAATAAAAAAACCGTCCTTACTTTTTGATTCCTTCATTTATCCCTTTGTTTCCAAAATATCCTGAACAAATACCTGATATCATGCAATTCCGCTAATTGTCAATTGCAATAAATAGCGAAGCAATGTTGCTTCCTAATGATCGTGTGATCGCAAGAAAACCAGCGGCGCGAAACGAAAGGGCTAATTGCTCCTACGAGTTGTTCATGGTAGTTAATAAAAAGTGTCTTCAGCTTTGCTCATTTTATCACGTCTCGAATAATTTCTGAACCAGATTGCTTCATATTTCTTTACATCTTCTAGGCTAAGAACAAGACGTCCATCCATGGGAAGTCCGAGAAGAACCACATGCGTGTGATCTGGGGCAAAGTGACCCGCTGTCATGGAAACACCGGATCCGTTCGTGCCAAGTTCGCACGCAACCTCCCTCCCCAGGCCATGGGCAAGCGTGTGAGGCTCATGTTGTATCCTTCAAGGATTTAAAGCAAATGCCTATCTCTTGAAAATAAACGTCTTTGAAACATAGCATTCATTCTTTTTATTTCCCTATCACACCTTGTTTAAAGGTTAACATACTTTACAGGCACTCTCCCCACAATCATTTGACTTAATACAGGACATCAAATTGTCAACTTGAAATTTTTGGACGTATGAATCCCTGTTCCGGCACATGGGCAAAATCAAATTTAACGCGGAAAGAATAGAGGATATAGTCTAGAAAAAGGTTAAAATGTCGACCATAATTTAAACATTTTCCTCCCCACAACTTACCACGATGTTTTCAAGAGGATTTACATACATTGTCAATGCGAAAATATATGAATTCCAATTCAACTGGGAGGCGATTGCACTTTGATATTTTCATACTGAGGTACATTCTTGTTTGGAACTGCACGTGAAACAGTCAATCTGACTGGTTGTGATCTTGCAAATTGTTCCCTTGATTCTCTTTTGTTCTGAAGGGGTTCCATTTCAAAGGGCTCTTGGCAAGGATTTGGTCTTCTTCCTCGTGACGAACTTGGGGTCTCGCCATTTCTTCGGAGTATGTTACTTGATCGATTAGTTGATGTGCGTAATACAGAGGGTGTGGTTAAATTGAGGCTCCTAGGGTTCATGCAAAACAATTGCTGAACTGAATACATGCAATACTTTCGATAACATCGATCAACAACGAAATAAACAATGGGTTTCATGATGACAAAGCACCAAACCATGATATATGCGAACACTTGCCAAACTGGATAATTCCTACTAGGAGGCATCTGATCAAACACGCCCAAAAAGGACACGGGGGCAAAGCTAATGAGATGGCACAAGTGGATGATGCCAAAGGTCTTGAACAAGTCTTTCGTGCGCGCCTGATTCATACTTCTAACACTGGCATTGCTGCTAAGACTGGCTTTGGTAGACGAGGATAGCGTCCTTGCACGGACTTTGCACCACACGAAACTGTACACGAAACCCATGGCCAAAAGGGGAATCCCGATGAAAAGGGTGAAGTACGTGACCACTATTGACAATTGATCGCTGTTCTCGAGCAGAGCGCAGTTTGCCCCATATATACCGTATTTCCCCCAAACCTCAAACATGGGCAGACTCATTAGGACGAAAGGAAGCACCCAAAGTCCCACTACAGTGAACCAGGACTTCCATGGCATGCACAATACATTCACTTTGGTTGGCAAAAGGTTCACAGCATATGTGTTCAAACTTATGAACATCAAGCTAACACTGGACACGGCAACACTGCAGTACATGAAGAGGGAGAAAATGCCACAGACCCCATCTCCAAGGGTCCACCCTCGGGAGAAGAATCTGTAACGAAGTCAGTACATTTTCAAGTTATTTTCATCCAATTCATTTTATGAGATCAAAGATCTATGTATTTTTGGCTTGGAAATTTGACTTTTCATACACCCGAAGCGTTTGTCCGCTTTTTTGGAGTCATAATGGACCGGTTGCACTCGAATAATTTAGGAGCTGATCAACATATTTTCAATTAAATGCAATAGAATAGGTATATAAGTAAGCTCTAAAAATGAATTGACTAACTTTTCAACAAATGTAAATTCAAGCAGTTTTGAAAAAGGTATAAAACTTTTAAACTGTCTCTGATTTAGATAAAAGTAGCAACTAAAGTTGTAACCCTTGATTTCCTGGACCAGAAACATATGTATCTCTTAGTAATTTGGAATTTACATTCAAACTTCACGCCATTTTTTTAGTACCGTAAGTAGCTATTTCAAGGTTTTTGGGCTTTAGTGGGTTGATTGGCAATCTTCCAGCTACCTTCAAGTACATCGATTAAGATGACATGTATTGTTTTTAATGGATTGCGTATTTAAATGTGCAACGACCTAAAAAGCCTAACTTTCATTTACTTTCAACTAAAATTTTGTGCGTTGTTTTTTGGAACGCTAGCTGTTTAAACAAAATAAAAAAGAATAATGTTATTACAATTATGTTTTTTAACTGGATCCCACGCTTTTATCAACGAAAATCAACGCTCTTATCTTAAGGGGTAATTTTCATATCAGAAGCTTACCTACATGTTTTACGGAGAGTTTAGGACCTTAAATCCATATACTGTTCAAGTGTTCAGCATCGCTAAGATTCTTGAAAGGCTCTTCCAAATGATATTAATTTTGTGTTTGTTCACCCAGTCACACAGGCCAATAATAACACTAAAATTCCACTTCCTCATATTGCCGATTGAATGTAAAAATTGAGTTTGCGTTACAAAACACCCTCAAATATGATCCGCATTTTAATAACTAAACAATACCAAGTCTCAAAATCTCACCGATGGGCAAATAAGGGCAAGATGAAGGCACTAAAGATCAAATCCGAGGCGGTCAAAGACACCAAGAATGGCGTGTTGGTATGCCGATGAAGGATTGGGGATTTGCGCAAAACAATCAGGGTCGTTAGATTACCCACGACCCCAAATACACAAAATATCACGGCAAACCATGCGGCCACTTGGAAACTGCTGTCGTCTTCCCAAAGATCAGGAGTTGGGGTCGGCTCAGCACCTGCCATTTGGAATTGAATTGCATAAAAACACAAAGTCCAACCTATTTCCGAAGGAGTGTGGGATCACTGATAATGTCAACATTTGTATTTTTGGGAGAATGAGAGCAGAGTGTGTCTTAAGTGCTTCCTTATCAAGAGAGCTAGATTAGAGAATGATTCGCATACGTCAGATTGCTAAATTAAATTTCTGCCTTTCAATTGACAATCATCTACGTGTATGTCGTTCTTTTAAAAACACTTCATTCAAGCTAAATACCCTCGCAAGGTCCATCCCTACACTTCGTCGTTTAATGAAAATCGGGGACAAAAGTTTACTTTGATATTGGCACAACATTGGATAAGGAAGCAAGAGTTGAATTTCTTTATCTTCGTCTTGAGAAGTGCATCATTAATCACTAGGGCCCGGATAAATGTTTCCAAAAAGGTGACAAAATATCCAATATATATTTTCTTTAAAAGACCAAAATGTAAAGCAGGATATTTAAGAAATATTTTTTTTGACAAAGCCATTTTTTGGTATTTTTGTCTGTGTGCACCGATTTTCCAAATTTGTTTGTCGTGAAATTGATGCATTTGACCGTTTTTGGGGGCAAACTTGACATGTAACTAATTCAAACAATAGTTCCTGATGATGCCGTTTTCAGAAAACCGTCACTAATGTGGGTGCACCAAGAACCGCATCCGCTAATATCTCTCTTTCTGTAACTGTAGCTAGAGCTAAAGCTGTACTTTTTCATCTCAAAAGAATGTGTTTTGTCAAGGTAAGTTTACGAGGCATTTTTTTTCTTATAAATAGGAAAAAGCTAGGAATAGCTAATAAGATAAGTATCTTTTATTGCAATTAGTAAAAAACCATCATTTTTAACAATGTTGTTAGGTAATCTCTCATAGAGGGCGGTTTTGGCGACGTCAAAATTGAGATATCTCTATTTTATTTATTTATGTAGAAATGCTTCGTTTTGTTTTGTTTTGTATCAGTTGTGACAAACTAAGGAAGGAGTAGATTGAGACCATATTTTAGGTAGACGCACCTACTAGACTACTTGAGAATTGAGTAGAAAAAAATATGTTATAAGCATGTATCTAGTGACCAAATAACGTTTTTTATAGCCCGTGATCTAATTAACAAAATTTAAATACATATGCGATATGTTATTCCCAACTCAAAACTGGTCTCAAAAATTTTTGGAATTCACAGATGACTTCTTCAGCTCAAAATAACACCGTGCAGTGTTAGGGAAAAAATTGTTGCCACGCCACTCTACATTACTACAACACGAAATTGTACATTACCCGTGCAAGGCATAGAAAATATTTTTGTTCATTGAGAACATGTCACGCCATAAAGATTACTAAAAATATGTACCAAACGAGGAATACTTAATGAGTGGGCTACCTAATTTTAGTTAGAAAACTTGATTTGATTAGAAGTAGAGACTCTTTAACTGGTATGTTAAGCGTGCACCAAGGTGTGCTAGAAGCATTGACTTCAAGTCAACTTCAAGTCAACCTTCTCACTATTTGACCTTAACATGAGGTTTGATCTAGGAGAAGCATGACTGGAAGCATGCGAAGAGGGAAGTTCTCCGGCGTCGTTGAAGCATTCCCATTCGAACACTTCAACGCCGATCGAACCAACTCCAAGCCAACTTCCTTTCAGTGTTTCTTCGAATTCGCTGTCAAAAATTGCACGCCCCCTGACCTGTTATTGAGCGGGTGGTTGAAAAGGGTGCGAGGAAGAGACAAAAGGAGAGATGTGGGGTAGCTGAAATCAGGAGGTGACGGCTTTGAAAGAGGGCGAGCGAACGATCATAGATGTTCGGGAATTTCAAGATCGAAACGGACCGTCACTTTCGAGAAAAGCTAAATCGATGGAGAAAACCAGGCTAGCACACTCTGAAGTAAACTTGCAAGTCAAGCATCGAGCTTTGCCATCATAGCATACGAGCTTTTGTTGTGATCTAATGAGAAGTATCTTGCATCAGGAACATCAAAGGGTGAAAGATATGGTCAGGAAGCAGCCTGTCTTGAACATCAAACAGTTTGCCGATGCTTGTAACTGCTCTCAGATGTCGGCCACGAGAATTGTCAAGGCCGCCTGCTTCAAGTCTCTTGCGACTTTGGAGAGGCCCCTCCTGTCCAAGACGACGAAGGAAAAGAGGATGGAAAGGTGCCAAAAGCTGGAGGACTGGTTTAGGGGGAATAAGAGCAGAAGGGGGAGCAACAGAATTGTTTTGTAGAGCAAGGAGAAGCTCTTTGTTGTGGACCAGGTGGCCAACAAGAGGAACAGGAGGGCGGTGGCTAAACAGGCAGATGTTAACTTGCAGGCGGCCATGAAGACCAATCACCTGGCATCCATAATGGTGTTTGGATTGTTCGGAAGTGATGGAAAGGTTGTTACACCTCAGAATATGGGCCCAAGTGGAGGGGGAAGATGATCCTGAAGCATTGTGGGGCACCCTGCCATACTGCGCATGCAGTCTAGGATCATCTCTCCGAAAACTGAGGGCCGGAGGCCCTCTGTTCCAAAGAATTATGGCCACCCTCGTCCCCCGACCCCAACCCAATGGACTTTTAGTTGTGGTCGGTGGTGGAGGGCGTGACCAATTCCAGGAGGCACCCCAACATCCAAGTCCTAAAGGCATTAATCGAAAGAACCTGAGGAACCGTCTGGGAGGCCTCCAAGGTCAGTCAAATGTGTGCAAAGGTCAGGGAGAGAATCGCCAAGGTCTTGGCTGCAAACGGAGTTCACTTCATGTAGTTTTATAATAAAAAATAATTTAACATCTTACCAATTAAAAAAGTATACCATTTTGACAGACTTTGCTCTTTCCGAGATTGTCAATTAAACTTTTATCTAATTACTAATAAGAGAGCTAGAGACCTTCAAAGCGGAATCGCAATTATAGCGGACCCTGTATACTCAAGCATGGTTATTACTTTTTTCATTTATTTATCTACTGGATATTGCTGTTTCCACAATGGTTCATTTATACTTCTACCTAAATGCCCTCAACAACTGGCCCCAATAAGTGACCAATCCAGTCTCACCCTAGGAAGACCACAACCGATTGATTCAAATCAAATTTCTCTTAGTAAATGAAGACCATCTACGTCCCTCTTTGGTGGGGTTCTTGTACTTGCTCATTTATTACGGGGAGGGGTAGAAGTATCCAGACAAAACTTGGATGACGTATATCTCCTGAAGCAAGAGGAATATTTTTATTTCCCGCGTATTTCTGGTTTGACCAAAAACCGGTTTTGAATGTTTGTTAATTTTTTTTTTTTGTTTAAATCCGGAAATATGAAGCCCCAGGAACAAAAGCGTAAAGTGATTGCTGAATTGCTCTCGGCCGGCAATGACGCCAGAGCCATCATCAAGTCAACCAAGTACCCCAGGGTCACCGTCTACGAGGTCGTAAAGAGGCTGCAGTCTGGCCGGGGGACAGGCCACGCCCCCTGCGGCCCACACAGGGCAAAAAACGGACCCCCAGGTTCTTGGCGGGCCTGAGGAGGTCCATCGAGGCCAACCCAGCTGTGTCCATATCGGCCCACACAGCCAGGCGGTCCGTGAGCAAGAGGACTGTGGCCAGGGCCGTCAAGGAGGACCTGAACTTGACCTGCTACGTCAGAGGCAGACGCCACCTTCTTACTGAGAAGATGAAGGCCACCAGACTTGAGAGGGGCAAGAAGTTGCGCAGAATCTGCAAGGTCAATCTGAGGACGGTCAGACTTTTCTCAGATGAGTCAATCTTCACGTTGGATGGCGCGTACAACCCCTAGAACAACCGATGGCTTGCCGAGAACAGAACCGTTGTTTCTCCCATCATGAAGACAAAGAATCCTGCCAAGATTATGGTCTTTGGCCTCATCAGCAGCGACGGGAAGGTGATGCCAGCCCATGTCTTCCCTCTCAAATTCAGGCTCAATGCCGCTGGGTACGTGGAGCTTCTAAGGAAGGTCGTGATGCCCTGGCTGGCAACCTCGTACCCACCAGGAACCAAATTCATGTGGATCCAGGACTCTGCTCCGTGTCATGTGTTCAATGTTTCCATGAACTTTTTGAACAGCAAATTTGATGTGGTGGTCAAGAAAGACGAGTGGCCTTCAAACAGCCCTGACCTCAACCCATGCGACTTCTAGTTGTGGTCCGAGCTGAGGAGGAAGGTCAACAAGATGCCCCACAACAGCCTAGCGTCTCTGAAGTCGTCGGTGAAGCGGAACATGGCCTCCTTCTCCACGGCCGAGGTCGCCAAAGCCTGTTCGGCCTTTGTCGGCCGCTTGGACGCCGTCATTAAGGCCAACGGTGACCATATTGAATAAAAATGTTCTTAATTGTTGTCCAAACTTTTTTTTGTTAAATACACAATTGGCTTGATGCTGTAAATTATGTTCAAAGTTTTGTCCGGATACTTCTGCCCCACTGTGTAGAATGAATGAATAGAGTTTTCAATCAAAGACGTTTGTGATGAATGATTACTAGTTTTTGGGTGAGTCCGTCAGGGAATGACTTGATATGTGTCTCAAAACGCAAAAAAAGATTTGAAAATGCAACTTGAGACACACACGGTTTTTGATTTTTTCTATTGAACACATTGATTTTCAAATTTGGACTGAGAAATCGGCTGGTTTATGAAAATTCAATTCCAGGCGGCCAATTTGAACAGAGTCCCTCAATATTTCATACTTAACCTAATGTTAGTGGCTTAGAATTGGATGTATATGGATATAGGTGGGTAATTTTTCATTTAATTTTCATGCAACGTAATTTACATAGTACATAAGAATATTTTTGAAAAACATTATTCTTGGCAGTTTTTTTTCGCTCCATTACTTTTTCTCTCAAAATAGGTTCTAAACGTAATGAGCTCAAAAATAATACAAAAGAAAGAAAAGTTGTTCTACATTAGTTATGTCTCAAAAATGTCAAAATGTGTTTAGGTACGTAGGTGCATTTACCGATGAAAAGGCATTTCAAACATTATTACACCTGCTTAGTGCTTACATGGTGTTCACCTAATTTCCTAATATCACCTATGATTCACTCGTCTTTGATATTATTCATCACACCAAATCGATAGAATGAGTGGGTTACAAAACGAAGGGATGAAATTTAACAAAGCTCATCGGTTTTTGCGGGGAAGTAAACAGAGATAAAAATCCTTTTTTTTGCTCGTGACCTGTTTTGCCAGAGCCAACAGAAGTCAAATGTTTAATTTTCAATGCCCCTGGAATTGATCACATGTTAGACTCGATGCATTTTAGAGACTACTTACTTAAAACTTCGACTGAAGTTTGCCCTTTTCGACATTTGTGGCATCCTCAAGTAAAGGCTATTGAAAAATCACAACCAAAAGTCGGAGCGAGTGAAGCAAGTTTGTTCAGCATTGTTCAGATGTGACTGTAGACAGCAAACGTTTCTTACCTTGCACAGCCAGGGTTGCTTCAATCCAGCCCGGTTGCCATTATACCCGGAAACGCCGCCTGGGCGGGATTTTCCGTTTTTCCATTTCCCCCTAAGTGCTCCTAATTCGTCCCTTAAAATTGTGCTTACCTCTATGCAAGGAGCACTGAATTACGTGGAGTGAGATTGAGTAAGTAGTACCACGTCCGTATTATTTTTCTTGTCTGACAACTTGGAGTAAATGAAGAAATGTAAATGATTGAGATTGGAATGATTAATGTCCTAATTAGTTGATACTCAAAACTTTTAAAACAAAAACATACAACGAATCAATAAGCAATCATTCATTCAATTCCTAATTGATGTCGCCCTAAGAGTTGAAAATGTGTTGCTTTTTTGAGTTATGCAAATATACTGTATATATACATTTTCAAACTCCTGATCCACTGACTAACTTTGTGATAATGATGGTCCATGTTTTGTTAAAGGCAATATGGTTATTCCAGGACAGTGTTCCCTTTGTAGAATATTAAAAATTTTCTTACCTGTCTCTGTTTTCATTGTTTAACTAGTTTTAATCATTGAGATAATTCCAGGGGAATTTCTTCCCTTTACACAATAACAAAAATTAGCATCTCGGTATCTTTTTCAATAATTTACAATTGTTGAAAAAAGTTTTGTCTTAAGAATACCAAATCGAAGAAACTAAAAATATCGAAAAACCAGAACAACTCACGAATTAATAATCCGAAAATTCTTCAAAAGAAACCGGGCAGGTTTATCTCCAATGCAACCCTGTGCAGATATGGGTCAATTAAGAGTTAGGAATATTGCAATTTATTAGAATTACTTCGCCCAGAAACGTAAACGATTGTTATTGCATGGCATGGCTTGCGAATGCTATTGACTTATTCTACAATTTCATGTCAATTTCTGTACAATGTGTCCTGCTATTGAATTTTTCTTCTAATACATCTTGGCCTGATACCTTGCCGATGAGTTATATGCAGGGACGGGCAAATAGTGCAAATCAAAAGAAGCTTTTGATTACCAAAAGTTGCACAAAAATCAGCCCAAAATCGTAAAATAAAGTGCAGAAAAAGGTCAAAAGCGCAAATAAAATTTAAAAATTCCCCAAAAAACTGAAATTTCTGAAACAAAAAGCTTCAAATACTTTCTTGTCATCTGCTTGTTATTTTTCAATCTTGAAGAGGAAAATTTAGATATTGAAGTATTAGTAATCAAAACTATGCTATCCTTCGCTGGGAGCCGTAAAATTAGATTTAGTTTTCAAATTTGAAAAAAAATCTTCCAAAAGTAAACATTTTCAAAGAAAAAATAGCAAACCCTCAACAATTTGTTCATTTTAGGCCGAATTCGTAAAAAATCGTGCAAATAAATGCGAAAAAGGCAAATAAATTGGTATTTTATATCATAGTATGTTACCAAAAATGTTTTTACACTTTTTGCCCGTCCCTAGTTATATGTAATATAAAAAGCTTCTGATGGACCGCTTCACTTCTCTTTTCGAATCGGTACTTCTTGATAAGCATGTTCCGTCATCATTCAGCTTCCCTGACGCCAAACAATGTCCTTCATTCTGACCTCAAATGTCCTCTCAAAAGCCATTGCCAGATATCTCACTTTCCGTCACTTTATGGGTTATGATTAGAGCCAAGATTTTTAGGTGAAAAATTAGAAAATATTTTTTCACCTTTTTTACTGCTTTTGATGTAAAAAAATTTTTTTGCCCTTTTTAGCAAAAAAAAATATTTTTTTGACACTTTTAGGGACAAAAGGTTAATAAATGCCGAGATTTACAACATTTAGCACCTGGTTTAGAGAAAGTGATTTCTAACTTAGTGAAAAATGGTCATATTTATACTATCACTAAGGAAGGGCATTGATTTAAATTCACATTTAATTTCAAGAGGCTAGAGGCAGTTCTTTGAAAAATGTAGAAAGGAGTAAAATTTACAATTATTTTTTTCCATTGGCCTTCCAAAGAAGAAGGGTGGTAGTGCATTTATCTAACTTCTTCATTTTTTAAAGAATTGGCTTCTGGGCACTGCGCAAAAAAACAGCGCATTGGAGGTTTTGTGAGTCAATCAAATTTGGCGCCTCAAATGACAAGCTCGTAAACTTGTCCATGTTGAAAATGATGGTTCAAATGGCACAACTTGGTAAGAATGTGGTGTGGGCGTGGTATGGTAGCCGACTGCGCCATGTAGTGTGAGGCTATGAGGTAATCAACGGCAATAATACTTCACATTATATATTCCGATAGAAATTCAAACAGTCTCAAATAAGGATAAAAATGTGTCAGGTGAATCGGGATTCTCAGGGTGACCTCGGTATACTTCAACATTCCAATACGTTCACCAATGTAAGTGCTTCTATTGTAAAAGGCGCACAAAAAGAACCTTTTTTTTACTTTTTTTGGTTATTTTCTTCACCTATTTACCACATTTTTTGGCTTTTTTCTTCACCTAAAAATCCTGGCTCTAGTTATGATGAATTGATCCTCGTTGTCAACCAACCTATAGTCCAAACTTCAGAAATCCGGTTACTAATGTTTCCGTTGGGGGTTCCCACCTCTCCTTTTCGCTATCAATAAATGATTTTTTTTGTTTGATTTGTTTGGGTTCCAAGGACAAACTCTATTTTGGGACACATGTAGATCAACTTTTATACGTTGTAAAGAAACAAATTCAGGATTCACGAAAGAAATGAAGAAACGCTCAGTTGGGTGATGGGACAATCACAGAAAACCTGCAATGAAGGCATTCTGTAAATAGGGTTGCTTCAATCCCGCCCGGTTGACATTAAATCCAAAAAAACCCGCCCGAGCGGGTTTTTGGGGTATTTCTCTTTTCTTGCCCTAAATGCCCCAACCTCGTCCACAAATTTGTTTTTCCTCTATGTGAGTGACTATATGCGACTTAAATTCAATTTTCGTGGATATTGTGTTTCCTAGAACTCTTGAAGAAGATATAAATTGTGAGAATTTGTTATAAAAAGGGCTCGGATAAAGTTACTCTTTATTTTGCCAAACTGTGCACTGTGCATCCACCCGCACGGCCCATCGATCCGCGAATCCACCCGCAAGGCCAATCGATCCGGGAATCCACCCGCAAGGCCAATCGATCCGGGAATCCACCCGCACGGCCAATCGACCCCACCGCTGGCACCATGTAGCACGCTGAGTAGCCGCAAGGCCACTCACCGTGGAGTGAGTAGAGAGAGATGTACTTCAATACTGGTTTCTATTCTGCATGATACAATACATATATACAGCTGGGGAGGACGGGTTGTGAGCAACGCAGTTGCTCCTAAGCGAGCAACATGACAACATGTTCTATTGTATTTTGGTATAATTTTTGAAACACTTTTACAAAAGTCAATCATTTAGTATTTTCTGTTTTGTTTTGAAAAGTGATTTTTTTGTGAGATAAAGCTCAAGTAGTTCTTGTGTAATGGAAATTCACAATTTGGAAACACTATCCCTGGTTTGGTAGCATATTTTTGCATTTTTTCTGGCGGCGGCCCTGTTTTCTGGTTGAATATCCAGCGGATTTTTTTCAAGTTGGCCCCAAAACAAAGTTTAATATCTTGAAAAAATCCCGAAAAGGTTGCTTAAGAAAATCACCACAAGCCTAGACACTTTGTGATCATTGGTTTATTGGCATCTATATACTTGACATTCAACAATGAAAAGAGCTCATTTCAATTTTTGTCAAAAGATATTTGAAACTGCAACTACATTTTTGGAATATCAAAAATTACCATTCAATGTTGAATGATTTGTCAATTTGGAGGAGACATAACAAGATCCTCTTACATTTGCACATTGCAATTTTAAAGCTTTTCACACTTTACTTCTCCTTTGAATATTTAACCTTTGGCACCACAACTTTCAATAATTGTAAGAAAAGTGAACATAGTCAAATCAAATATCAGTAACCATTAAAGAACCCTTTGGAGATCGCGTGGCGACATTTTCATAGAGAGGAGGTGCAATGGGTTGACTAGGTTCAAAACGTTGGACTTGTTCCACTGATTCTTGATTTCGAAATGGTTCCATTTCAAGAGACTCCTGGTGTTCATGTCTTGGTTTTCTTTCACGTGGTAAACTTGGATATTCTTTTCTTGGGACTCTGCCACTTGATTGCGGGGTCGGCTTATAAGTTGCGGAATGAAGTGTTGTAGTAGGATCCGCAGGGTTCATGCAAAACAGCCGTTGAACATAATAAACGAAATACTTGCGGTAATGCCGATTGGCAAGGATATAAACGATGGGATTGATGATGGCAGAACACCAGAACATGACGTATCCGAACACATGCCAACCAGGATTCTCCCAGCATGGAGGCATAGGATCAAACACACTCAAAATGGACACCGGAATAAAGCTAATGATGTAACAAAGGCATATGATGCCAAAGGTCTTCGTCAGTTCTCGCTCTCGCGTCCTAGTCATACTTCCAACGGTGAAATCTTTATCCAGACCCGCATCTGTAGATTGGGTTAAGAATCGCATGGCTCGGCCCGTTGAACGAACTTTGTACAAAATGAGACTGTAACAGATGAGTATGACCAGACAAGGAATTCCGATGATCAAAATGGAGAAAAAGACCAATGGTGTGTGGCCATTCTTCTCAAGCAGTGTGCAACTGAAAGTGCCCTTGACGTAACCATATTGACCCCAAACCTCGGCTAGGGGTAAACTCATTATGATGAAGGAAAATGCCCAAAGACCTAGCACGCTGAGCCATGATTTGAGAGGTGTGAAGATTTTATCCATGATGTTTGAGAAATAGATTCCAACAAATCTATTTATGCTGATGAGCATCATGCTGAGGCTGGACACGCTAACATTGGAATACATGAAGAATGGGAAAGCAACACAAGCATTGTAACTGAGGGTCCAATCGCGATGAAAGAATCTGAAATCATGGAGATAAATGAAACTAAGCACCGAATAATCTTCAAAATTGAACAAAATATCAAAAAATGGATGTTAACAATGGCGTTCATAGGATATTGAAATGTTTAGGGTTTTTTGCAAGCAACAATTTTCAATTTTTGGTCAATCCATGATTTGAAAACTCAACAAATGACTTCTCAAGGATTAAATACGCTACTTAGTTACTTATGGACGGTAAAAAATCATTTCTTGAACCAGATTGTCCCAATAATAACATTCCAAGAATAGTATAACAATTCATCTGACCAAATATTTTGTTTTAATGACACAAGATGATTTTTTCCCCCTGGACCGGTTATAGACGCAAAGACTAAGTTAAAAGAAAAGCGAACCACAATTGTTGGGAACAGAGGCCAAGAAATAATGAATATCTCTGGACTTGGAGGCCAGTCATTTTGATTTTCAGTAGAAACAAATCAATGGCGTTCTTCTTCAAATGAGAAATTGCATTTGTTGAATGGAGGATGGACTAAGTTTTATGTAGATCTGCTATTGCTACCTTATTTCCTAAAATCCAAACATCTTCAGCCAAAGAATTGATTTTGAATACGTGTTTTGACTTTACAAAAAGAAGGTTCGACTAGAGCTCTTATATTGCACTTGAGAGCTCAAGTTAGAGGAAACATTCGAAACTTTATCAATGACCAAACTTTAATTTGTGGTAAAGTAATTGGAGAATTAAATTCTGACCTGTGAGCCAAAAGAGGTAAGTTGAAGGAACTGAAGATTAGATCCGAAAAAGCCAAAGACACCAGAAAGGGCGTGGTGGCATGGCGACGAATGGTTCTAGACTTGAGCAGAACAAATAAAGTCGTTGAGTTGCCCACGATTCCAAACACGCAACAAATTACGGCTGACCATGCGGCGAAGTTAGAACTGACTTCGTCATACAACGGTTGGCCCGCCACAGAATGCGGGGGCTTCCCACAATTAACCATAAGGAATGGTAAGCTCTTTCAAAAAAGTCACAAAGAGGAACCGTTTTTCGAAGGTGTGATCACGGATTATGTCAACATGATTGCTGTTGAGAGGGAAGAGAGAACTGCCTAACTGACTTCTTATCGCGAGAGCTTTATTTGGCTTGGGAATGATTCACTTGCGTCAGATATTGTACATTTCATTCCTAGTCTTACAGGCTAGTAATAAAACTCTTTCCTGAAATGGAAGTTCTCGCATTATTTTTGAAGATTAATTCAGCCATGAGTGATGGCTATATTAGAAGTATTTCAGTGGTGTATCAAGCGAATTCCGTGTCAAAGCTAGTCTTGATGATAAAAAAAAAAGTTTTTTTTTCCAGCCAAATCTGCCTGCTTTTTTACCTTATCATTGAAGGTGTTCAAACATTCATTGTAGGTTTTGTCCGTTGATTGTTGACTTGAAAGAGATAAGTTTAAGGGATTGCAGTTTTACTATTTGTTCCTTGAGTCTCTTGTTCACCTTTCTAATTATCTTCTTAGAGCTTTAAAGTTTAAGTCTTAATTTCTCAAAGTAGCTTGTTCATGATTCGCAAAAATGGCCAAATTTAGAGAAGCAACAACATTTCAGACTGAAATACTAAGTAATTTGACAATTCAATGAATATATATGAGATATTCATCAAAGTGATTCGTATCATTATCTACTTCAAGTCCTTCAAAAATGTCGGTTGTTGAGGTAGTTTGGAAGTATAGTAGAAGCATAGCTAGAAGCATAAGCTCATATGCTATGATGACAAAGCTTAATGGTTGACTTGCAAGTTTACTTCAGAGTGTGCTTGACTGGTTTTCTTCATCAATTTGGCTTTTCTCGAATGTGACGGTCCGTTTCGATCTTAAAATTCCCAAACATCTATGATCGTTTGCTCGCCCGCTTTCAAAGCCGTCACCTCCTGATTTCAGCTACCCCACATTTCTCCTTTTTTCTATTTCTCGTACCATTTTCATTCCTGCGCTCAAGAACAGATCAGGGGGTGTTTAATTTTTGACAGCAAATTCGAAAAAACACTGGAAGGAAGTTCGCTTGGAGTTTGCGAAGGTTTACTTGAAGTTGACTTGAAGTCAATGCTAATAGCACACCTTGGCGCACGCTTAACATACCAGCTATAGAAGAAACACAAAGGAAGCACATTATAGAACTAGCCAGTCTCGATCATGTTTCGCTACGAAGCTGCGATTGAAAAAAACGCTTCTACTATACTTCCAAACTAACTCAACAGGTTGTTGAGGTAATTTTGAAGTATAGTAGATGTATATTTAGCAGCATAGAAGAAACACAAAAGAAGAATATGAGATAGAGTAGAAATAGCCATGATCGATCAAGTTTTACAACATAAGCTGCGTTTGTCAATCGCAGCATATGTAGCGAAACTTGTCGAGCATGGTTATTTCTACTTCGCCTACTTCTTTTATGCTTCTAGATGTGCTTCTACTATACTTTAAAACCACCTCAACAATCGTTTTGATTTTTTGTTGGATCTTTCGTGACTTCAGACAGTGGTGCCAGATTTTTTTAAATACCCCAGAAAAGGCGTAAATTACGCCAGAAATACCCCAAAAATTTTGGGGGTAAAATTACCCCAACATTTGGACTGGCCATAGACACAAAATAATCTAACAAACACTCAGAGAAGGCTTTGATGAACTATCCACCATGACAGAGTGGCCAAAAATATGTAATAAAATAAACGAACATTTCTTTTAGATATCTTGGCATTTTCAGCACATTTTAATTTTTTGGGCAAGTTCTTCCAATTTTTTTTTATCGCCGTTTTTTTTGTTAATTGTTTCAATAACTTTTTATGATTTTAGTATAATCCTTGAATTTTTTAAAGCACAATCCCATTTTTTGCTTCAATAATAATTGGGAGAAAACATTCTGTCAGTGTTAAGAAGGAACTTAAATTTATCGATTTTTCCATTTTTGTGACTTTTACGTCTGATAGACAACAAATTTTAGTGATTGTAGCTTGGACGTCTAAGCTTTGCAAAAAAGGTGCAAGACACCTTTTTTGGAAATATGTAAGTACAACAAGAAGTCGGCTAGAATTTTGGGGTTAAAAACTTCGCAAATCTTGGACAACAAAAGTTATGTAAAACACGACACCAGGACGCTTGAGAAGAGCCAATTTTAATACTTTCTATTTTTCTTCCGTTTCTGCTTTCAATTTCAACCACTTTCATCAACGTCATTGAAAAATCATCAAGTTATACTTTGTACTTTTCGTGAAAATTTAAGATTTTTTCTTAATACTTTATCAATTTTATCAATCAATTTGATACGCTTTATCTAATTCATATTAATAAATACGGTTTTTTAAATCAAATGTTTTCGGCCGTTTTAATCATGTCCAACTAAGCGGCCGGGCAAAGAAACACATTTTGCCCAAAAACTAGATTTGGACCAAAAATGGCACTTATTTTGGATTTGTTATGATAGGAAATACACGTTTTCCTCTCTTCCATTTTATTCGTTCGTGATGATCACCTCGTAGAAACTAAATAAATACCACTTTACCACTCACTCCAAGTACAACTAAAACGATTTCAGTTCAATTTTCTTTGGACATAAATTTTCAACTCTGAGTATTCTTAACGTCAAGATTCGATAAATTGGAACACAGAAGATGCATAACTTTACTTTTCTCCGTACACAAATTACGGTTCACGACAAATGAATTTATAAATTCACCATCAAAATATTCAATGTCATTGACAATTCAAATGGGATGCCATTTTAAGATCTTTTAGATATTTCGTATCCACGGTTTCCTTGAAACTTTGGATTTCGGACAGAATGATGATAAATATTTTTGAATTGATAAAGCATGAATTCCATTTCAAATCTAAATTGATGGCTTTCTTTCTCTTCCTATCCAGGAACTCGCGTGTTTAGTTTTAGGCCAAGCTTGAACCATGAAGCCCCAAAAAGAGCCATTGGTTGTCGTTGACCACTTGTAAATATCAATGCCGTGTTGCCTTGACATTAGACTTTGAGTGCTTTCTTTTTCATGGCTCATAGAACTTCGTTCCTGGGTGCACCAACAACTTTGATTTGAAGATAATACTATTCTACATTCCGGTAAGAGTGATTGTAATGTAAATGGTGAGATTGGTAGTTGTGTTTTAGGCCTCGGGAATTCCATCGAATATGCATTACTCGCTTTGAAAGGCATGCTGGCCAATATGCGTTGTATACATGTGTTTCGAAATGGTTGAATGAACCGAGTCAAGCTTTGTCTTCATCTGGTCTTCATGCTCCGAAATCTCGATCTGTCATGGTATAGGTAGTAGTCCAGACAGGGACCCCATTTTACAAGGACTAGATGTTTTTCACAAATCAAGTTTGGGAAGCTTCTTAAAAATTAGTGCCTTCTTGAAGAGGTGTTCATTTGATCAGGTGTTCGCAATAAGTTTTAAGAATTGCAAGAATGAATATTGGCAGTAAAATCGAAGATTTGTCTGGAACATATTTTTCCAAGCTTGCAAAATATGCGATTACCCAACTTCTGTCACAAGAGCACTGTAAATTTCAAGATGAATTCTTTTGAACGAAACTTTCGTTTTCGGTTATGAGCCTAGCCTTTTGGTTCATCATTAATGCTTAGTTCTGAGTTCTCGTCCATGGAGTGGATTAAAAGTAAACCCATACCGTTTGATTATCCAAGCTCACGTTGGAAGAACTAGAATGAAACGTTCACTGTTTTAGTTTGCAATGTTCAATGCCTATTTCAATCAAGTCACTAGACTTGAACGCACAGGAATTACATATTCGTAGTGTGCTCTAGTGTGAATCATCCCATCAATCGCAAAATACTTTTTTATTTGATCGTCTGAAGGTCAAAACATAAATCAACACTTGCACACATTTACTCACTTTAAAAGGAAACGAAACTGTTTTGTTCGTCAAGAGTTTTGGTTCAAATTATAAAAGTTCTATTTTTCAAGTTGACGCCTCAAAAAATCATCGACACTTCTAAAGATATTGTAAAATCAATTATTTCTTAAGAACTGGCTACTACGAGGTTTCGTGAATTCATTCTTGTTTTGTTTCGTGATGCTTTAAAACAAGAACAAAACCTTCGGAAAGTCTCTTAGTTTGGTTTGGAAAGTGCATCCTTGCCTTTTGATGTCTCTTTTACTTCGATTAAAATGGGAAAACTCGAATGTTTCACATTCTAATGCATATTATCCGCTGGTAAAAAATAACGAAGATTAGTTCCAGAAGCTCGATTTAGCCAGTCAGTGGTAGTACGTACTTTCAGACCACTTTCCAAGTCTGTCTGTGCGTAAGGAGGTTCCAGCGTTGAGAGTATAGTAGTGAAGAAAGAAGAGGAAAGTTTGCAGTTAGGTCTTTGAATTCTAATTAGGGCCAAGATGGGTAGGCTTTGTGCAACAGTGTTAAGTTGAAATGAAATTTCTCCCATGAGGAAAAGACTTGGCGAGGTTGCCAATCTATTATCTTTGGCGATAATTCTTATCTTCTGAATTAGATAGGTTTGAGTTCGAAGCGACCTTTTTAATCATTTGTTTCCATGAATTAAAAGGCCAGATATTTCTTCGTTGAAACTATATTGATCTGACATTATAAGGGTCCTTGAAATTTTAAGAATTTCGAAATAGCAACTCGTCATGACATGGATCAACCTTTTATTTCAGGAGGATGAAGATCTCAAGACTTTACTTGTTCTTGATGGCCTTTGTTGCTTTGGTTCCTGGCCTTTGGGCAACTGATCTCTACCCAAAGTGTTGGATTAAGTACGGGGAATGTTTGGATCAGAATAAGGGTCCACTTCTGAAAGGCGTCAAGCCACAAATTAACCAAAATATCGTCGGAGAATCAATATCCAACATCACAAGCTTAGATGATTGCGTATCAGAATGCGTTAAAAATCCAGATTGTGGGTAAGTGTGGGCATCTATACCATAAACTAGGGGTCGACAATAAATTTTGGGTCAATCAATTTGATTTTGCATTGTCAGGGGCCCGCCATACAGATGCTGATAGGTTCAAGGTCCCCACAAATTGACAATCAAAGAGCTCTGGGTCCACGAGTAAAGTACTATGAATGGCTCTTGGGCCCACCCAAAAACACCTTAAATCGGCATATAGACCGCGGACTAATGGTTGCCCTAAACTCTTTGATTTATTCAGCAGAACAAAACAGTTATCGTCTAATTTGTTAAACGATTTAATTGCTGACGGATCGTAAATGAAGGTAGAGAACAATGAGGAACAACTTTAAACCATTGATTTGCTACTTTTCGTGATCATATTGGAAAAAAGTGAAGAGCTATTCCGTTACCAATCATTAATCAACGTCCTAACCAAAATTCACGTTTGAACTTGTTATCAATTGGCATCTGACCTTCGCGTGATTTCAGGTACTTCACTTACTACGCCAAGCCAATAGATCACGCGAAACGAAATCTGTCCGATTGTCAATTGGTTGGATTTAATTTAAGACAGGCATGCTTCAATTTGGAAAACACGTGCGTTCTTCTGAAGAACTGCCAAATTTTTAATTCCACCTGTTCGTCTTGCAAGGTGAGTAAGTATCGATTCAAAACTGATCGCTTCAATACTAGTAGGGTCGTTTTGTGTGTGGTTTTTTTTTTGCGTGCAGTATGTAGACCACTAACTGAGATTCAAGAAGTTGAATTCTTTATTGGAATTTGCAATTGGAAACCCTTTTCCAGCCATGGTTTAGCATTTCCTTCAGACGATGTCGGTGTCGGTGACTCATTAAATCTGGCCAATGTACCAGGTTCCCATTGCCAGAGCTGATCTGAACAGCCTTTTTTTCGCTCTTGTGGCAAAAGAGGGTACAATTTGAATCTGAATTTCACACCCGAGCCGGATCTTGGTCGAGGAGAATCCTCGAATGTTGTCGTGTGATCCTTTGAATCCATATTAAACAAGGTCTTGACCTTGCGCATTAAGAACTTGCGGTAATGTCTGTTAGCTACGACATACACGATAGGATTGACAATGGTTGAGAACCAGAACATCACATATCCAAACACATGCCAACCGGGATTCTTAGAACATGGAGGCATTGGATCAAAGACCATGAGCACGGATGCGGGGATGTAGCAAATCACATAGCACGCACAAATGATCAGGAATGTCTTGGTCAGTTCTCGCTCTCTAGTTTGAGATTTTTGATGGAAATTTGGTTTGTGGTCGGTCCTGGTGATGGATAACCGTACGGCATTCCCAGTGGAGCAAACCTTGTACAAAATGGCTCCGTAGGATGTTATCAAGACAGTACAGGGCACCAAGACAAACAAGATCGAATACACGATGAGCCAAGTGAAGGTGTCCTTGTTGGGGAGAAATGTGCAGCTAAAGGTCGCATTGACGTATCCATATTGACCCCCTTTTCCAAATATGGGGAAGCTCATGGCTGAGAGGGAAAATATCCAGACACCAAGGGTACATATGACCGATCTTGAGCGGGTAAAATTGCGGTCAAAACTCTCAGGGAAATAGATGCCAACTGAGCGGTTAATACTTATTAGCATCATACTGAGACTCGAAACGGCTACATTAGCATAAAGTAAGAATGGGAAAGCAATGCAAGCTCCTTGACCCAAAGTCCAATCACGGGTGAAGAATCTGAAATTTTCAAATGGGGAACATATTTCGTATCCAAAAGAGATGCGTTCTTTTAAATTGTTAGAATTGGCCCACCTGTGCGCCAATAATGGCAAATTGAAGAGGCTAAAGATGAGATCTGAAATACCCAAGGACGCCAAAAAGGGTGTGGTAGAATGTTGTCGCAATACAATGGATCCAAATAAAGTGAAAAGAGTGATCGAATTGCCTATAATTCCGCAGATGGAACAAAACACCGCAAATGAAGCCGCTATGGTGGATGTCGTTACATCAAACAATAGTTCCGAATCCGATGAAGTTTTGTCACAGTTCGGAATCATGATGGCCTTAGTGCGGTCAATAAAAGGCACTTGATTGTTGAGGTGTTTGTGTCCATGTGTTTAGTATGTGTGGAGACACTTCAAGAGACCACTTCAACAGGGCGGTTGTTATCAGTAGGGACGGGCAAAAAGTGCAAATAAGTATAAGCTTTTAGTTGCTCAAAAGCTGTGCATATCAAGAAACAAGTTCAAAAATACAAAGAAGTAAAGTGTAGAAAAGGGGCAAAATCGCAAATCAACTCCAGTAAATAATCATGAAAAAAAGAAGTAACTAAAATTGTACACACATTAAGCCTTGGATACTTTCTTGTCATGTGCTTGCTGTTTTTCAATCTTGAAGAACAAAATTTTAGATCGATGTCGTAACCCAACTCTTTTTTAGCAAAGATTCATAAGACAGATTTTACATGGATTGTTCTAAATAAGGGGTCCTGTTGAGTTTGATTTACCTTAGTAAAATAGGCAAGACAACTAAGAAGTAGGATAATCTTGCGCAATCTGCTTTACCCTTGTTATGGGAAGATAGTCAAAGTTTGACATAAGAATAATTTTGTCAGAGTAGCCCTCAATGCAAAAAAGATACTTCTGTTGACGGCAAATATTCCTAAAGCCTGGTGTAACATTTGAGAAGGTCAATTTTCTCAGCAATTTCCATTTTTTGTTTTGCTTTAGCCATAAAGAGTTCCAAACCTATGATGGTGAGTGTTGTGTGGCATTCAAAATCTTCATGTCTGAAAAAATCTTTCAAAAATTGACATGTTTTAAAAGCAAATGCTCAACAATTTGTATTTTAAGTTAAATTTGCGAAAAAAGTGCAAATAAAAACGAAATGCGCAAAATGCCCAAAACTGGGTTAATGTGACCAACAATCTTTTTGCACTTTTCGCCTGTCCCAAGTTATCAGACTCTTCCGACATGCCTGCTTCCTTTGTTTTGACTGCAAGGTAAAAGCAGGGACTAATCTTATCAATCCCTTCATTCACACATCTTGTTTCAAGATAGGATGCCGGGCTTGTCTCATCAAGCCACAAAATGGAGGACCTACAGTATTGTAGCCGCTCTACTTATTTCGCTTTGGATCCAAAGTTTTTCCATCTCATTTCTCCCCTCAAAAACAGAATCTGTGGCACATCTGTGTTCATTCATTTCGTTATTGTAGACTGGGATCAGGCCTCTTGTGGACCCCAAAGAAGAAAAACTTACCGTCATATTGAATGGCCTGACAGATGACAGAAATTTCAAGGCCACGGACACTCCTCAGTACAGCGAGACAAAGGCCAGTATCAGCGAGCTTATAGTGAACTCATCCAAGACTTGCGAGCTCAAGAGCCTCGGATTAAAGCCTCGTTATGGATCGGCGGCCGGTTTCATCAATGGAAAAGTAAGCCCATTTTACCACTTCAAGCAAAATTCTCTGATTTATAAATGTGTCTTTCTTCTTTAGATTATCAACTGTGGTGGTTACTCGAATAATGAATCACAGTACTTGGATATTTGTCAACACCAAACCGCCAAAGATCAAGATTGGGAAGATACCGCATCGGCTCTGAATGTGAAACGAGCATTTGCCTCGAGTGTGGTTGTTCCCAAGACCGATGACGACACTGAAGTTCTGTATTTAATGGGTGGTTACAATAGTGACGATGGTTTCTTGGACAGTGTGGAAAAGTATGACTCGACAGGCGACACATGGAGTGTGGCCACGCCCATGGCTGAACCCAAATCACATTTTTGCGCCGTTATGGCTTCGCCGGTGAGTTGGCGAAACGAATGGAACAATAGTCAGATTGTAGCAAAGAATGCAATTACAGCATTGAGCCTCTGTATTGTGGCCTGGTAATTCCTGCGCTGTCAATAGAAAACAAATCGGTTTTCGAACAATGGTTCATTCCAAACCAAAAAAAAGTTATCTCTATGCAAATGATCTCTTTTCATGGGAAATCTCTCCCAGTCACGGACTAAATTCTGGGATTTTTTATCCATTTTCAACGCTAGCTCGTCTAAGCTGTAAAGAAAAAAAAATGAATCATCATTTGTCATCATAGAACGTGGATGGAGAGAGGTTCGTCTACACCATTGGTGGATGGAATATCGATTACTTGAACGTTGTTCATCGTATGAGCATTGCTCCAGATGGAACCGGAACTACGTGGACGCCCGTATCCGGTTTGAAGGTGGCCAGAAGTGATCATGCTTGTGCTGAAGTCCAAATGGGTTGGGATAAGGGAATCATGGTGGCCGGAGGTTATCGCAAGGATGGCGCATGGCTCAGTTCCATCGAGTTCTACATCTATGACAAGGGTAAATTTCATAATTTTTTTTAAAGCAATTATCATACTCAATTTCTACATGTAAAAGCTCATTTGGGCATGGCAGGCAAGTTTCACATTTCCCTTACCCTCGTTCAGACAAGTAGGATGGCCTCTTGAGACATAATTAGATGCAACTCCAATTTCATGGGCTTTATTTACGTCATCCGAGTTGTTTTTGTTCCCTTTTTTCAGGGGATGAGTGGCAACTTATCGACTTCCTGCCCTACTTAGTAAATGGTCGGCATAACCATGGTTTCACCACCCTGTCCATGAAACCAGCCATATTTGGCGGATGGAACAACGGATCTATGAATTCCATTGAGCTTCTTAATGACTGCAAGACCCCGAAAATTTGGGAAGAACAGACCACGACGCTTTTGGAGCGACGAGAGAGATTTGCTACGGTGCGAATACCCAAGAGCTTTGCTGCTGATTGCTCGATGCCGTAGAAAGAAAGGCTCCTTCTCTGTTCGCCACTTCTTGGCTGGATTACCATTGTTTCATTGACTCCCTCTGTCTTGTCCTTCATCCATGGATTTGGCTTCTTTTCTTAAAATCTCCCCTCCCAATTCACTTTGTCTCTTTCACGTTCAAGTTTGGTTGTTGTTTTGGAAAGAAAAGGCCGAGAAATTTGAAGAAAACTTCAACTTGTTTGTTGTCCGTTTTATATCGGTTTTTCAGGCCAACCAACCATCCAGAATACAAACATACTTGTGCAAAGCAATTCGCCTCTAACGAGACTTGGAACGGACAAGACTGCGAAATAAATTCAAATGTAAGCTGAAGCCCACGTACTTGAGGCGTAATCACATTCCCCCATTAAGCTTTGTAATAGGACCCTCTGAGGCACTTGTCCTTTTTCTTGAATTAGCCCCAATTTCACATACTCGAAACAAAGGAAAACACACACAAACACACATACGAACATGATACGCCAGGGTACAACTACCTGTGATACTTGGAAATTGTAATAATCGACTTATTGTATCCATCGTTTCGTGAAGTGAGTTTAGGCGGTGCTACACTTGAGTAGTCCAATTTGTAAGTAGGTACAAGAAATATGGATTGGATGTACGACTTTAAAATTTAATCTGAAACCCCGCTTTGATGACATGCTCCGACTATGGAATTCTTCACTCGAAGTCCATTGAAGATTCAGCAGCACCCATTGCTTAGTACAGTCTTGGAAAGATGCCTTGATGTGGAGATGAGGAGAGTGGAACTCATTGAAGCGTGAGTGGAACAACGCCAACTCTGCTCTTATCTTGGAGGCAAATCAATAAAAGATGATATTTTATGTGATCGAGTGACTTTGTAGACAAGGCTTTCAGGATGATCCTGAATGTATAAGTGATCCTCTGGTCTGGTGGCTCTTTGGTCCTTGGATTCCTAGGGTTTAAGGCCATGGTGGCCCTTCGGGAACAATTATTGGTGGCTACCACCCAAGTGGAACTATCCTAAAGTGTGGGGTTTTATTGTCTTGTTATTTTGGCCATGGGACACTTTAAGCAATTTTGCAGCTGTTCCCATTGGTCTCGATGGCAATGGAAGTGGTGGTAGTGGTGACGGCGGTGACTAACCAATCTGTCCACAGACAAAGAAAGAAACAGCCTTTGAAGCAAAAACAAGGACAAACTTGCTATTCGTTCCTCCTGCCCGACAAATGCCTCACCATCAACCATCACCTTTAGATTGGTTGGTGATCGAGACCTTTCGAGGTGTCCCAAAGCAATTGGCAGACAAATCCGGCTGATCCAATTGCAAAACAAATGGTTGTTACGAACGTTACTGTGAAGAAAACCACCAATTGTCTTGGGTGTCTTCTAACGTATTAGTTTCATGTTGGGGAAAGACGTTCCGGTCATGGTAGTTTTTAGGTAATTAAACCAAGATCCACGTTCAAGTATCCTTTTTGGGTCGTATAAAAGATTAAAAAATTGGACGAGGCTAATGGACGACTCTAACAAAGCTTGATACAGCCAAACTGATTGCTTGTCATTTTCTCCAATGACCGTAAAGATAAAGGTAAAAGGTCAGCGTGGGAAGAGGGTAATTCTTCCTTGACGTTTACAAGTCACTCTTCCTCAATGATCTTTCAAAAGGCGGAAACCTCCCTCGGAACATCAAAATGATACAAAAGCACAGTGTTGATATCTTTCTATATATTTTTGCTTAATATATATTTCAAAAGGAAACGCATTCGCTTAGGGTTTGTAAAGAGTGACGAAGTTGCGATGAGCGGAAATGATTGGCACAAAAAGGTTCACTGCACCAATTGGCTCCACTCGCTCTTCAGTCGGATCAAAAGTGAGTGGTTCGTAGTGGTGGCCCTCTTTCTTCTCATTCTTAGCTCCTGATTCATGACCTCTGTTGGAATGAGTTGGGACTATCTCAATATGAAAGGCATTGCCGCATGAACCCGCTCCACGACCAACGAGACTTATGTACTTCTCATACTATGTACGTAGGCGAATGTTCTTCCAACCAAACGCCAAAATGGATGGAAGGGTTCGAAGGTCCTTGTATCATCATTCTTGGGCCATGGGACAGACGAAGCAGAAGAAGAAGAACACGGCGAAAATGACGACGACCACGAAGGAAGTGAAAAAGTTTCCCTTTCTTTTTCTCTCTCTCCAAGGCAAAGAACACTGCATGATCCTTTTAACTTGCTTGAACTTTGGCCAGATTCCCGAAACGGGCTCATTTTCAGGCCGACAGATAAATGAATCTCTCACTATCGTTTCTCTCATTCCCTGAACCCATCTTTCTGAAATTGTAACCATTCTCTTCGGAACAAAATACTCGTACTTCCAGTGGTTCAAGGTTATAGACAGACAAAAGGAGTGGCAGAAGACGAGGGATGTGGGTGAAAAATCCGAGCAATGGAAGAGGTTTTCAAACGGTCAAGGAAGTCTTAGCACAAACGGCTTTTCATGGGCGAAGAACTGGCATCAGACGAGAAGTTGAGATTGAGTTCACCTAATGATGGTTATGACGAGGACAATGTGGTTGTTCTCCTCGTTGCTCTTTGAAACGGGGTGAGTGAGACCGAACTGGTCAACAATTTTCTTCACTTTACACCCGGCCTTTTTTCCGATTGAGTCCCGACTACTCGAAGAAGGTCCTCACATCAGATGAGAGAAAGACCTTCATCCGGCGAATGAACTTGGCTTTTAGCTTAATAGTCCACCTCTAATGGGGCAGATCGAAGTTTAACTTCAGAGCTGCTTGGAGGGAGTAGTCCTTGTGCGTAGTGTGAGTACTGTAAGCTGTTCGCGGTTGGAAGTTGTTCGTCCTCATGCTCTTCACCACCATTCTTCTATGTATCTGACTTGAAGAGGAGTTGCTCGTACGTGGAAGTACTCGATTCCTCTGTGGACGGGGCCATCAACCTGGATGAAAAGATCTTTTGGGTTGGACCACTCAAACCCGAGAGCACGCTACTGGGCCTTGTTATGTGGTCGATGGTTTCTCTCATGTGGAGCAAAAGTGCTGGCAAGAGCCCACACACCACCACAAGATATTTGTTCAAATTTGAATGCCCAGAACGGCCAGAATTCTCCTCCACGATGGCCGCTCTTTGTTCTCCTGGAAAAGAAAGAACAAAAGTTTTAGTCCTCAAGGACTCGGGGAAAAAGGTAGATTCTCGGTCTTGTCCCACAGGGTCGAGAAGGAAGGCCAAGAGAGCGAAGGCCGAAGCATCAAAAATCTCGAAAAAAGAGGTAAAAAAGAAAGGGGCTTGAGTGGGCTCGATTTGATCCAGTCTGGAGCTGCATAGAAATTACGTCGGGATGCCCAAGAAATAATGGATTTGACTCCGTTTTAAGCAGATTCAGGTCTCTCTCTTTCTCTTTCAGTGAGCTGTAATCGAGTACGTGGTCGTTGGTTCCAGAATTCCAAGGTTAATGGACCGTGAGGGCGTTTTGAATGTACTGTAGTGATGGTAGTGTCTCTCTCTCTCTCTTTCTTTCTTTCTCGTGGGCCAGTGCAAATGGCCGAGAAAGGCTTCATTTTTTTCTTCAAATCCTTGGCAATGGAAACACGAAGGATGGAATAAAGCGAAGCAAAACGCAGAACGAACCTCAGTACGGTTACTCGACTATCCTGGGAGTATAATGAATCACTATGATGAGCTTTTAGTGCACTTGAGGTGGGGGAATGGAAAGGGTGGTAGCTTTGGTTGGAACCAAAAAGGGCTTCTTGAGCCCTAGCTCACCAGTTAAAATGGAATCTAAAGGAACCGTACCCTTCTCCTAAGCTCAAGTTCAACGTGCGAGCTTTGAACCAACCATGTTAAGTACTTGATTAGTGTCAGAATTTCAGATGAAACCTGCCATGATCTCACTTAAGAGATTCAACAACACGAGGGGTGCTACCTACGTAGCTCGGTTAGGTTCTTGTGCTGTTTCCTTTTGTGTTTGATCCAAGTTTTTGCGGGAGCGCCTTGTTGTTTGGCGGAACTGGAGAAAGTGGTGGCGGTGTTATGCGTTCCAAACCCTAATTCAACGAGAAGCAAGCAGATCCCCTAAAGTCACAGCTTTGGTTTAATGGTGGCTTGCAATGAAACTTGCCAAAAGTTTCGATAAAAATGCTGCTAAATTAGCTTAGCTGGAGTGTGTCTCAAACCTCAGCCAATTTTATAATCAAGTCGGTTGTGGAGCTTCTCTCATTTGAGAATTCTAGTTTCAGCCTGACGAGTGCGAAGTGGAACGTGAGTGGGCAAATTGAAGGAATTAAGATGACAAACAACTTGGAGGCGCTTTGAGCTACTGGATGGGGGTTCAACTCGTTGAACTTTGAATGGGGTTGGTTGGTGCTTAGCCCGATTCTCAAGATCTTGTCCTTTTTCAGATACTCAACTCACGGATTCCAATGATCTGATGACCTTTTCAAATTGCTTACGGTGACTGTGATCTATTGATAATCAATGCATGTTGTGAAAGTCCTCATCTTCCTAGCAACCAATGCATTAATATGTCAAAAATCTGTCTATCAAGGCCATTTGAATAGCAAGTATTAGCACATTATGAAAGTTCAAGGTTTACCAATGACCTCGGCCTTTTGTTGCATAAAAATCATCTGTTTCGATACGGGTTAATGCAGTAAAGTTAAATGCAGAAAAAGCCAACCATTTGACGCATGCGAGACTTTCTTGGATCAGAACCGTTTTCGAGCAAGGTGGAACGAACGTTTGCTTGTTTCGTAGTGTGCACGGTTCATGGGGCCATCAACGACTTTGATTGCCGTTTAAGAGGCCCTCTGCAAAAACTGTCCCCATAAGTGGGTAAACAGCCAAAGCATTCCCAAAGTTGAAGCTTACTTTAGTATACCGTCTCTAAAGTATTTCAAACCCTCTTGGAATGCTGGTGCACTTAACAGACTTCATAAAGACAAAGACAGCTAAGTCCAAGAAGATTCGCCGTTCCAATCACAAAGTCCAAAGTCTTGGGAAAGAAAAACCTGGCTGACGTTGCAGCTTCCACTGCACTCGACTGAGTTCGCCTATTGTTTCCTTCATTTTAGGCCAGATGGATGTAAAATTTCCATTTGAAAAGGGACAGTCTATTGTCGCTTGTCTGGTGATGCTACGATGTTGTCACGTCAAATCAGTCACGAAGTGAGTCGAATGAGGCCTAATATGCATGGGAAATGTCCATTCAAATTTGGGTCTCTTCCGTCTTTCTGAGTAAGTGACTGACTGACTGACTGACTCACCTCTACTTTGGTAAACTGCTTTTTTCCTGCTTTTTCCTCCCTCCTTCCTTTCTCCCTCTCGAAAAAGCATCACTCAATCCGAAAAGCCAAATAAAATTGTCTTCCTGGAGAATAGAAAATGAAGCAATTTAAATTCCTTTTTCTCTAAGGTTAAATTCTTTTGCCAAAAAGTGGACCATCGGCGATGGAAAACGAGGAAGTGAGTGTTCCATTTGAATTGTGTTCCCAGTCTTGGCAAACGTACGAAAGTATTGTCGTTACCGCAGACAGAGAAAATATCATTCCATAATTGTGTTTGTCCTCCATTTTCATCTAAACTGGTGGTTACTGCTTTATAATCAAGACTATTTGTAATTGCGGAGAAAATCAAACGACGAAGAAAACAAGTCAACGTTAAAAACAATCGGCTTATTTGTACTTTGATTTCGAATCAACCATCATCAAAGGCATAACAACCAATTTATGTTCCTTTATTGATCAACCCACTTTTCAAGGGTTGTCCAGATCTGACAACAATAACTCGTTGGTAGACCAAATTTTATATAAACGTTAATTGTTTAAATTATTTATCACATTTATGATTTATTGTTTACAAGGAATCGCTTTACTTATAGCGGTAGTAAAAAGCATGTGCCTATTGTCGAATATCGTACGAATCCTTAGGCTAGTTTTTTAGACGCAAAGATCGATCTCAAGATCGGACTTAGTGTACTAAAGTACGATCTTGAGATCGCTCTTTTGCATCTAAAAAACTAGCCTCTGATGTCTTGTTTACGTTCTAAGTAACAATACAGTAAATGGAAAGGTTCTGGTTCCGTCAGTTTTATTTTCAGCGCAAAAACATTTCGTTCCATGTGTTAAACGTTAAGGGAAAACTGTTCTTTATGTATCTGTTTCCCATCTTGCTTTTTTCCCATTTTGTCCCATTAATTTCATTACAAGTATTTATTAATCTGTTATCGATTTAGTCTGTTCGATTTTAAAATTATTTGCATACTACAGCCAACTAAAGCCCCCATTGAACCAACACTCTTTCCATTGAAAGCCAATGCTCAGTTTTCTACGCAACATTGCGGAGAAGAAGTTGTTTTGTTGAAAGTGGAGAAAATGGGAAAAACTTTTGTCACAAGAAACGAAACATGTGGCTTCCAATTAGTGCAAATGAAAGTCAACTTGACAAACTTTAAATTTTGGTCCGCCACTTCATGGAAAACATCGGAATAGCCTGGAAGTGGCATTTCAAAGGACCTGGAATCAGTTATCTTTGTAGTCCTCTTCAAAACTTCAAGTAAGTGGAAGAACCACTAAAAGCAAAATCCGTCCTAAAAAGTACTTTTATAAGAATCTATTCGGCGAAAAGCCATTCTTGTCAGGCATTATTTTCATCCAAACTGGATGGAATTGTGCTTATATCAAGAGATTCGATGATGCCATTTGAATCAATTTTAAAGGCTAAGTCAAATAAAGTGGAAAGATATCATTAAGAAAAGATAGGACGTTTGATTGAGTAGGAGAGTTGTTTTTCATACATGTAAGTTGTTGAAAGTTGCATATTTTTTTGGCAATTTGTACTTGGCGTTCTCGTGATAATGTAGAAAGGGCATATCATAGCAAAAAAAGCTCCACTGACTTGATTGTAAGAAGCAGGATAATGTATCCTTGCATATTGGCGTTTTCCCCCTTTGGCGTCGTACACTGCGAGGAAAAGATATTCAAATATGTTTCTTCAGTTTTGAAAAGGGCGCTATAGCTGTCGAGCATAATGCATTTGCAATTTTCTATGCCTGCCCTTAAATAAGCCTGCATATACCTGTCTCTTCATCTTTTTGGTATGTAGATGTGACTCTGTGGGGTTTCTGTAATCCACTCGCTCTTCAAAGGATTTTCTAACAAGTCCCGCTCGCTGCTCTAAAACAAATCTGAGGGTGAAGAATCACGAGATGCTGCAAATTAGGTTTCCCTTTCTGGCAACCGGAAAAGTTTCCCTTCTTGATATGAACAGAACACGGGTGATGTTGTTCTGTTGCCCTCGAAGTCTACTCAACATTGGATGGCGCAAGTCAGACAATCATGTCACTGTTCAATATCGGTGAATGGCGATATCGCCCGATAAAGCCAATTCCGCCGCCATCGTCCGCATTACGTTCGAGCTAAGAGCTCATCCATGCAACCGCATCGTGTTCAACCCACAAATGGGTGCAAAAAGTTTTCACACGAACTCCTTGGTGTCGCGGTATTGACAGGCGACCAGGAAAATCCAATTTGCGTTTTGGACGACTTTTGGGGCAGAGCCGCCAAATTAGTTTCAGCCTTCGTTCGCACTGGCCAAGTCATAAAGTTCGCACCGTCCATACAACCTACGACAATACACACACTTTTTCACCGGTGGCAAAATAGTTTCTGAAACACTCGAACAGCCGAACAACATTTTAAGGAAAAGGCTTCGAGAAAAGGCTATCTGAGACTGACTAACTTTCTAAATTATGAAATACAAGATAGGTTGGGAGGATCAAACTAGAACCGGCAAAACATTGCAGTACATATTTGGCATCTTTCCCGTTTTAAAGTCCAAATTTTATACGGCAAACAAGTTTCTCCGTTGGCTTCTGACGTTGTTCAAATACCCTAAGGCTAAATATTAGATGATCAGGTCACATTTGGACCCTGTGAACTCTAAACAAGGGTGCCTGACATCTTCGAATCCAAGTCCAATCTTAGTGTTCACCTTTAAGCATTTTTAATAAACATCGTTTGTGTGTAAACTTTAATCAAAGTTTTGGAAGCACTTTTCTAAAGGATGAGATACAATATCCCGTGATGTCTACGTAAATAGCATCCTACTTATTTCAATAACTTTTAGTTTGATCCTTTAATAGGCATTTTCATACTTTGAAACAATGTTATAATTAAGTGGTAATTCATCTAGTGACTCCCAATATGTCGTAATCTCATTTCGAACTTTCACTCACAGATGTCAGCCACACCTCGACCGTGTCAGGTTTTGTGTAGGCGATTTCGTTTCTCAGCGACTTGTTTGCTTGGTGGACGCAAAAATACCCACTGAGGTCCCACTGCGCCATTCCGAAGGGAGGTTTTAAATGGTTTCTTAATTTAAACCTTTTTCATCTTCATAAAAGAGTGTCGGGAGGGCTTCTCCCCGACCTGTCGCAATCTGGAAATTTGTTCATTCTCTGCACGAGGAAGAGCTCTTCGAATGAGAAGCGGAGGTGGTTCGAGAATAAAAACACACCCAGAAATGAGTAGCTAGTAAAGCGTTGCCATAATATACACATTCTTGGAGAACCGGAGTATGTTGGAAAGTGGTGGAGGGGGGCACCGGCTTGGTTGGAAATTAATGTTCTTGCCAATTCAGGAATGGATTGCCAACGTCCGTGGTCCAAGACCAACCAACCAACTAAGCAAAAGAAGGAAGCACCCTCACTTCCAGATGGAGAGAGTGTGCAATGGCCGAGTAAGAAATGGGCGCTCGTTCTTATTATTGGCACGTGTGTCGGAAGATGCAGATTTCTGAAGTGCAACCAACCACTTGAGCCTCTTGGCACAACAAAGTGCATGAGAGGCAAACAGTGCTGCCCATTTCTTTATTTCAAGTTCTTATCAGCATATTTGACGCCCTCGATGACCTCGTTTTGGATCAATGGTTTTGCTGCATGTGAACAATGACAGAACGCATATGTTTTGAGGGTAAGCCATGCACAAATATGTGTGTTTGTTTTTATTTGTACATACAAGCAAAGCCATTCGATAACGTAATCAGGCAGAAGAACACTTGTTGCATGAACAATTACAGAATGGTGCATTTTCTGTTTCTTCTTCAAAGTGAATCCATTTTTGGCCAGGAACTCCCTAATGAATGCATTTCTCCGAACCACGTTTTCGTTTGTTTGCAAAGAGCCCACTCGGGTATCTACGTAATTGACTAAAGAGACCAATCCACAGGATCAAAAGTATGAAATTATGCCTGTTATTTTACTCTCTGTTTCAACCATTGAAATGGGACGCATCTGAGATTTTCGTGTTTTTGGCTGGTTCTTTGGATTATAGACTCACTAAATAAAAGTTCAATTTTGATTGCCATAAAACAGACCAAAGTCATAAATTTCATTTGGAACGAATTTGTTTTGCATTTGGATCGAATCAATGCCCATTTTGAGACCCTCTTGCGATGTTTGATCTTAGGTTTAGTGTATGTTTGAATGAAATCAATATCTGGATGGTATCGAAAACCACTCTGGTCAATGCAAAGCCTAGGATCATCATTTTTAAGACCTCTTTGGATATTAGATCAGTACATTATTGCTAAACTCTTGTTATCTCGAAATTGTTCACAGGTTCAGAAGAAACCCGACACTTTGATAATTGGAGTGTTGAGTGAAGTAAATGGTATTGTAAATTTCAAAAGCACCGATACTCGAGTAAACGAAAGAAGAAATATTGCCAAATGGCTAACCAAGTCCATCAATCAAATTGTTTGAGAACATCAAATTTCCCCCTCAGAAAATTTGCATCGGATGCATTTCTTTAACATTTAGCCCCGTTGTTTTTGCCAAATTTCAATCTAAACCAAAATACCCGTGATGAAATGTCACAGCCAGAAGATTCTATGAAGTTTCTCTAGTCCGTGGAAAAGCGAATGTCCATGCCATCTTCGAAATCGGCAAAAAAGGCCATATTTTCTGCTCAAGTGAAGGTTGGCTGGCCATATATAACGCGCTATATAGAGAGGAAATCCATTACCTGAGGTCACTAAAACGGTCACGGTGGCCTCTGAGGCTGCGTTCGAGGTACATTTATAAATTCCGGAGTCGTCCAACGTCACCGAATCAATTCGTAGAGTTGATTCAACACTGTTTTGGGCCTATACAGATAGAGATTGAGATCATAAATATCACTTGGTTTCCCCGCACTATGCCATCTTACAATCGTGATCAATTCCAAAGACTTTTTGTACCTTATTAAATACGGCTGGAGAGAAATGAATGTGATTTCCCATTTGGGGTTCAAGCGTTCCATTTCGAGTCCACTCGATTATGGGTGGGTTCTCGCCGGGCAAAACGGTTTTCGATATCCGGCACTTGAGCTCCAATTGACTTCCGGTTTGAACGTACCGCTCATTATTCCCGGGGATGAATGCAAATGACTCTGGAAAGAAGAGAGAAACATGGAACCTTGAGCTGATTTGATAGTATTTACATATTGTATGTACAGTAATTCGGGGTTTCCAAGACGATCAGAAATTCGGTCCACTTTCTCAAGCTTGGCAAAAGGCTGAAACAAGCAACCTGCCATTGGTGAATTTGGAGAAGCTTTCGCCAAAGCCATCTTTTGATGTCCTTGCCCATCTTTACAAGATTATTTTGCCCCCAAGGGAAACAATGTGCTTACAAATACCACTGCTTCACATGGTACGCAACAAGACTGCACTTGGATACTCTCTAATGTTCAAAGATAAGCCCCTGGGACAAGTTTATAGACAAAAAAAAGGACACAGATCTTAGAGTGAGTTCCAAACCCACCAATCCATGATGGGCCATCGTCTCCTCGATTATGGCTGGGTATTATCATTCTATTACAACAATGCCAATTGCGACCAAGGCCAATAAGATCGAACATGATCCATGGGCTTAGTAGTAAAGCCGTCGCCCCAAGACAATTATTGGTCTGAGGCCATCATATCTATGCTAATGGCTCTGTTTTCTCTTCAGAGGAACATGGATAAATCAGCTCTCTCAATTGGTTTTTCAGGACTTTCTTTTCCGACGGTTGGTTCCACTAGAATGGGCACACATTTATAAAGTACCTTGAGACAAGATCTGATGCAATCTCTAATGTTCCCTTACGCAGGATCACTCATTTTGATAAAGTCAAATTTGCAACCTCGTTCATAACTTGAGAGCTCAGATAAAGAGCTTAAAGCTTCTTTTCCTGCAAAAAATTGTCAAATCCTAGGAAAGTTGAAATTTCCTTAAGTACTTACAAAATATGGGAGCCAAATTTTCTTTTCATCGAGATGTGTACTATTAACGAAATCTCACTTCTTCAATTTTGTACTGAAAGGTCTTGGAGAAAAGCTGACTTCCAAGGAATGGTCTTTGTGATTGCTTTCATGCTATTAACTTTGGTACATCTTGGTGAAAGTAAAGGAAGTACAGTTATAATATGACGTGCAAATTGCTTGGTAAGAGAGCTTTAACATATTTTCCCTACAAGTGACCTTTCTTGGTGCGACATCTTGCGACATAGTCATCAATAATGCGCTATTGACGCCGCCACGACAGAATTTGTACTTTGAACACTGCTAGCATTAAGGTTCACTTCAATGGCCATTCAACATTCAACTAGAACAGTACCAAAAACTGTTAGAACTTGTCGAGGGAAATTAAAGTCTAGATACTTTAATCACAGATTAAAATGGCTTTATTGGACCACATAAAAGTGGAGTATGTCATATATTTCATTATGGCCCAAAAAAGAATAGTTCTTGCTATTTATTATTAGGGCTCGGATAAAGTTGCTGAATGCAAGTTGCAAGTTTTGGCCGTTTATCTAAAATTAGCATTTTTAGATCTTTTTCGCAACAAATAGCAACCTCGATCACTGAAATTGTTCAGGGTTGTGCTCGAAATATATACTTTAAACGTACTTTTTCAAGACCTTTTCAAAGTATTAGGGGTGCTTCAATTAATCGTAATTCATATTTTAACGATTAACGATTGATCGATGTTGATCGATCGCGATTAATCGATTAAAACGATTAATTTTGGAAAGAGGTCAAATCTCAATTTCTGAGGTCAAAAATTGTTTAACAAACCGGAAAAGCTGGTTTCTTCTGAGCGCTCTAATTGCTCATTATGGTCGCTCCTTCACTTGTAAGCTTCAAAAGAAAAAAAACCAATCTACGTACATTGCTTGAAAACGTTGAAAGGTGTAAAATCGTCAATATAGCCACATTTGACTTAATGGAGCAAAGTGGCCAAAGCTGGGTTCCAGTCCCAGGAAAAAGATCTGAAATGTGGCAACACTTTGAAATACTGAGAAGTGACCGAAAGAAAGTGAGAGGCAAACTCTGCAAGGTTCAATTCAAGTTCAGCGCGTCACCTTCATCCTTCTGCGTAAAAATTAGAGTAAAATAAAACGGCGTCTCGTTTTCGATTTGGTCTTTTGAAATTTCCGAAATTAATCGTTTCAGTTGTATTGATATTAATCGATTAATGATTAATCGACATTTTTCTTTAATCGGATTACTGATTAATCGAAAATCACCACACCAAAGTATCCATATTTTTTTGAATTCTAAAATACTTTGTGCAAAAGCAACACTGCGTTCTTAAGGAAGCCAAAGGTTAAAGAAAAGACAAACTTATTACTACAAACTTTTGTCCAACATTGAGACAAAAGTTTGGCCAAATTTGACATTTATTTAAAAAAGTGAAATTTTTAGGTCAGAAAACAGCAACTTTCGTTGAATTGAGTGCAACTTTTAACAAAAAATATTGCAACTATACATAAAGCAGCAGCAACTTTATCCGAGCCTTATTTTAGATGAAGCACACTTACTTGTGACTGTTAGATGGAATCTCAAAGTAATTTTGGGTTCGGTGTTGACCTGACACAAGTAAAACCCTGTATCACTGGGTGTGACATTCCGAATCCCAAGACCCCAAGTGTGGCTTCGATCAGCGGGAATCACTTTAACGCGACGATCACCCGTGAATTTGGTCCAACCCGTGGTGAGAACTTGCGAGTCCGACGCGCGGAGCCAAGAAACCTGGAATAAACATGGTAAAGGCACTTTTTTCACAACAGTACTTTGTTACTCATACAAGTATTTGGGTTTCCTGAACAAGAATTTTGGAAGGCTTCATATACCTTTCAACCAGACATTTTGTGTATTTTGCTACGTAGAATTGAGAAGACCTTATAATATTATGCCGTTACTGCAACGACAGTTCGATGCCAAGGTATTGCGACGAAATCGATCTTTCCCTTCCTGAAAATCATCATTTACTTACTTGATTGGGGTAAAATATGTAAAATCAATAGCTTGAAAGTAAGCATGTGTTTCAAATATAACATTTACACAGGATGTCTGAAAAGTACAAACGTTGGTTGAGCCTATGTTCACTAAGGGTTTTCCCTCAAAAAACGAGACCTCAAATTGTATCTTCTCCGTAAGCAGAGGTACCCATTAGTCTCAAACCTAGGTGGTCAATCAAGATTTTCAATTAATATGAACCCAATTTTACGCTCCAGTCTTAAAACTACACCGACTTGGAGACCCTAAATCATTTATCGATCCAGTCTAAGCCATAAAAGGCTGATCTTGTCCTCGAACCAATACGTATCCATTTCACATATATTCAAGGATATGGGCTAGTAGGCCACTTTTTTCCGGGCCATTTCGAAAACAACACCGAGTATTTTCCATGAAAATTGGTGTACTCAGCACTATTCCGGGCCCTCTTTTTCGACTGAGTGCAAAACGAGAAAAAAGGGGCGAGAAATGATGCTGTCGTACATCTAATTCAATTTTCCTCTCTTTCCTACCTATTTTCCAAATGTAAAGTTGGAGGGAGGCAGAGGGAGGGGGCAGAAAGAAATATCATCACCATCATCATCATGGTCTTGTTCTCCTTGGTCTTCAGAATGAAATACTGCTCTTGTGTTACTAGTACATAGGAACTAAAGCGAAGAAACACGAGATTCAAAAAGGAGAGCAGGATAAAGATAGCCGAGCACCGTTTCCTGATCTTCGCCACAAAAACCAAAAACACGCATGCGTATGGAACGAAATCATGATGCTCTTTCTTTTTGGTGTCGCCAAATGTCACCGTCATTGTACTACTCGAATTTGACAATACTTTCCAAACTTAGGATCCAGCGACACGGGCTCATTTGTGAATTTCTTTTCGGCCTTGATTGGACTTTGGTCACTTTGGTGCAAAAAAGTTATTGTTTGGTCTGGGAAACCGATTCCATTGGCGCTCTTTCGTAATTTTGTCATGGTAGCAAAGTTGAGAAGTTTCTCATAGTTTATGAATGGCTGCTGTGTAAGGGCTTTTATTAGGATCCGATGAGCGATACAATCGATTTCAATCAATGTGACCGCCCGACCGACCATCAACCAGACAACCAACCAACCCACCAACCCAGGTATTGTTATGGTTGAGTTTCGAAATATTTTTTGCTGAGACGCTCAAATTCGGGAAATCATTGAAACAGTGCCATCTTGGGCCTCTTATTCAATTTGCTGACACGAGTTTTCTGCGGAATCTTATTGTATTGAAAAAGCCTTCTTCGATCCAGGCTGAATGGGACCCGAAAGGAAACTCATAAAACGCGACTATTTGCATTTCATATTTGGGCTCGGTCTTGAACTCCAAATGGAAAGTAAAGAGGCTCGTTGAAATATGGAATCTTCGGTTCCCAGCGACATTTGGGAGTTGAGTAGATTCTCTTTTAAAAGGGAATTGAAAATTTCCTACAAAAGTGTCCTTATTAGACAATTTATCGATATACCTGTTTCCGTTCATATTTGTAACATGTACATACATTATGTGTTGTATTTTGTCATTCATTTGGAGGATCGTGGTTGATGCTTTTAAAGGACGCGATTGCCTATAGTTAGAGACAGTTTCTATTTTGCTTAATGTACAAGAAATAGCTTTGTCAGGTTAAATGGATATTTTTGATTTTCAGATAAGTTTTGTTAGTAGGAAAGCAATATCATTAAGCTTAAGTTTCAACTATACCTCTTGGCACGGCAAAGACCTTAAAATGTTGAAGCTTTTTTTGGCCCTTCGCTAAATCCAAATAAAGAGGATCCCGAAATTGGATCATTTGCAAGCAACAAGTTTGCCTGCATTGTGATAAGATCCAACTCTTAAGTTTCTTCATGGTAACTCAAGCCAAGAATTGCAGTTTCCCACATGTCAAGCCAAAGTATATCTATGGTCTAAGGATGGAATGAAGCTCAATTCCAAATCCCATTGCGTTCCACCTCAACGAGCATACGGAGGATACGTTGGAACACTCAAGGTCTGGAGGGACCAATCCAGTTGGCGGCCTGATTTATCCATTCTGCTGACCAAACAAAGTGCATCAAGTAGTTTATTTGACGTCCACCAATTCGTAGAACTGATTTTTGGACCGACACGAACTGTCTGAACAAAAATCAATGACAAACGTCAGGTAAATGCAACTCTTGTCACCTACACTCATCTGGGTTATGAAGTGCATTTAATTACCTTTACATCGCTTAGTCACAATTTAAAGGCGTTTTGAAGGACACAATGGCTCATGCAAAGTGTCTGTCTTAAATCGGGCGTTTCATTACGGTCTTTTTGCAACTACCTCGCAAAACATGCATTCCATCGTATGTTTCGTTTGGTGTGGAATGCCCACATCATTAGCAATAAAACATTGTCCTAGCAGAAAGCCTAAACTGACAGGCCAAAAAGGAATTGAAACTTTGATTGACCATTAAACGTCGGCCTTCCATATGTCGAGTGTTCCCATCCGAGCATGAGTTCGTTACTCTTTCACCAGTCCCTTTTTTACGAGCCATGTAAGGTGGGAAACTTCTTTTCGGAGAGAAGATGCACTTTTTTGAAGGCCATCGTTGTGCCCATGACTCTTTAGAATATCTCTAGCTATACCCAAACCACCTTCACCTTGAAGGATAAGGATGTAGGTTCCAAGGATTGTGCCAACAATCATTCCTCATCGGGTGATGCATTCAATTTTGGACATGCTTCGGAATATTGCCATTCGTATCTTTCAATGAGTGCTCTGAGAAACGCGATCGTTAGGATTTCGGACAAGTACATCCATCCAAGTGTAATTGGTTGGAAAAAAACACATTGGTTGTTTGAAGCAAAAACATATTTGCAACCTGAAAGTTGTTTAAAAAACTTAAATTCGACAATGAGGGAAGTGAAAGGCTAATTTAATAAGTGACATGTCACATAATCGAAAGCTTTAGGGGACAAATAAAACGAGTAAGCTTTTTGTTTGTGAGATATCCGTTGATTGCAAATTGACCCTCTGTGATTGAAGATGTGCTTCTTGTGACACCTTTTGTGGATCCTCATGGCAAACCTTGGGTCGTATGATTGACGGTTTGATTGGTGTAATTGCTTATAAAAGCCAGCGCCTACTTGACAAGATAATCAGTATAATCTCCTATGAAATTACAGCCTGACTTGAGCAACAATTAGGAAAGCGAAAACTATCCTAATGTCAAAGAGTATACCCCTCACGTGAGCAAAGCCGGATTTTTTCTCGGCATTCACATCCGTTTCGAAAGGACTTTTCCACATTACAAGTAAATAAGTTCTGGGCGGGTTTATTCACGAGATACAGAGTGACAACAAAGTTTATGACCTTAAAGAGATTCAATATCTCTCCTCTGATCAAAGGCCAGTGACAGGTTGAAATGGGACAGAAATGGAACGTCCGGGATCGCATTGAGAGGCTCTTTCAGCAACAATCCTTTTGAAGGACAAGTTGCACTCGTAATCTCAATTAGCCCGTGGTTGGATCGGGAACATGTTTTTTTGCCAAGTAACCCCGTGGCGAATCATTGTAAGGTAAATGTAGTGATTCATCAAAACCTTCTTTTGGCAGAGAGACAAGCCAGGCAATTCCCTTACATACATAAATGCGCGCACAGCGTTGCCATTCTGACGACCTCCGAAGAAGGGTAATTTTACACTTGAACTAAGTCAACCTTTAACTGGTCTTCTTCATTGAGCTCTTCTTGTCACTAGACTGTTTGAGACAAATTGTTCAGTCTCAAATCTTTAGTTCGGGCAATGATACACTCTTTTGATTTTATGTGGGAAGAAAAAAATGAGTATGGCAACCCTGGCTGTGAAAGGGAGGATGAGAAGCAGCCTCCTTTTTCGCAATGATGGATTGGGTTGGAACACTGAGGAAATTTCAAACTTCTGCGTGTTTTAAAGTTCCTCAATAGACTCTCAATGAGTGGCCTCGAAAGATCCTTATAAAGCCTTGAACGGCGATAAGACCCTCTTGCCACCTCATAGCACTTAAAAGTGAGGCTAGAGAACAGAATAATCCAAAAAGTGTTCCATTTGTTAGGGAAGAGGGAACCTTCTAGGCTCGAGGTTTCCGTTCGGAAACTGCATCTATGCAGGACTATTTTCTTCACATCACAAAAATATAGATATGGGATGTGAGGAATCTAGAAAACAGAAACTGGATGTAGAACACTAGTAGCAGTGATGCCAGATGGTTGAAGCAAACATCTCAATGTATGAGAAAATCCATGGAAAATGTTGCTATGCTTAGGCTAACGGTTGTCAAATCACGTCTGGGCCAGAAGATACTTTTACTCATACCAAAAAAGTGCGTCATCTTAAAATTAGCCATAAACACTGAACAACCATACTTCACGTTTATTAAGTTTCCTGTGGCTTTTAATTATTTTGGGTGGTCGTGAAAATGAATTGACTTCCGCGAATACTGAGAGACAAGTATTGAAATAGAAATCGGACAAATGCTTCCTTGAGTTGAACATCAGGAATAAATACACGTAACAATTTCTGGATTTTGTATAACAATCATATGGCGATCGAACTTTTTGTCCGAAAAGTTTAGATTTCTCGGTGAATTATTAATTTACTCATGTCAAAAATGTGCAAATCCAATAATTTTTCAACATGAGTTGATTAACACGAAAAAGCTGTTCTTCTTATTGGATAACCGCAAAGTTCGAGAAATAATATCCACCTTTCATCAAATAACCGCACACATTTGGAAAGAACAGCAACGTACAGATAGATGTTCCAGGCTGATTTGGGATCGTTCTGGACATACAATGTGCCGTACTTGTGTGCTATCTAGTGATCTAAGGTATTTGCCAATTGGCCAGCAAGCAGGAAGTCATTTCCAACCGAAAATGGGATGGTTGAATACAACGCAGCACGCTTTATTAACTGGCCATGTCGGATTGTTCTACTTTGTTCCAATCTCCTTGCGCTTATTCGCTCAGTAGGCTTCTCAGGTCTTCTTGTTAGTGGTCACAAATTTCACTTCAAACGGCTTCAAACCACGAAAACCTTCTTGGTGGGCTTTGAAAGGGGGAAAAATGTGGCCTTTTTCTTCTTGGTATGTACATAGTACAAGCGTTCGTTACCCTAAAAACGTACTGCAACCTCGAGATAAAAGCGAGCCAAGACTATGTAGTAGTTGTGGTTGAAGTGGCTTCGTCCTCGAACTCCTCGAGTTCACATCTCTCTACTTGGTTGTATGAATTACCCACTAGAGTGAACTGGGAAGAAGTGGCGGAACTTCATTTCCTGGCCAGAAAATTAAGTGTTGCATATCTCTGGTGTGAAATGGGAATGCATAGAGCGGGAGAATTAGATATGAGATGCGGGACTCCAAGCTTTTGGCCAAGGTGACAAGGTTCTTAAGAATGAAGGCCAAGACTACAGACCCACACACGCACACATTTGTGCATTTCCATTCACGAGGGGAATCAATAAATGCTATTAAGACCTAGCTGTGACGAAAGTCAGTACGGGCATTTTGACTTTATTTGCCTGGACAACAAGCAAGGAGGGAAAACGTTTATATGCAATAAGGCTACTCTCAAAAATGCGAGGTTTGATCCATGTCGTGTAAAAGCCACGAAATTAAGGAAAGAAAACAATTTGTTTAATGGAGTAGAGTGAATGCGGTTGCTTAAAGGCAAGCAAATTTCAGGTCAATGCTTACTTGTGTTTGTGCAAGTATTTATCCTCGGTTCTTTGAAGTTAGCGTATCTCTGCTTGTCTGAAAGCGATTGCAAGTTATGTTCCTCCATGAATTTATGTACATAGCCATGTTCCATGTCCATTCTTCCAATTCATGTTTTACCTTGGGACATGGGCAATAGAGTCAGTCGAGTTAGAACGTGCGAGACAAACGTTGAATGGATTGTTGGATCCGTCTACAAAGTGGGGCTCCAAACTTAGAAGGAGAATATATGTGGGTCATATGTTTTATGTTTAGGGATGCTTCATCAATTGACTTTCACATTTTGAGGGTCTTTTTAACGTTCTCGTGCTTCTAAAATGAAGCCACGTAAATGTTAGATTGGCGAGGTAGATGTTAAATCAAATATTTGTTGAATCAAGCCCTAATAGTCTTAAAGTACGCTTGATGTCAGATATGGAATCATGCTTGTAGTGTGTCTTGGCAAAGAAAAAACATCTGAGCTATGAAGGTGAGACTGTACCAAAGTATAGTAAAAATAGCCACGCTCTAGTATAGTCTCTGTACATCAGCCGTGTTTAAAAGCAGCTTATAAATAGAGACCATGCTCAAGCAGGGGTATTCACACCATACTTTATCCGACCTAAAATTTGGCATTTTTGGCATTTTTCTGCATTCGTATTTGCGCCATTATGGTTCTTTTTGAAGGTCTCTGGAAAGTTTCGATAAACGTGGTAAAGGGAAACTTTCCAAAAATGAGCTAAAAGTATTCACAATTTTGTAGGGAATAACTTGAAGATCGTTCTTATCTCCAATTCAGTGATTTTTTGATTTTTTCCTTTCATATTGGATTATAAAAACGAGTCAACTTATTTTAACTGACATGATTGCGCAAGTTCAAGAGGATAAGTCGATCAAATGTCAATCGCCCAATTTGAAATGTACGTTTCATTTATTTGACAAACAACAAAACAAGATTTAGAACGCTTTGTTTTGTTTGTTTGTTGAGGAGTCAGAACGCAGCTTCGCAGCTGCGATCTGATAGGGGCTGTCCGCCATATGGGGATATTGCCGCTCCACTTGGACAAGCTAACAAGCAAGTTCCAATTCGGTTTCCGGAGAAGCCGCTCAACCACCTCGGCAGCCACTCTCCTCTATGAAATCGTGCACCAAAACATCAGCACTAAGAGGAGAGTTTACGGATGCTTTGTGGATTTCTCCAAAGCATTTGACAGGGTGGACCGAACGCGGTTATTTCTCAAACTCCAACTGTGGGGAATTCCGCGTTCAATATGTGTCCTGCTGGCCAACATCTATGCAGGACTCAAATGCTCCATTCGTTCTGGTGAGGACCTATCCCCCTGCTACTTCACATCCATCGGCCTTCCGCAGGGGGATCCACTGTCGCCAATCCTTTTCAACCTTTATGTATCCGACTTGCCCGAAGTTCTTACTCACCAAGGCCCCTCCATTAACCGCAATAGAATACAATATTTGCAATATGCAGACGATCTGGTTCTCTTGGCTGACTCTGCCGTGGAATTGCAAAATGCCATCAATGCTCTCCACGGTTATTGCCAAGAGAACGGCCTTCAAGTCAACACCATCAAGACGAAGGCCATGGTTTTCCATAAAGGTCGTCTGCCTCCCACATCCCTCCACTTCAACAATAGTCCGATTGAAATCGTCAAGTTTTTTAACTATGTCGGTTTCACCTTCACAACCCAACTCTCCTTCACAAAGCACCTCAACATCGCAATAACCAAGGCCCGGGCCAGGATCAGATACATATACAATAGACTGCCTATCAAGAATCTTCCTCTGCCAATAGTTCTTCAACTCTTCCGGACCTACATCACCCCTATCTTCCTCTACGGCCTTCACCTTTGGCTTCCAAACTCCGCCCAATCCGCCCTCAAATCCGCCGATGCCACCTACACCAAATTCCTCAAAAGATACCTCTGCGTGCCCCAATATGCCAACAATGCATGGACGCATTTCACATGCGAGACCGAGCCCTTCACCACCGAGCTGGCAAGGTTAGTGTCCAACAGTGTTAGGAACCTGACCTTTCCGGAGGCGATGTCCGGACACAAGTTGTCGTTCCCGGTCAAGGACTTGACAACACCCTATTGTCCTTGGCCAGATATCCCTTCGGAATATTGGCGGTCACGCACCTTCGTCCGGCTTCCTGCCCAACTCCATCAACGACGGGAACTGACGAAGGATCTGTTCAATCTGACCCACCCTCTCTACTGCAATAACCAAGATTTTCATCATCTACCCCTACCCAGCTGCATCTGTTCTGTCTGTCAATATCCGCTTCATTTCTTTCACGTGCACTGAAACAGAGTCTAGTCAACTCACTGTGATATAACAATGTGTTCATGTATTGTAACGTTTTTAACTGTTTGACATGTCAAATATAGATACATATATATTTCTTATTGTTTTTCTATTTTACACTTTTGTACCATCTGACATGACTTTTAGTCGCAATAAACAAATCAAGACGAACATTACCCGTGACGTCACTTCAGAGCATTCAGGATCAGAATTTCTTATTGCGTTGGAAGTATTAAGTTACATGATATTTTTTCAATCGTATTGTTATTTGTGTCAAAGAAAATATGATCCACGTGTGTTGCACACTATTATCAATGTTATTTAAGCATTGAATCCCTATTTTTATGTTTGCCGATCTGAACATTTTCATTTCTGCTGCCCTGAATTTTATGCCTTCTCTCAGCACGAGGAGAGGAAGACGGTCGGACGGTCGTTCTCCTTGATCAGTAAAATCAGGAACGCTGCCAACAGCGACAAGACGGTCTATTTAAAGGAAAACATAGTTTTTTGTCGGTCTATTTCCATGAATATTTTATGGGGCAATCTGGTTACACAATGACTTGGCGACTTAAAAACATGTCATTTTGCAACATGAAATAGAATTTTGAATAAACCATACTCATAAATGCACCAAGTGTATCTGTTGACCTTTTCTTCAATTCTTCGACAGCATACCTGATACGTCGAGTCTTGACTCAGGACTGATGAAGTGTTTCTCACTTGACCACATCAAACTTAAAATTTTTTGAAGTATAGTCATGAAGTTGGAAAATTCAGCAGGCTTTCAAGATGTATCAGCAAGACGAAATATCAAGCATAATATTTGATTGAAACTAGAATCGTTAGGCTTTTGTGAAAGTAAGAAACTGAACTTTGGCCAAATTTTGATTAAAGCTAATTTGGCCTTGATGGCAAAACTGATCGGAGGGCTCCGGTAATGACCCTTCCTTGATCTTCCTTGATCAGGCTCGCTCTGATAGTGCATTGTATTCTTTAAAGTTATTTATTTAAAGAGTTGGTTAAGCACTTAAACATTTAAAAAATAGATGTGTTGGTCACATTGGGATATGAATGGAAGTGTATTTACAAGAAAAATTGTCGCTCTAAAGAACTTCAAATATATGTAAATCGTGCTTTCTTCTAATAGATGAGAGTTAGTTTACATGTACGTAGTATTACTTCTTGGCCGAGCTTACCAAAATTTTCATGGAGATGCAATCTCTTCGAACTCTTTGAAGATCAAAGGATGAGCCGAAATTGATGCAATAAAAAATTGAAAAAATAGGGGTTGTGCTTCCATTAAAGTGCAAAACGCATGGTTGCAAGACATTCATACCGTAACGACAACTTCGGCTGTAGGAGTGCTGAGGATTGCTCCTCTTTGAAGCTGAAGAAAACTGATGTGATCAAATATATTTCTCATTGTGAATGGCAAATTGGCAAGCCATCCATTTGCAAGGCGCAAATATGAAACCATATATTTAAAAAGTGATGGACAGAAACGCGTCTTTACCGAAACCGAAAGTTTCGGCCAAATGAGGGTTACGTAACCGAAACCGAAAGGAGCTGACCAAAAACTTTTATGTGTGGATAATTCAGATTATCCACTGATCCACAGATTAACTGTAAGATTAACAGTTAACCGTATGAATTTTCAACAACTGGCGAAACAGAATATTGAAAAAAAAAACGGTTTTCTGACCGACTGGAACCATTTTTAACAAATCTTTTTTGCAATGACTTTCTTCTCATGGACCGGTGTTCAAATCCTTAAAGTTAGAAATTGGAGGTGTGATTAATTTTGTTTAGAAAATCAGATTTCTAAATCAAGAATAAGGTTATACATGAACTAGCAACATTCGATTTCAATTCAATAACTTTACATCGACTATTTTTGATAGTCGTAAAGAGCCCACCCTTGCACCTGAAATGGATGAGCAGGTTTTGACAAAGAGGGTTCCCTGTATTCAAGATAGGAAATCTGAAGCGGAAGATATGGTTTTCACTATTCTTCAAACACGCAGACACACACACTACATTCAGTATATTACTATAGTACATGCAAAGCAAGCGATCCCGTCAGAAGAAGGCATTCGAGACTTTACTCGACAAATTTCTCCTTTGAAAAGCGTGCATTCACAATTGAGGCATGCACCCTGTGTCTATAAAATGTATCAAATGTAACAAGTGAACGAGAGATTTCGCCATTCACTGAAGTCACTGGCTATCATTGCTGAATTCCATTCAAAATGTGTGCATGAAAGCCAACTTATTCGTATAATTCGGTTACAATGAGATTCGGAACAATTGTCAATGTAGTCAAAGCAACGGTTTTCGCTTCCTGGTCAACAATGTCAATCGAGCCAGAGACTGAAGTCATCTGTCGCCTAAAAAAATACTTTATTGCCTTCAAAGCAAGAAAACATTCCGAACCAATTGAATCACAACAAATATTATTCAAAATATTCAACTTGAAACATCAGTCATGTGACATGTTTACCTTGGCCTTCAAGACCTAAGGCAAGACTGATCAATGTCATTCGTTCATGATTATTTGAAAACAAGTTTGTTTACTGAAATAATCCGACAAATATTCTGGTATTTTACAAGAATAGCCACGAAAATTGCCCTGATTGATATGTCCAAATATTGACAGTTTCAATTGCACTTATCCAGTTTGTCAGGCCTTGTTTCTGACATCCGAAAAACATTTGATGTTGATAAATCAAAAAATGCATGTTCCGCGCGTGACAATTAGAAAACGAGTTATTCGAAACACCTCAGCGATTCACCGTATTAACATGTTCCTACTTTGTCCACGTGAATTCTCATTTGTAGCAGATGAGCACCGATGGCAAACATATGATTTATAATTGTCACACCACTCGAATTCGAATTCGCCACGAGGGCGCTCGCGCCATAAAACACATTCTACCATCGTTGATCCCGGCAAACCAAAGCATGGTGTAAATCTTCCCTTGGCTGGTTCTCTCCATGGTTGAAATTGTTCAAACTAGTGGATCCGAGTAGCCCGACTGAGCAACAACAAAAGTGTCGGAATACGTTATTATTTTGTTATTACATCGAGGTGTTCAGAGTGAACTTTGATGATGCTCCGTGCCTATTAGTGATGGTAATTGACTTCAAGAGAATTGTTTGTGGAAATGTCAACCAAAGGGATCATTACGGTTGCCATCCATCGAGGAAGTGTTAAAATGCATCATCGTCAACTTTAGTTCCAAACCCTCTCAAGTGTTAGGACATGTTAAAATGCGGTTGAAAGCCATTTTTTGGGGTGTGCTGGGGCTTTGTCAAGTCCTCCAAACAATTGCTCAATACTCGAATGCTAAGATTGAACAAGACAATTTGAGTGTTTTGGACTCTCCCTCTGAATTGGAGAGACTCGTGTTTAATGTGTACAATGGCAGACATTGGCTTCTCCTATTTCATCACGACCACTGCAATAAATGTGTTTATGAATCCATTCAAGCCATTGCATTCGCCAAATGGATCCGAGGTAAGTGCAATTAATTGTTTTGCTTTATCATCCACAAATGAATTATGTGTTGACTACTTGGGGATTACAATACAAACGGCTTCTTCTTGAAATTTGATGCTTACTCTTGATGACTTTTTTTCGACCTGAGCTAAGGTGGGCGGGACGTGATTTGATCCTTATCTGTCACACCTCAGAAACGGCGGATTTTCGACCATAAAAAAAATCGCAAGCCAGTAGAAAGTCCCACCATACAAGCAAACCCCTTCAGATCCTAATGAAGAGCTGCAGATGTGTTTATAGTATTAAAGCGTAGAATGCGCTCTGTCGATGGTTGGTTTTCAACCCTTATCCCCACCGATCATTGACAAGTATGAAGTTGTGGCTTGCTCCTGATTTATGAGCTGACAAGTTCCCTTGTGCAACATCAACATCAACCGGGCGTCACGTGGTCTGGTCACACTTGAGAGGCGATTCCTATGAATTCCTATCCACAGCGCTCAGTCGATCTCAAATTTCATGCCGAGATTTGGACGAAACTGAAGTAAACGAAGGCACATCTGTCGATTTTTTTTAAGTCAGACTAACGCGGAAGAAAATAATCAGCCGAGTTGTTCCTTCAGATCGTTTTCTTGTGGTTTACTCTTGTTGTTCTTTACCGGATGTTCATTTAGGCGTCTTCCGGCCAACGACTTGTCATCTATGGCAGTCCACCAAATTGGCGCTTGTCATGGTTTCTTATTGGACATCTTGATATGGTTGAACATGTAGTTAGAGAGACATGTTATAAAAGAAATGATTGGCACATGCCAAAAGCAGAAATACGAAAGTATGAATTCAAAGTAGTATTGTTCTGGTGTACTGGTTATTCTCGCTTTCGCCTCATTACTCATCCAGATAAGGTTCTGTCTTTCGTTTCTTTCATGTGCAATCAAAAGCTAACCGATCTGTGTGTGAAATTCCGCTTACCCTCAGGAAGTGTTTGAACATTTCCAATCATTTTCACGCTGCCATTCGTTGATTAATAATCCAGAAAATGTGGATTATTACGATCCAAACCTCCCAACCCTCAATTACAATTACCCCGGAGTGTTGGAGTTACGCAAAAACGTCCATTTCAACTTTGATATCAGAATTTTGACTTCAGCTCCAAACTGGCATGATTGGAAGGAAGATGATGGTTGCATTTCTGGATTTCAGATCATCACATGATGTGCCAGTCAACGAGGCATGAAATGCAATTTTCAATAAGAAGTGACGAAATGCTCAAGTTGGTAATAACGTTATGTGCTTCGTTCCAGATTTGGGATTAGATCCTCCTCTTCATTTGGGAGTGATCTCGTGTTCCAAAAATGAAGATGAATGGCGGGAGTCTGCGTCTTTCAAAGATTATTGTGACAAATCCTCGAGCGATGAGGATCGAATGTTCCTGGTCAAACCTCAAAGTCAGTCATTGCAATCGGATGCCATTCCACTTCCAAATTCCCATCTTAAACATCTGGAGCGTCTTCAAAACGCCATAGGGAGCCATTTGAGGGGAAATTGGACCTCTTTGGAAGAACAAGAGCTGCTCAGGTAAGACTTTCTTCGTTCTCATTTTCCAAATCTCTGGACAGAACTTCTCACAAACATGATTCGAGGAAACGACTTAATGTGTGTCAATGATTTTCCAGTTCGATGAGAGACAGTTCCAAGAGCGAGATTCTTCTGGACTGGCCGGACAATAGCGCTAATAATGAGATTCTTATTGTGGCTGAGATGGATCTGAGTCGGAAACGAATCTGGATCCACCGAAGAACGGGCGATAAATCGAATTATGGCCAAGTGTTGAACTTTGTCCGAAATCAAGACAATTCTGTTCCTCGTCTAAGAGACAATCTGGATAACTCTGCCGTTTGTGACGCCTGGAGACCCAACTGGTTACTCAACATCCTCAGTTCTTTCTTGTGTCCCAAAAGTGAACATCCGGATTGTGACATTGAAAGGGACCTTTTTTCCGTCTTGGACTTGATGAGTGCCAAGGAGGAAACTTTCAGTGTCCGAGGTTTCGAATCCAAGTTCAAAGATATTTGTCGATTACATCGAGAAGAGCTAGAAGAAAGTGGTGGAACTGAGACAGAGATCGATGGCCAAGAAAACCAGCCAAAGAGGTTCAAAATTTGTTGAAGTGGCAGGGGAAATTTGCGAGGTGGACAACAATTTCACGAGTAATGGAAGCAATTTAGCAGAAGGGAAGGGGATCAATTTAATAGTCTTAATATTGGCGTGGGAAACGACAAAGGGATTCTCTGACAGGCGCAAAAGCTCAGCAAAAAAATGAATCGAAATCTGATGGAAAGCTGTAGATGCTTAGGTATCATGAATGGGAAACAATTTTGATTCAGAAGAAAAACTACCACTGCCACTTCAATTTGTCATGTTGTAAGCCAAGGAGGCCAAACAGTTCCACTGACGACTCAAGAGAGGCTGTCACAGATCAACCAGAAACACCAACAACAGAAGAAACAACAACAACAACAACAACAACAACAACAACAACAACAACAGAAGAAACAACAACAGAAGAAACAACAACAACAACAACAACAGAAGAAACAACAACAACAGAAGAAACAACAACAACAGAAGAAACAACAACAACAACAACAACAACAACAACAGAAGAAACAACAACAGGAACAGCAGCAACAACAACAACAACAACAACAACAACAACAACAACAACAACAGAGGCAGGAACTGGAGCAACTGAAACAGAAACAACAACAGCAGAGGAATCAACAGAGCCCATCATCTACACAACGACCATTGAATCAGAAAATACTGATGAATTCACAACAAACCAGCCCACAACTGGTAGGTACGAAGGAGACAGATTCCTATCTGGCAACGACGGAACAACTAGGGTTAACAACTACGTCAATGAACCAACCGCTGACTCTAGTGAGAACTCCAGTAACATTTTTGAGCCCTTCGAGTCCAATCGAAGTGGTCAAAGTCGAAGGCTCGACCGAGACCAATCTGATTCGTCAACCTTTGACACCGAATACAACGACTCCTCTACAAGGACTTTCTATCCCATTGCCTCCTCCGAAAACAAAGCCCACGTTCCCCAAGAATCCCGAAGTGATGACACAAATGGAACAGATGATTACGGAGAGGATCAACTCATGGACATCTCAACATTCTACCCAATCCAACCAGAATCCCCTACACCCAACGACTACTTTAAACGCACCAAGTGGAACGCAACAAGTCTTCGAAAGCGACCCAGATTTGACGACCCCATTGAGCCACCCAGTTCTTCGGCCAGCAAGGCCAACAGTGACCTCAATCAGGAATCCGACATCTTTGCCTCCAGCCGACCTTGGGACGAGATCTACCAACCCAACGAGGAAGCGAGAAAGTCCAAGGGATCATCCGTACTCGGTCATGCTAATGACCCGGCCAACGGAGATGATGGATACTTCCCCCATGGATCTCGGTCTGTCGGAAACCGCCCATCCGTTCCAATTTCCCACGCCACCCAGCTCATTGTCGTCCTCATTGTCCTCTTTGGACAGTTATGAGGAACTCCTCGATCAAAATGAAGTAGAATCAAGTACCCCTTTGGCCAGTACAAATGGCCCAGGCTCTCTTTCCGTCTTGTCAGAATCTATCTCGCCGTACAACAAGGGTGATCCCGGTTCGACTTTCCTGTCGTCCAAGGGGGACCAACTTTCCTCGTCAACAATTCCTCCTCCTTCTCCATTTTCGAACTCTGACGCACAACATGGACTCCAGCCTGAACGAAATATCTCTATGGTCGTTGCTAACAGTCCTCGGAGTTTCTACCCTGAATCTACTCTGTCGTATGTCTCTCGCTATCTCAACATGATGGATGAACTGGGACCTTCCATGATCAGGTACAGACTTGAGCAGATCTTTCCCAGCCTCCAAAGCGCCCTCCTCGTCACCGCAACCACGTTGGAACCACAGTCCCAACTCCCTGAGCTCTTACGCACCTCCAACCCAGAATGGCGTTTTAACCGGGAGTGCATCGAACGAGACCGGGGCAAATCCTTTGTTACCAATCATCTTCGCGATGTGGTTTACACTCGGGATTTGGAGAGAGCCCTTAAATTGAGTCTTTCTAGCTTGAGCGGCTTAGACCTAGAAAGTGGGATTGCCATAAGGGACGTGGAGGCCAAGGGAATCATCTCGGCCTATGTCGAGCTCTTGCAAGACTTTTACCCTTTTCCTAGGGACGAGGAAGGAGTCAAACTTCGAAAGTATGTTCACTTGCTAAGCAGGTTCCTCAACAAACGAAGGTATGTCTTTTTAGGTCGGGAACCTGATGATTTTTTTGCTTTGTCTACATTAAGGAATATGGAAATTGGTATCTTGAAGATGCTTGGGAAAGCCCCTGTTCGGTCATAACATTTATTAGTACACGTTTCTTGAGGAGAAAGATGGGACAAAGAACATCATTAAGGTCAATTCTTATTGGAATTTGTTGACGAATACCAAAGCTTCTCCCATTCCCCTACGTTCCAGGCGACAGCCTCGAAGGTCATTCTCGTTGGCCCGTTTGAACACCTTCAATGATCAATTGAGGTCCATTTTGGAGGTGGACAGCAACCGCCATCGTCGTCCTCGTCCCACGGATCATCATCTTCATTCCTCAACAATGCCTTCTTCTGATGACAAAGAACATGAGCCTTGGATGGGATGTTCCAATTCTGAAAATGGATATCCTTGCGCCCTGTGGCAATTGTTCCACGTCCTCACAGTTCAGCATGCTCACGATTGGAAATGGAATTCAGATTTCAAAGTAAGTGGAACGTCGTTTTACTTATCTTTGATGTCTTTCCTTCTATGGAACAGCCATGGGTAGACAGTCTTTGAAGGCCATCCTTTGTTTCGGAAAGATCGAGCTCATGTTCCATGTTTCATGCTCATCAGTCTCGATGTACTTACTGAAGTTTTGCTCCTCTTTTCATAGATTTCTTTTCATTTCAGAGACATGATATTTTGGCCATCCTGTATGAATATGTGAGATATTTTTACCACTCCACGAGCAAATCTCTATTCATGAGAACATATCAAATGAACCCGCCACATCCCGATCTCAATCCGGAGGAGTCGGCTCTTTGGTTGTGGGCCGCTCATAACAAGATTAATCAATACTTGTACGATCTTGAAGTGGCCAAAAATGTCAGAAGAACACCAAAGTCTTTAGAAAAATCTCGGCTGATGGCTCCTTGGCGGGAAGAACCTAATGTCTGTCGATCTCAGAGTTTCCCGGATAGTTCCATTTGTTCCCTTTGTTACGCTGCAAATGGTAAATTTAGGTCCAAAAGAGCCATCCTACGATACCTTTACGCTGTGTTTACAGAGGGAAAAATCATTTCATCTGAAGACCTGAGATGAAACTATCGTCATACAACCAACCACGGAATGGAACTATTTCGTTGCCAAAGGTGTTGAGAATCTCAGAAGCATCCCAAAGAATATATTTAGGGTAAAATATTGGACTGTGATCAAAATGACCAAATAGTTAAACATGTTTGGGTGGAGTTCTCGCTCACTCAAAAGTCAAGGGTTTAGTGCAATAAAATCGATATGGAAACCTGATGTCTTTTTTGCAAAGGGCTTTAAAAATATGATTCTATTGGCGCACTTTTTGGCAAACAGGTAATTACTTTACTTGAGGGCATTTGTTCGAATGGCATTATTTCAGCAAATGTGTAACATCGCTGCCTGTTGAAAAAAGGTTACAATCGAGCATCAGTTATCAGTTTGCCAAAAAATGGCAAGATATTTTTCTAAGACGATTGCTAAATGGCAAAATGTTTTTTTTTTGCCATTTAGCTTTTTTTTAAAGAATCTCTCTTAGGCCAAGCCTTTGAGTGTTTCACATGAGTTTGAGGAAAGTACAACAGACGATGTTAAGAGTTGAGTTTTGCCTTTTATCCCGAACAATTCAGGGCTGCGCAAATTGACATACTGTAAAAGCCAAATATGAGTGCGCAAATACCAAGTTTAGGCAAACTGAGGCTAGACATATTTTTCATTGTTCAATGATAGGACTATAAAAAGCCCGTAAAGTTGTCAGTGGCACCCCCAAGAACCACGGAAAATTCACAAACTGGTCTAGCCATATTGTCCAATTTGACGTATAAATTGATAAACCCTTAGCTCTTTGCGCTTCTCTTGCATTTTTCTCTAAATAACGAACTGAGAGCAAGGTGGTTTTGAGAAATAAATTACATAGGATCATTGGGTAATTGTATTTGAATTTAAGTTCTTTTCAACCAATTTAATTGGTATTGCAATTTATTACATTTCAAAAGTAATTGGCACATATCTGTCTAAACTCTTGAGTCTAGAAGGTTGGGTTTTTTTTTCGTAAGTCTTGCGGACAAATTGGTCAAATGCATACGATTAACTTAATCGGATTCACGCAACCTTGATTTTTCGCACGCTTTCTGATGATCTAAGACTGCCCTTGGATGAAAAAAAAGGTACCATTCAAATAAAGTGGATAATGGTGATGCGATAAAACAAAAAGTTTTTTTTTTTACATAGAGTTTGTGTCTCTGTGTTCTCTGGAAGTCAATCTGCGTTAAACGTTTTGACCCAAAAAAGCTCACAAAAATAGATCCTAAAATATTTTGCTTAAAAAAAAAACTCATCTTACACGATGACCGCAAAGTTGTTCTTGCCCCATGGATGAGTTCACTCACTTTGGCCTTATCATTTTATTACTGTAAGGTCTCGATCTCTCGTTTTTTTTATTTCCGTTGCTCTCTTGCCATTTCATACCTTTGTATACTGTTCCTTCCAACTCTTCCTTATCTCACATTATTCCAATAGAAATAGTACTCGCTTGATCTTGGCCAATAAACATGCACTGCAAGCCTTAACACATACTTTTTTATTACAAAATTTGAAATCAGATTTTGCTTCTCCAAGGACCCTTTAGTCTCAGCACCATTTATGAATACATATTTTAAAGAAATAAGACATTCGTAACTTTTCCTGCCCTCTTCAGTTTAACTCATCCAAAGTTAAGGAATTCATCCTCATCTTAAATTTGCTCGCTTAATTGGGCTCCATCTAATGTCCCAAAAACCATTAATGGATGAATATGGACACAAATTTTATAAGAGTGAGGGAAAAGTGGGTGAAGTAGCAACATTTTAGAAGCAAAGTTGTATATTATGGAACAAAGGCCAAAATAAAGGACTGGTTTGTTGACAAAGCACCCTTAGCTTAGGAAACGTCCTAGAAAGTATGGTTCATGGTAAAGCTCATATTTTTCAGTGTTTAGTTATTATGTCATTCCACCACTATACTCCACGTATAGAGTTGCAGAAAAGAATGGCATTTACGAAGCACTGAAAACGAAACAAGCCGACACTTGCGCCATTCCTTAACAAACTTTCACATTTTTATGAAGGGGTGAGAACTTTACGGTTATGTTGAAGAGCAACTTAAACTTCAAATCACTTGGCAGTTATTTGAGAAATGCAGATGTTTGTAGTTTTTATTCAATTTGTAGATGTCTTTCAAGGAATACTACATGTGTGTTAGTGCGTCAGCAATTAAAAGCAATAATGATGATGGTGGCCAAGATATGCTTTATCCATTTTGGGCCCTGAAGCTAGTTTTTAAGCACTAAAAACATATTTCTGTTTTAGGCATATTTTGAGTTTTTGCGAAAACTGAAGGAAAACCCGATAAAAATTGTGACAAAAACCACAAAAAGTTTCCAAAATTTTACCAAAAAATTCCTGCTAAATTTGGCCCGGGCTGTGACAACGTAAAAACCTTCATGCGTAAGTTTTCCAGCAAAATTTCTTTGAAATATTAAAAATGTCTTTTTTCATACACAACACTCCCTCTCATCAGCCCGAAAAACTCTTTCATTTTATTTTGTCGGAAATGTTCGTTTCTTCACACGCACATTTTATGATCTACCATTTTCAATTTTAGCTCATAATCAAGCTTTAGCTAGATGTCTCAATCATAAGTAAATGGTTGATGAGGATGTTTCGCTTTTTATAAGCACAGTTTTTTTTTTATTGCTGCAACTTATGTTCTTAAAAGGCTGGGAATTTGTTGAACATTGATATTATCTTTCCCTTAGACAAATATTTTTTGACTGCCAGCGAGATTGACTGGCAGTCCCCAAAACTGAGTTGTGCGAAAAACAAATGTGTCTTGTCTCGTCGTGGTATCAAGAAGTATTTTTCGGGTTTTAGGGCAAATTTGAGGTTGCTAAGCGTATTTTTGAGCAAATTCAGCGCTATTTTTAACAGATTTTGGACAGTTTTGAAGCATATATTTTGCGCCATTTACAAGCATATTTTAGAGCAAATATTGAGCATATTTCGAATCTTTTTAGGCGTTTTTTAAGGACTAAGACCAAAATTTTTAATAATCTTTTGGTCATTTGCTTTAATGATGATGTTACAAATATGGAAGATATGGGATGAGCTAGCCACCCTTACTATAGACTGGCCAATGAAATCTATGAATACCCAACTGACAAGGACAGTGGGTGACGTCATCCAACATGCGTGAAGCCAAAGTTCATGATTAAAGGAAATCTTCCCTTATCAAAAACACGTCTAAACTAGTTAGTCCATTTGATAGTGCGGTTTGGTTAGTAAAAATCCTCAAGCCTGCTGCAAATGTGTCTAAGGTATTTACCTGATATGCAAAAAGTGAAATTCAAATAGTGTGGAGTTTAAACAAGGGCCAATTAATGTCACATGATCGGGTGATTGACAACAAAATCTTAGTGATGTGGAATCTGGGCTTGCGCAAGTTTTTTCATGGGAGGTTGCAAGGTAGGGTTACCGCTTGGAGAATGGGTGCTTTGCTCTTGTATATGAGCAAACACGAATGTGAGTTTGATTTGCAACCCTGCTCAGAAGTCACTAAAGTCAGGCATGCCTTGCCTTTTGGTGCTCTTTAAAGAAAAAACAGGTTTATAAACACTGGTAGACAGATGGGAATATGATTTCACATAGGTAAATTGGCAACCCCATCACCAAGTCAAAGCACTACACAATCAACAAAGAAGAAGTACTCTGGTTTGTTATTGAACTTCATCAGAATAATCTGAATATTCAACTGAATGCCATTGACCAATCACCAGCGTGAATCGTCCGCACCGTGTGTTAGCCTACGACGGCCAGTCTCTAGTAAGGGTCACTAGGAGAAGCCATTTATAATATCAACGATTAGCTTTTATATAAATCGTCATTTAACTTTTTTAATTCAGTCCCGTTTTTACATCATTGTACTTGCAAAATTATTTGGTTAGCAATCCCAGCACATCAAGAAAAGGAAACTGCTTTCAAAACCTTGTTACCTAATTTACTTGTTGCCTTATCTCAATTCTATGAATTGATAAAGAAAGAATCATTTGTTCTTGGCTTTAAAGTAATCAAATGCATTAACACTAATAGAGAAATTGCCATTATCTAACTGTTATTTTAGTTGCAATCGTACCATAGATCTGATAGCTAGTGATGGACCAAAAGGGCTCTTGACAGACCAAAGTTTCAGCGGAAACTGAAACCAAAACCAAAAGCACATGACAGGGTGGCCAACATTTTTCGGAGCGACGATGCTAGCTAAAGTCAAATCAATGCTAGAAAAATGCTAGTGGAAAATAGTAAATGCTAGAAAAATGCTACTTTTTCTAATACAAAAAGGGAACTGCAGCGGCCAATATGCCCAATAGTGAATACAGTGAAATCTCGATTTAACGACCTCCGATTTAACGATAAATCTCGATTTAATGATAAATCTCGATTTAATGATAAATCTCGATTTAATGATAAATCTCGATTTAATGATAAATCTCGATTTAATGATAAATCTCGATTTAATGATAAATCTCGATTTAATGATAAATCTCGATTTAATGATAAATCTCGATTTAATGATAAATCTCGATTTAATGATAAATCTCGATTTAATGATAAATCTCGATTTAATGATAAATCTCGATTTAATGATAGTTTTAGGGGTTACCGTTCTACTACGGCTCATACGACGGCGACTCGATTTAACGATAAATCTCGATTTAACGACATTTTTTGAGGTAACGGACAATATCGTTAAATCAAGATTTCACTGTATTTGAATTTATATTTTGATTTTCATTTTGCTGAAGTTGAACACAAAATGTAAAAATACATTCTACTCCTTAGCCAAATTAACTAAAAACTTTGCCTTCAAAAATCTCTAATGCATTTATTGTGAAATAAATCATAAAGAGAAAAACAAAGCAATTGGCAAGCCATGCAGCACTTAGTTTTGAAAATAACTATAAAAATTATTTTCTTGAATAATTTAAGGTTTGTAAGAAACCAAACATTGTGTTTTAAACGATATTCCTTCAAATTTACTAGGATTAAATTGAAACTAGTGCTGGACCGAAAGCGCTTTTTTGTTTCAGTTTCACTTATGCCTATGAAAACCAAAAGCAGACATGTATTTTACTGAAATTTCACACCAAAGTTGAATATTTCTTGGTTCAGAAACCTTTGCAACTTATTTTCCCTATTTTTTAATTTGCAAACACACAACATCAGGGGTGAGGCATGGCGTAGTGCGTACTGCGTCGGTTTGTCATGCGGAAAGCTGGGGTTCGATCCCGGCTGACTGCCACCCTCAAAAACTCAACTCTTCGGGGTCAAAATTTAGCGTTGAACTGTCTTTCAATGCAAACAAGGCAAGCCCCGGTTCGATCCCGGGCTTGCCGAGACCCAGTGGCCTGTGGTATTAAGTTACATGCAGAAGTCACGGCCCTTGACGGCTTAAATGGGCGAACCTGGGGTCATTCCCGAGGGTGAGGTAAAAAATAATGCTTGCTTGTTAGCTTGTCCAAGTGGAGCGGCAATATTCCCATATGGCGGACAGCCTCTATCAGATCACAGCAGCGAAGCTGCGTTCTGACTTCTCTACAAACAAAAAAACACTCAACATCAAACATATGAACAGTTTAAATTTCAATGTGAATTTTGCATGTTGAAAATTTTGTGATCACTACTCACACAGCTACTTTTCATTTCAGAAAAGCCCTCCTTTAACAAAAATGGTTTTGGTTAGAAGCCCTTTTTGATCCGTTTTTAACGGAAACACTGCTAACACAAGCTATTTTTCTGTAGTTGGTGTTGTAGTTCCATCACAAATCTATATTTTTTTTTTTGAGACAAATTTTCTAGTCTAGTTTTCTTTTTTTCAATTTTCTTTTGTCTAAACAAAGCCAGTAAACATAAATTTGGGTTACCTGTACTGTACGTACACTGTAGAACCAACTTGAAAATAAGGATCACAAGTCTTCCAATTTATCTTTTTTAAGTGAAAGAACGTGGGCAAATTAGGCTGTCAAAATCAGGTGTCTTTGAAGCCCAAAATTGGATGTTTTTTCCAAAAATGGCTAGAATAATATAATAAATAAAATGTTATGCAAAAATTTTCGATTCTAGAGGCTTTCGAATAATGCTAGAAAGATGCTAAAAAATCGAGCAATGCTAATCAAACTTCTGTGCTTCTTTTGCCCTTGAAAAAATGTTAATTTTCAGAAATTAGCATCGAAAAATGCTAGTTGGCCACACTGGACATGACTACAAAATCATATGTATACAAAATTCACTTAAAGATTGAAATTTCTCATGTGTTCGATGTTTTGGTTAATCGCAAATTTAACGAGTTGGAAAACTTAAGTTTCAGTAGTTTTTTAACCCGAAAAATCTTCGCTTTTTCCGGCAAACTCCATTCCTTTTAGTGCATTTCTGCTTCCGTTTTCGGTAAGCATACAGAAATCGAAACCGAAATTCGGCGACATATTTTAGCGCTGAGGCCAAAAGCTTTTTCGGTCCATCACTACTGATAACCTCATGTTCACCTCTCCTTAAAATAACACTTGTACAGTTATCAGTTTTATTGAGTGAACTCTTTAAAAAAACCAAAACAACATTTGCAGTTTGTTTTCCACGTTGTCAGAAGAAGAAGGCTTTCGTATAAAGTAAGTTTGTGTTTTGTTAAGTGGTATTTTCCACCAGATTTTTTTTGTTTTCCTTGTTTGAGAAGTCGCTTTTAAGCTTGTGAAGCACTAAATCCATCGCTGTTTCAAATTCCTTTACTTTTGGGAAATTTAGTTTTTATTTCCTTCCAAATTAATTTGGGGAAAAAGACTCGACTTCAAACCGTTTTCCCTTATGTTTTCGCCATTTGAATTACCCAACGTGAGTTTGGTTTTTGAAATACCAAAAAAATAAGGCCGAATGGGCCATTACCTGAAACAATAAGTTGCAAACTGCGAATAATGTACCGTAGTGCATAGAGTTAACGAATCTTTTCATTGACTATGCCTTAACTATAGTGGAAATAATTTGGCAATATTTTCAAATCTTGCGGTTTTTTTCTGAATAAAAATCAAATCGCCATTCTCGCCAAAACTTTCTGCTTAGCAAGCCCATTGCAACAGGCACCAGTTTAAAACATTGTGGTTTTGTGTATGCTTGTGTTGACCTTATTGAGATCTCATCGATTCCAGAGACAAACTCAGAAAATGGTTTTTCATTTGCATTTTCAGCTCAATCGGACATGTTCGCCAAAAGTGTTGAATATTCAAAGGTAAGAATTTTGGTAAAATAAAGCCTTCCTCCCTAAAAGAAAAAAGCAAATTCTCACCGCTTTCGTCAGATTATGAGCTGTCTGTTAATCAACTTCAAAAGGTCGATAAACTATTTTATCCAAGACACTAAATTGCACTCACTCATAACCGGACCTTCTTCAGACGATTTTTTTAAATGTTCCCAATCTATAATTCAATCCATTTAGTAAATCCTTCCATTTCTCATAATACACGAGAGTTCGATTTGAAAGCTTAATAAAAAATAAAGAGTTTAAACGTATGTCTAACTTTAAACACTATTATCTAGTTAACTCGCCAAAATTTGCGGTTAGGGAAACTTTTAGGAAATTATGAAAAGAAAAGGAATATTAATACTACAGAATCAATATCAAATGGGGCTTTTAGGCGTTGACGTTGTGGCAAAAAAACAGATGTATAATTGTACATGATGACGACGATAATATAATGATTTGTTCAATTGGTCAGGAATAGTGTTTAAAAAGACATATTCCCGACGAAGGCAAATAGGCAACAAATTGAACAATGAAGAAGCCCGATAAAGAAGAGAGGAGGACTTCATTGTTCGAACTAGCCTTGATTCCTTAGGATTTGGAGGTGCTCTCAGAGCGCACGTAAAACCTCTACGATCGCTACAACTGATCTCAAATCCTGGGTTAGGACAAAGCCCATGAATGCTCTTGAAAACATACATATCAGAAAACATACATATCAGATACCTTTCATACCTTCTCTGAGTACTGAACAGCCCTAACTTATGGAGCCTCTCCCGATACGAGAGCTCTCTCAACCCTGTGATGTTCCTAGTAAAACATCTTTGGACCTGCTCGACCTTTTGCAAACCTGCTGAACTCATTGGAGCCCAAATGGGTGAGGCATATTCAAGATGCGGTTGAACAATCGACTTGTACAGAGTTAGCATCATAATACTATCTCTGGACTTGAAAGTGCGATAGATCCAGCCGCATGTTTGAAATGCCTTCCCCACTTTCAACTGGATATGCTCATTAAACTTTCCATCATCTTGGACGACAACTCCCAAATCTCTCATGGACGATACCTGTTCAATATCACAACCTTCATTGCCTTTGTATGGATGGATGGATGTTTATTGCAATGTATTAACATCAAGTTCGTTACAAAGATTAAGTGAGAGTTAATTGAGAGGAACATCTAATTTTGACGCCCCATACGTCATAGTGCGGAATTTCATCCTGCTCAATGCCATGTTACTCTGACCAACCCAAGAGTAGACTTTCTCCAAGTCCTCAACTAAATATTTTGAGTCCTGACCATTCCTTCCACAAACTAATTTTGTGGCATCAGCATATGAAGAAATACTGGCTTTTGTTCTAAACTTCTGGAGAGGAGCAATAAAAAGAATTAACAAGAGCGGACCTAAAATTGAACCTTGTGGAACACCTGACTTGACATCATACTTCCTATCACTCATGAAACTACCAATCCAATTCAGAACCTTACCCTGGATCCCGAACTCTCTGAGTTGATCAAGCAAAAGACCATGATCTACCTTATCAAAGGCCTTGGCAAAGTCAAGATAAACTACATCAACTAACTCGTGACTTTCAAGCCCCTCAATGATTTGCTCAATATGATCAACCACTTGGGTTAATGTACTAAAATGAGCTCGAAACCCATGCTGTCCAGAAGGAATTAAATCATGGACTTCCAAATAATCTACAGGGTTGGACTTCATAATCTTCTCAAAAACCTTTGCAACGCTGGAGGTCAGAGAAATGGGCCTATAATTACTAGGGAGTGACTTATCTCCGCCCTTAAAAATTGGAACGACATGAGCTACTTTTAGAGAAGAGGGAAACTTGCCCTGATCTAAGATGCAACGCATCAAGCAGGAGAAAACTGGGGCAAGAATATGTGAGCATTTCATCAGAAACTGAGATGTCACACCATCAGGTCCAGGAGAACTCGAGAGCTTTAAGCTCTTAATGGCCTCAAAAGCATCTTGATCTGTGACTACCAGATCCTCCAACTGATTATCCTGACTATCAATGCCAGTCTCATCAACAACATTGTTACACTCATGGTCTACTCTGTCTACCCTTTTCGGAATTGAAAATACGCTTGAGAACTGATCTCCAGTTAATCCAGTTTTTCAATCACTTTGTTCCAGGGTTGGTCGGGGGATTATCCGATCCAAAAAGTGCCCCGTTTATCTTTCCTGGGATAAATGGGATCTTAGGAATAATGGAGATAAACAGGACAAACGGAAATTTCCAACTTTTTCAAGCCTTTGTCCTTATTTCCATAATTTTTCCCCCACTTTCTTTACAATCATGAACTTTTATGACTTCAATTTTGATCATGTCTCGTTATGATATTTATTTGGTGACTCAATTTTTCTTCCTGGATTGTTATTGAATTAATCCAAAGAACCAAATTCGAACACATGGAACATGCATTTCTGGGAAACTAATGGTGAATAGAGATGGACGAGTGCATGTTTTTATTGAAAAATAAAATATGGTTGATGTTCAGCTTTTTTGAGAAACTCTCAAAGCACAGAAATAGTTCGAGGGTTTCACGTGAGTTTGAGGATAACACAACAAATGGCATTAGGACTGATACTTACGTTTTGGACCCAAATTTTTCAGGGCTCTCCAGGTTCATATTGAATCAAATTTGAATACACAAGTTTGAACTTAAGCAAACTTTTAGGCATTGAAATTTGAAGTTGTTTGTGTGTTAAGCTGTCTGCAAGCCTTTGGAGACACGTTTGAACCCTGCAAGAAAAAAAACCATCGCAAAATCGGTGCGGAGTCATCCATTTCCATAAAGATTTCCACCATTTTTGTTTGGGATCCGCAGAGTATCGGAACTATTGCGCTGAGCGTTACATGACATTTATTTTTATTTGTGGACTTTTTAATACATTAAATTCATTTTTCGAATCTAAAAACTTCCAAAAATTGAAATTTGTTTGCAAATCGACAGCATAATCTCATTAGTTGCTAGGCTAAATTCACGAAAAAGGGCACAAATAAATGTTGGAAGTGAAAAAAGGCAAATAAATGAGTCTATGTTGCTAAAAATATTTTTGTGTGTTTTGCCCCACCTTGTTCATACCTTTTGGGGGTTCAGATTAATTTGACATTAAAACTGCTTTTAAAGATGCAAATTACATCTCGGATTTCCCTGTGGATTCCCAGTTTAAGTTTTCTTGGACACGTTCCAAAGAAACCACCGTTAGGAATGAGGGTAGTAGAAAGACATATAAAAATTAAGTATTTGTTATATATTTTAAAAGTTTAAAAGTCTGTCTTATTTGCTTAGGAAAATGTGTTTTCATGCATGCAAAGTGTTATTCGTTTTTTGGGGTAAGAAAAAAAGAAACCAGTTACACTGGCTTATGCCAGCTATGCCTAACGTAAGGAGTTTTACAATTATTTTGTCAGTATTTTAAGTTTTTTATTTCTGGTTTTGATTGCATTTCTCTTACTTTCTTGCTTTAAATGTGAGAAAACATTAATGATAATAAACATAGAATCTCATTAAATAAATAACACGTCATTAAAATGCGATGGAAACATATTTTTTTGCCCAAAAATATTTCTATGTGACATGACATTTTTTTACGATCAGATTTACTTAAAAACGTTTCGCCGCTTCTATCACACTGTAGCTCATTTCATGATCAAATCTGAGCTATTATTAAGCAAATCTGTTAAGAATTTTGACCATGTCAGAAGGTCATACTTGTTCTTGGGAATTTCTTGGACAGCATTGAAGTGCTGAGGCAAACAAAATACCATTTCTTAGACTTGGAAGATAGATAGTTAAAAACCAAATTATTAGCAAATCATCATTCTGTGCCCACTGTGATGCATTGAGATAACGAGTGTATATTTGAACAATTTCAAAGTCACCTTTGCGATTTTCGCCTTTTTTGCACTGATGGCTGTGTTTCACTTTTCACTGCCAAAGATCTCCTCTTTTTGCTAATATGGGCAATGTTAATCATATTTTGTCTAATTTCAGTTCTTCTTCGAAACTTGTGTCGAATTTTCATAGTTGCTTTATGCACTTGCCAACTGATTTAAACCTTTTTTGAGTGCGGTGCCTGTCATTTTGCTTGAAATGAACTTGAGTCCCTTTACACTTCAATTGAATTCTCAATTTTGAAGAACTCACCGCATTTTTGAAACTTACAATTCAAAGAAAATGTGCACAACCCAGGAGCAATAACATAACACAGCTTGCAAAAAGAACGAATTATTGAAATGCAAATGTGCTCTCCTTTTGACATGCTTTTTAGCAATCGTTTACGTTCAATAGCGAAACAAATGTGGCACTTTTGATGAACTGAATTGCCAACAAGTTGCTTATTGACATGGCCATCACAGGCATGCCCTGAGCCCGAGAGGTTGGATTAAGGATAAAATGTCGCAAGTTTGTTTGACATCAATACAATGTGTGAATCCTTGGAATACGGTAATCAAGAAATCGAGGGTTAAAGAGTAAAGCCCTCGAACTTGTCACCCTGCAGCCGAGCTCTCGAGCAGGGCAAGATTTTCTAACCCCTCGATTTCTTGATTCCCTTTTTCCATGAATTCACAATACGGTATCGTTAATTTGGGGAGCCTTTTTGTTAATGTCAGACTATATTTACTTTCAGTCAATCACATTCGGTCACCTTAAAAAGTTGCTCAAATCTAGTTTGTTTTTCCCTAAATCAACATTCAGTGTTGCAAACAGAGTGAGTGGTCTTTGGCGTGTGGATTTTCAGTTCTTGAGCCTCGACAATTTACCCTTTCAGGGAGTAATAGTAAGTTCATTCCCTATCGGCTCATTAGAGTTGTAAATTTGATACCAAAGCAGCACGGCCATTTTACCGAATGAAAGTCAAATTTCTTACAAATATCTATTAGCTAGAACAACCTGAATTGTTATTAAGTCAGTATAAAATGGCAATCTACGTACACGTTGGCTGCCGACTCTGTTGTTGGGATTTTCTGCCATATATAAAAGGAGCCCAGGTAATAAAAACCCTTTTCCTTGCCCTGTTGGGTCTTTGTGAACTCTGTTGATATTGTTAACTAACTGATTTCATTTGTCACCTGTAAATTTCTACCCAAAAAAAATTGACGAATTTAACGAACGCTATTTTGGCTCTAATTCTATACACTCAAGTCAAAAAAAAAGTCAAAAGGAGGATTTTTTGCTCCAAAACGCCCAAAACCCGTTTTTTGATAATTTGATTTAGATCTATTTTTTATGGAACAAGAAGTAAAAACAAAAGGTTTTAAACATTTTTCTTCTCAATTTGCCACTTTTTGGGCTGCAATCGTTTATACTAATTTTTCTTCTTTTTAGCCAAAAAAATAGGTCCCAATCAGGTTGGATCTAACCAGGAACCCCTGAAAGGGGTGGACACGAACTCCGATTTTTGAAAAAATGGTATGAGGCCGAGGCTATATTTTGACACGACGTCATTTATTCCTTATAAATGTCTAAAACTGTTGAACATGTGTCTTGAAAGAATTCACGCAAACTTTTTGTGATAATATTTGTGGACTGGATGTTCTTCACCTTTATTTTAGAAGTCCCAGCACTCTTTTTACTCGTCTCATGAACTTTTGACATTCAACTCTCCAAAGGATTTTAGTCCTCATAAGAATGAGGAAAATACGTAGATGGAATCTTGCTTCACCCATTAGTCCAACTTCAGTAAAATAATGCTTAACAGAAGTATCTGTGGTGGTATCTGGAGTGTTACTCATCTTCCATCCTCTTCAACACCTCCACAACGCAGGAACCATTTCCATAAGAAAATGAAAGAACAAGAATGATCTCATTTTGAAACAAGATGGAGTCCAAGTCAGAGATGTTGTTGGCTTTAACCATTGAAGGGCACTTTTGACGGTTCTGGATCAGATCAGCCATCTGATCCGGATTGGAACAGGAACAAAGGCAATCACAACGTCCTTGAGACAAAATGAGTGAAAAACATGAGGATTAAAGCCTTGATTGTGGATTTGATTGAAAATGTTTCAAGTCTTGGGGCTCAAGAAGGTCGAGACCACGCAGGACTGGGGCTAAGGGTCCTTCAGGACCAAAGGATCATGTCTTATCATTGCAGGGATAGGCTCTACAGGCTTGATAAGGTTTGATTGATCTTCTTAGATCCCCTTGTCCAGGAATTAACAATCAGATTGAATGAAAAAATCCACACAATTCAATCTTGATGGGAGCATTTCATTCTAAAGACTTTGGGAGGGTCCATGGAATCCGGGTTAGACTGTCAGATCACCAATTTGGGCTGACTGACTCCAAAGGCAGATCAAAATATTGAGCCCATCCATTGCTAGTAGGTCCACCTGATAGGTTTCAAAGTTATCTTAATTTGTTCTTCATTTGATCGAATTCTTGACACTGAGGACTTCTTCTTTCTTTGTTCTATATTGACCTTAATCCGAACGCAAATTCCTCTTGAAAAGGGATTAAGAACCAACTTTCCCCACATACTCTCACCCGGATCAAAACGGGGAGTTTTATCGCACTCGTCCATCACACAACTTGAACAACTTAAGAGTATCTTACCTGTCCTTATTATCCTGAACTAAAAGACACAACCATACAATAAAGGAAATTCGAAAAAGGACCATCATTTATAGAACATGTTATGCCAAGGTGACAATCTCACAACCTATAACAACCTTGATTTCATACAAAGTTTGGCATGTGTTAATTCAGTTCAGGATAATACCTGAAATATTGATGGATGGGTTCAATTTTAAGTTCAAAGATACTAATAAGACGTTCAAGTCGGATGATATATGAGCTCGGAAAAAAACGATATTTTGTTGTTGATAATTCAAGTAATCGTAAGATATTCTTAGTTGTTCAAGTTGTGCAATGGATGAGCGTAAAGAAACTCCCCGTATTGGTCCGTGGGAAAGTTGGTTCTTAATCCTTTTGCAAGAAGAATTTGGGCTTGGAGTCCGGTGCATATTCGTTTTTTTGCTTTAGTTAGGGCTATCACTTCCGAAGGTTATTGCAGGTAACCTCGTCATCAGATTTCATTTGATCACTTTGATCGTCATCTTGTAGATTAGACACCTTTGTGAGTTCATTCGCACTCCATGATGTGGTCATTCATTCACTATTTCATTCACTCTTTCTTGGGTGAACTGGATGTCTTCGAAACACCAACATCGGACTGATTTTTGGGCATGGCGTTGACCTTTACCAAGGCTAGGACTTGGCTGGACCCGCTTGAAACACAGGGAACACCGATTGGCGCACTATCTTTTGGAATTTTGGTCGATTTCCGTTTGATTTTCCGCTCCCAACATGGCGGTTTGTTCTTCTTGTTTACGAATCTCGGCCTCATACCGGAGGTTGCGTGCCGGAGAAATTCCGCGAGTTCGCATCCAGTATTAATACTATTATATAGGTTATCCCTGATCTAACTATGAAAAATTGTATTTTCAAGGCTGAAAAATCCATTCCAATATAGCCAAGTATAAAATGCAAAAAAATAGTTTTACAAACATGTTTTGGGTTCAAAACGGCCTAATAATGATGATTTTGTACGCCCTTTGCAAGTTCATTGTCACCTGACATCAATTTTCAGTTCATTGTCCCCGGGATTTTATTAGAGTGCGGGAATCTATTTTTTTCTGTGGAGCAGAAATTCTAGACGTTTCGAGGAGTGACGTCATTGAACGATCGGGATTTTTGCTCCACAGAGAAAAAAATATTTCCACGCTCTCTAGTTATTATTACTGATGTGTTTCGAGTTGGATTTTTGGCAGAGTTTTGCCACTTTGGTTTTTAGGGCCAAAAATCTGAGCACAACTAAACTTTTCAATAGGCAATAGACCTTATTTACCATGAAATATGGCAGCACTGCTAACTTGAAATCCATATTTAAAACTATCGATGGAACTCGAAATCGAACTAGTTCGAGTGTTGCCAAATTGGTCCCTATTAAGGTCTTTTCAAAACGTTTAATACAACCTGCCCTATTTAACAGCGATAAACTTCCGAGTCAAAACTGGCAGCACTCCTGGTTTGAAACACATCACTAGTTATTTATTATAAATCAAGTCTTGCCAAAAGAACCGGTTTGCATAGATTTGACTTTCCGGGTCAGATTTGCCCATGTCTTTGTAAGACACTATTTTTGCGTTTTAAGTTCATAATCCTGAAAAATTGGCTATATTGTGAGGTCAAGTTGGTCCCAAGGTTACAAAAGTTCAAGAAATTAAGAAATGTGATTTATCCACACATAGGATGAATCACAGAAAAACGGCAATTACATTTTGAACATGCTAACAAACTAGTCCTCAAATAAATTTCTACTTGATCCTTCCTAATACTCTAACGCATTGTACAAAGAGAATTTTGCAATAATTTGGCTCTAGCACAGACATATTTCTTACCTTGTACTTTATCCGACGTTTGACTGACTCGAACATTGCATCAGGGATTTTTGATTCTGCAAATCCTTTCTCGCACAAAGGAAAAGTGACTTGGTTGATGGGACACATGTTACATTTCTTTTACTGAACATCTCATTGCAAGGTCGATGATGGCTCTTGTCAAAATACACTTCAAATATTTGATCTGACACTTCGACATAATTTTTGAGCGTCGATACTATTTGGATGTGCAAAACAAGGTCTCGTGGAATTTGAAATTAACTTTGACTTTGGGGATTTGGCACCAATGAAGGATCCGGAATAGAGTCTCACTCATGATTGCCATTTTGCACTTTCTTTGACAAAAAGTAGATCAAAATTAAAAATTATATGCTCAAATCTTAAGACTTAATTCTATATACTAAATTAAAAAATCCGCCCCCCCCCCAAAAAAAAAATAATAATAATAATAAATAAATAATGAGCTGAGATGTCAAAATATACCAAAACAAATTCGGAAGTAATGACAAGATCATATTTTTTGTTACGGATTTTTACTACCTCTATAAGGAATCCCTTCAAACAAACAATCATAAATATAATTTATGCAATTAACATTTAAACGAAATTTGGCCCACCAACGAGTTACTGTTGGCAAATCTGGACCATTTTGGAATGGTGGGTTGATCGGGAATGGTACTAACAAATTTAGCTAACCATGCTTTGAAAAGGTGTTAGAGGATCAGCTCTTATTTTATTAAATACTCTTGGAAGTTTTCAGTCATTCCAGAATAGAGGATTGTATCCAAATTACCATTCAGTGTTTTTTGAGCTCAAGATGTCCTTTTTAAATTCCAAAAATTTTTGAGACCACTTTTGAGATGTGAATGCAATGCAGAACATTTATTTGAATTCAGTTAAATAGATCACGGACAAAAACACTATTATGTTACTTAAAACGCACTTAAAAATAAATATTTGAAAAAATACTTTGACCAAAGTCTTTGATGTACTAAGAGCAGTGTTGTTCAAAAATATTGTGGAAATCATTTCGCGGATCTATTTTCAAGGGCCTTTTTAATCGGCATGCTCGAAGGACCAAACAAGAGGGTCATTACATCAATTTAGACAAACGGCTAAGTAGATTTCGACAATATATTATGTAGACACGCCCATAACACTACTGAAGGATTGAGTTGAAGAAAATGTTCAAACAGTTGTTTTTAAGTGTGTTTTAAGCGGCCTCCGTGACCTAATTAACAGAATTCAAATTCATATGCAGTATTGCATTCACACCTCAAAAGTGGTCTCAAAAGTTTTTCAAGTTTAAAAATGACTTCTTGAGCTCAAATACACACCGTGTACGGCAATGGCCACCATATAAATATTAATTTAAAAAATTGTAAGCTTCAGGCAAATAAAAACGCAACTGATGATTTTGCAAACCATTTTTTTTGACCGGGTTATGCAATATGCACCAACAAGACCCGTAGTAGGCCAGTCCACACGACATCCTTCACCTTTATGAGTGCGGGCAAGGTGCAGGGGTATCATTGCTTTGGTGTGACTCGGCAATTGCAACCACCTTCCTGTGACTTGGAAGGAGACGAGGACGACCATGCTGACCATCTAAGCCCAAAGACATTTTGATGCATTTTTGATGAAGCTATCCTTGTTATGCAAAAATCCAGATGAACCAAGACTTACACTTTAAAACATTTGGCCATCTTGGAAGTTTTGCTCCAGTTTCTAAAACGTTAAATAATACTTTAAATCAAAAAAGGCTCTTTAACAAATATAAAAAAACACTCCATTAAAGTTGCTTTGTAATGCAGCACTCAATGAAATTGACTCCAAAAATTGATTGATCGTCAAAAATACCTCAAAAATAAATAACCGTCAAAACTTTGGACGAAATGATAAATTAATCAAAAAGAAATAAATTTCAAATCCGTCTCTAATAATGGGTAGAGTTTGGATTTTTTTTTTTTGGAGTCGAGCAAAGTTTCCAGACGTTTCAAGGTGCAAGGTCAGCTTATGGCTGATAAGGAAGAGAGGATGACTTCATTGTTCGAACTAGCCTCGATTTCTTGGAATTCGGTTGTGCTATCAAAACGTAAGTGAAACCTCTACGATCGTAAGGACAGAGCCCAAGATTTAATTTAAAGTTGAAAAAGGCCAAAAACTTTTAGAAGGACCTTAAAATCATTAGGCTAAAAACTAAGAACAATTCTCAAACTATTGTGACAAATTTGACAAATTCGTGGAAATGAGAAAACTAACACTTAATTACTTTAAGGCCACATTAAGTTCAAATACTTTGTGTTTACCAGAGCGTGCTTCCCCTTTATCTTTTATGGTAGTTGATGTTTTAAGCTAACAGGGAAAGACTTGGCAATTCATGCCACACACTTTTTGTATGGTAATGTTTTTTAAGTTATTCATATTCGCTGAGACAGAATGGAGGTGTGTCAAAGTTTGTCTCTTAACGTAGGGGACCAGGTCACTTAAATACAAATTCAAAAGTGCCTGTTTTTCAGGAATGCTCCCACTAGACCCCAAAGGAAAATTTAAAATCATTTTAAGAAGGAGGAATCATTTTAAAAACGTCTGATCCAGTGAAAAAAACAGATGCCCTCATTTTGATCTACAAAATCATTCTTCAAGGTGGTCGGAAAATCATACGGCCCCAAAATCTCAAAAGACAGACCTCTTTTTAAATGTAGGAGGTGGAAAGAAAACGAAAGAAGAGACCATTCGATTTACGCTCGAAAATCAACCAGTAGGATTTTGACAAATCGAAAACAAAATGCTTGATTTTCTCACGAAACAGAGCCCTACCAGCGCTTATCTGTGGTTTTGTTTAATTTTTGACTTATCGCCAAAGTCAATCTCAGTCCAATCACTCAAAAATCCGCTATCAAATCAAAAAGACAAGGACTCGCAACTATTCCCCTTCGAAAGGATACGTTGACCTTCGAACATTGGAATCCTCAAAAGACAGCTGAATCTCATGAACGAACAGCTTTCTACTAGTGATGTGACTTGGGCAAGAAATGAGTCATCACAAACACCCAAGAACAAGTTGTTGACAAGCATTACTTGGGCAATACACCAATACACTTCCCAAGCTCAAGGAACATCGGAAGATGCAGTTGCCGGCAGTTGCTCTTTGAAGAGTTAAGATACTTGCAGTGTGACTTAGAAGAAAAAAATGTCAAGCTGCATTTTCGATGATCTTTTGACCTTAATAATATAGCAAAAAATAGTGGAAGTGATAAAAAAAAATATTTCAATTTGGATAGCATTTGCAAAACCATGGTTTTTTTGTTTCGGTTCTAGGCCACACATGAATGCACTTTTGAGGCTAATCAAGACCGAGATTTAGAAGTCACACTTCCAGAACAATCTCGTTTACTCAGAGTCGCCGGCATGAAAAAGTAAAATGCCAAATCTTCTTTCAGTATTCTCAAAATATTTTGCATTTCCCCATGTGAGAGAATTGAAGTGTGTAATTTTCTTAAAAATACATCCTTTCAAAGGTATGGGCCCTATTTAACTGAATCAGCCTGGTTTAGTGAAATTCGGATGGCAAGTTTATTCTTCGTTCATAGCAAATTTGGCAAACCTGTTAGCTGGGAAAAGTACTTGTACAAGCACCCAAGCTATGCCAAGCTTCAGCAAGCCCAAGCATTGTGCCAATACAGCTTGCCCAATCTCTTGTTTGCCCCCCATCACTACTTTCTACCGCAATTCGAACGGAAACCGGCTAAAATCTCCATGGTGCCGAAGTTCGACTTACTTTCTTTTGTTTAGGTAACAGTTGCTGGTTGTCGATTGTTGACGTTACTTGCAGCTCACCAAACGAGCTTATTCAAGCAAAAGTTTTATCAAGAAGGTGTTTGTTCAGATGATAAGAGATCGTCTTTCAGCTGTTTGGCAAGCAAATGGCTGTCTGAGTTGATACACACCTTTGTATATTCTCATTGAAGACTAGAATTGTGAATGCAGGAATAAGTGGAGATAGATTGACGAAAATTGCACTTCATGCATCCAAGTCTGCAATTCTTAACAAGTGAAAATATGTATCAAATTTAGACCGATGAAGATTCCGATGAACTCAAAAGGTTCGCTTCAAGGGGAATAAGAGTGCATCTCTTTTGAAAAGTGCAAGTCTGTTATTCATGAAAGATTTGCTTTGCTTCGAGTTTACTTGGCAAACATCGTGCGTGATTCAATGATCTGGGATCTATTCAGATTTCAAATGACTTACAGAGTTGGAAGTTGTGGCAAACCATGTCAAGGCTCTATCAACGTGTTCCGATCGTGTTGGTTATTATTCCATGCTTGTTCATCTTCATCATCGAGATTGGCAACCGAAGAGAGATGCATCATTTGGAAGAGAGTCTAGAAAAGCTGGAAGGACAAGTGATTAAAGTCCAAAATAAACTTGTTAACGGGTTAATAGAGACCCACAAGAATATGAAAGATGTATCCAACAATCGTGCTTTGAGCCAACCAGATTCAAGACATCTGGAACAAATCCGGAGACAGGACGTTATCACCAAAGTGTGCTCAAGACATCGGAAAAAGAAAAGCCCTGAAGCATATCTTGGCACCAGTTCCCAATTCACACAAAGTATCACAAAGCATTTTCTTATTGAGGAGAAATCGAAAACTGTATTTTGCTTTAACCACAAAGTCGCTTCTTCCACGTGGATGTATTTCTACGCCCAGGTTGACCATGATCCGTCTTTTTTGAAACAACTAGAAAAAACTGGGATGGCGTATCTGTGAGTTCTGTCGACATTTTCTTTTCTAAAACGAACTTGGAACAAACTTTTCATGTGACTGATTTGCCCTTAGGATTGCTAATAGGCTTGGACCATCCAGTGCCACGGAAGTGGTGGAAAAGGTTGGATCTGGAAATTATTTTAGCTTTTTGGTGGTAAGACATCCGTTTGATCGAATTCTGTCAGCATACAGGGATAGAATTGTGGCACAACCTTGTTGTGGTCAAGCCAAACAGTATATTCCAAAGATCTTGGAGGCCCACCAACTTCCAATTAGGTTTGTAATTTGAATGTACTTTGTACTTACCCAACAAGGTTTCATCGAGCTTTTCTTTTCAATTTACCACGTGCAGTGATATTTTGGACGCAAACGGTTGTCCCAAAACTTACCCAACCTTTCAACAATTTCTTCAATACTTGATCAAATTCCCTCGCGACCACAACGAGCATTGGATCTCATATTCAAGAAATTGTGCTCCATGCCTCCTGAACTATGATGCTGTGATAAAACTGGAAAGTGCTCAAGAGGATCAGGAATACGTTCTCGAACATTCAGGGTTGGACAAATTTGCCACCTTAGAATTTAAGCATCCAACGCAAGGTGGAAAAACGGAGGACCACAGAGAAGAATTTTATTCTCAAGTGCACTGCGATGTTCTCAAGCGGTTATACATACTATTTCAGAGCGATTTTGAGCTTTACGAGTACGATCCTCAACCTTTTTATGAAATTTGTAAGTCTTAGCCATGACACGCCTGCAATTAAAGCATTATGCCATTGAATTCCAAATTATTTCTATGATAATTTAGAGGAAAATACGACATCAGCTTTCCTTTTTCATTAGAATCTGATCAAATTGTTGGAAAATTTGGATACTTAAGATGGGTTTGCAGTTGATCACTCACTCAGCTGCAAATAATGCCTTGTTTACCCTGTACCTGTACCCTTCCTAAACTGAATAAATTAGGGCGCGGGATGGGTCACGTTTTTGTGTGTGAAGGACGGCACTTTTAGTGTTCACCACTTTCCACCACTTATTTATCAATTTCAGGAACTTCAATGTGTCTTTCCACGGTTTATCTGTATTGTCGATGTAAAATTCCACGTGTTTGTGTTCCACCGTATTGAAAGTCTTGGACTATTCGGTTAAGGCTGTTTTTATCTTCATTGAAGTATTCTCCATAGCTCTTCAAGGCTGCCAAAATATTTGGTATTTCCCATAAGTATTCGATGCGATCTCGGGTTGTCACACTTGCAACAGAGGATTGGGAGAAGATCACGTTTTGGACTTGCATTTTAAAGGTGCCATCTTGAAATATTTGTTAGATGAAACAAGATATTGATCTGGCAAATTCCTCTTTCCGCAATGTTTAGAAAAAGGAGACAGTTTGGCTTTTTGATGACTGAGATGCCTTCTGGCAAGCCAAGGGTGTGTTGCTTGAACATGATATCCTCAAGGCACTTTAAGCGTTCATCCTCAAGAAACGCCTCATACTAAGCCTTCTCCTCCTTTTGACTTTGAAGGGCTTGTCGGGCTCCTGAAGTAACGAGCCTCTGTATGGTTCCGTGATGGCTTTGGTGTGGTCGAAAGATATCTTGAAACTCGCTGAAAGGGTCACTTGGAACCTTGTGCATGGAGATCTGGGGATCTGGAGGTGGGTCTCTGTATCTTGACCAGTAGCCAGACCTGCAACCAAGTGCAGCACAAGTGTTCCCCATGTTCCAATAATTCGACGTGAGAAATTGAACGTTTCCAAAACGCATAATAAATGGATTTCAATTATCATGGATAAACTGGCGAAATCTTAAAAAAAGTTTGCCTGTCAGCAATAATTTTACTCTTAAGTTGAGAGATTTTCTTAAATCAAGAGATGTTATACTCTGAATAGTCCACCTCAAAGACTTATTCAATCATTATTTATTCTAATATTGAGTATTCCTATTCATAGTTTTGATAGTATTAAGCAAACGTTCTTGTTTAATTGTGTAAAATATATCAATGGTGATAAATATCAAATTCCATATTTAGATTAAAAATAATTCATTGTGTATGCGACAAAACTATTTTTCGCCGAAAATCATTTTTAACTGACATGACATCATGTATACTATCTGAAGCGGTAAAATCGTTGCATGATCAGTAGGGACAGGAAGTTTAGACGAATAAAAGTGTCCATAAGACGAAAAAAACGAAAAAAAAATTGCGTTTAAGGCGTAAAGAAGAAAGAAGACAAATTAAGTGCCTGTACAAACGCAGAAAGACTTTCAAAATTGCTCCCACAAAATAGACGAAACGGAGGAGAGTCTTTGCTTGTGCAAAAACGGCGAAATCTAGACAATTTATACAAGGAAGTAATTAATGGGTAAGAAATTTTTGTTAGTACATATGCCAAATAAAAACCAAGAGTTTAAAAATGCCTCTTTAGGTAGCGTTTTCAGTAGAGCTGAAGTCAGATTTACAGATACATTGATTGTTCTCATGGCTAGAAAGCGTTTCTTTCTGTGTCTGTTGGGAAACACTACGAGTACAAGTTAATTTGTAAGTGTGGATTGTATTTTGTTGGTGCAAAACCGCAACTGATAATCAAATTATTACTTTGCCTTAAGCATTGGCGTTGAACTTTCTTCGAAGATATGATTTGCTTGGAAAATTAAGAACAACGCTTAAAGAACTTGAAATGCAAGTAAATCCAAGTTTTTGGCCGATTAAGCGAGAAAAGACGAAAGAAATTGCCGATTATTTTAGATGCAAGCTATTTTTAGGTATTTTTGTAAAGAATATTGACGATGTCAGAAAATTAGAATTGTCTCTGATTATTTCTAGAACAGTACTGCAGTGCTTAAGCATGCAAAATACCATTTTTAAATTCTAGAGGAAGGTCTAAAGCCAAATTTCATCTACAATGGCCAATGTTGTTATTTTTTGTCATCGGTTTCGAGTTTGTAGTGTTGTATTTTTGACTCGAGGTTTCATTGCTTTTAAAGATCCCGGTTATCATCATTTTTATTTTATTATTCAGGCATCGCCTGAATCTCCAAAGACTTGTTTTATTGGCAACTACAATTATTAAGTTCAACTAGCTCTATCAAAATCTTGGGAATGACCTTTTGGGCTTGAGTTTTCACCAAAAGGAAGGAAGGAAGAAAGTCTGAAACCGGACATTGGGCTGGCATGGCTTACTCTTCAGTAAGAGAGGCACTCGGTCCTTCGAAGTTTGAGTTACCATAAAATAATCTCCCAATCGTTGGGAGTCAAGTTTTAACCCCAAGCAATAGTAACACTATTTTGATTGTCGATTCAACCTACTCGACTTCCATGATGGTGTTTAAATTATCAATTAAGCGATTGAAATGTAGTGGGCTTAAATAAGAATCGTGTTTTGTTTACGGCGTAGCGCTTCAACACACTCAAGCAGCGAAATAAGTTCTGATCTTTGATTTATTTGGAAAGAAGTTTGTTTAGGAAAGGTATTAAAGTTGCCAAGTTTGAAAATATTCAATGCCTAGCTGTTGTACATTTGCAACTTTTTCGTCTATCATGTTCATTCACGTTATCACATTCACATTCATGTTAATTCACATCAACACATTGTCAGATTTTAATAGTGCTGTGGCGCCCAAAGTATTAACAAGTGTTGTTTGGGCGTTGGTAGCACTTGTGTGAGTGAATGTCGGGCTGTTGATTGTTGAAGCACCTGCTGTTGTTCCAAGATTCTGCATTGTTATCGTATTGGAGCAATTTGGTCCTGCTGGCTCATCGAGAAATGTGACGGTTTTCTCCCGTCTGGATCCAAAATGGGTCACCGGGTTAAGGAGCTCTGGAGTTTTCCTTGAGATCCCTATGGCACTCTCCCTTCGTTTGGATGAAGCTTGTATCACTTGGAATTTTGTGAGCACCGGCTCGATATCGGCCCCGCTCTTGATTTCGTCTAATATTTGCTTGGCTAACGCGGGATCGATGTTGCGCAAGTCCAATGGATCTAAGTCAAGTGCATTCAGGGCCACGCTTTGATGTCCCCTGGGGTGAGAGAACTGGCGGTGTTCCAGAGGGAATGGATCTGCGGACATTCTTCCACTTCTTGTGAGTGTTGCTGACTTTGGCCGAGAGGAAGACGAAGACGAGAGGGATCCTAAATGATTTCCAGGAACTACATTCGGTTCCGGCAATAATGGTTTGTTGAAGGTTTGAAACGATGAATCATCCCCGGGCGGGCGTGAGCCTTGAACTAAAGGCTGAAAGACTCGGGAGGTACTGGATGATGAATGAGCTGGTACGATGGGTATAAAAGTTGATGAGCTCTGGGCTGAGGGAATGATGAGGTTATCTTGGGGCAACTGCGCCCCGGGTTTGGGAGCTTTATCGCTGGAAACCATGATTTTAGCCCCGTCCTCCAACAGGGTGGAGGATTGACGTGAGGCCCCTGAAATTGGAAAATGCTCAAGGGACGTCTCTCTGGACAATGAAGCCGTCCTGTCAGAATTTTTTGTGTCTGAGTCATGCTGGATAACTCCGCCTGGTTTAGCCTTCTGTCAGGAGGGTCCTTCAGAGTGGCCGAGAGTTGCCTCGTGGTCCAAAAGACGCGCACCCTGTGATCCTTGGCCACTGGACACACATGAGGAGACAATTTTGATAAAAGCTGTCTGGGTTCCGGAATGTATCAAAATTGTGACACCCATGGAAACCAGAGCCAAGCCCAGAAGTAGATACAACGTGCACAACATCACAAAAAGTCCACCAATCTCCGGTTTTGATCCCTTTTGAGCTGCCATATGACCCGGTCGAGTGGCAGGTACGTCCACAAAACCAATGGTCGCAAGAAGAGTGAAGCAGAAGAACACGCTTTCCAACCATTCCCATCCTTGGAGGGCTGAAAAAAGGCCAGCAGATCCACAGACGTAAGCAAAAATCAGGATGAAGCAAATCCAACCCGGAACTTGATGATGATCATGATGAGTATTATGATGATGGTGATGGCGGCGATCTCCGCTTTTGGTCTGAGGGCTTGATGAAGCGGCCGACGCAGGGAAGGAAGTCAGATCTTTGCCATTAAGAGATGTCGATGAAGATACTGGAAGGCCACTCGAGGAGTCCCTCTGCATTTGGCCTCGTCGACAGCCTTCTCCCCCACCACGGAAGGAATGATGAGCGGAGGACCGCGAGGTAACACTGCTCCCACCCACACTGTCAAAGTCACTCAGATCAAATTCGTCGCCACGACCGGAAGACGAGGATGGCAATCGTTTGGATGATCGAAGGCAACACTGGCAGCACAAGTTGGCGTAGAATCGACTAAAGAGTCCCGCGAGACAATTTCCCACAATGACCAAATAGATGAGAAGCAAGGGAATTCCCAGCAGAGCACAAATCATGGTCAGAATCTTGCCCATACTCGTCTCCGGGACTTGATGAGGATATCCTGAAAGTTGGAGCAAAAATATGATCATTTAGGGACTGGCTTGCGTTCTCGCCAGTCATTTTGATGGATCGATCTATTTTTGATCGATCTCAAGGTTTTTTTATGTTTTAAGATTGAACGTGTACTAAAATGCAATTGCTCGTTATCGTTTAAACAGAAACGACTTCCTCCCTACTTTCCTTCATTCGCGTTTTTTTTTCTTGCCCTCCACGAGTGCATTTCGACCAGAAAGTGCATTCTTATGTCATGTTTGCACTCTAAGGTGTTATTTCTAGTGATGGATCATGGTTTTATGATGGCTCTGCAGTTCCCTCGGCTGTCCTTTCTGGATCTTCAAAGGCTGCACATTTGTGGTCCATAACGCCGAAAATTTCATTACAAAAAAGCCTTGGAAACTCAGAGATAATCTTGTTGCATGGGTGGCTTATAAATTTGATTACCCAACACACCAAATAACCCACTTATGTTTTTTTCACATTTTATGGTGACCCACTTCTTTTTGTTCCACGGTAAGGGTGTTGTCTGATCCCAAGTTAAATAAATCATGACCCACTCACCAACAGTCGTTACCAACGACAACGAGTAAAGAAAAGAGGAGAAAAAGTTCCACGTAAAACTGGCCAGAGCGCCTCCTGGTTCCACAGACTGAGTTGGTCCATCCTTGGCTTCTCTTTCAGCATTGGCCAACACCACCTGGATCTCGTTTCGTCTGTGATCCATGGACACCGACTGATAATCAGCCTCCTGTCTCCTAACCCCTCCCATGGGCGGAGGCCTCCACATTCCGTTGTTGAGCAGCCCTTTCTGAAACTTGATCACTTCGCGGTTGGCCAAGGCTGTCCAATTGTCTTTGTAGAGAATGTTGAGTTCCTCTGTGATCTTCCAAAGATGTTCCACCAATTGTTGTCGGAGCTCTCTAGCCTCTCGCAGGTGCTGTTGCTCTTGCACTTCCAGACTGAGAACGTCGTTAGAATACTCGTTCTGGATTATGTGTCCTGACTTCAAATATCCTGAAAAGGGGGAAAAACAAATGCAGTTCACTCAGAGTATCGTGTCCCAACAAGTCATGAAGACCTTTGGTGGATCAGGATCTCGAACACCGGAGTACTTGTATGGAATGTTCCTATGGACCATTCATACCTTTGGCTACTTTTTTTTAGCCTCGGGTTTGGGCACATTTTTCATCCGTACAGAAGCAGGAAGTCGGCAAGTTTTATCGCTTGAACCATTTTTTTCAATTGTTTCAACACAATGGAAAGTGGAAAAGTTTCCCCTGCTGTTACAATTCTTTCTAATACATCAGAAAGATCCGAGGGTCTTCACAGCTACCGTATCTGGAAGAGGGTGTGCCAAATGTTCCAATTAAATATAATGTCAATTTTTCAGGCAAGTTTCAGTCTTGGAACATTGGTGGGGCTTCAAATCGTCGCGAAGGACCTTATTAATTTCCTGGATCTATCTGCACAGCCCCTAAAATTTCCCCAGCTCTTTCTTCAAATCTCAGTTCTTGCGAGAGAGAGTTTCTTCGTTCCAAAAGTGGCAACAATCCTGCAAACTTTTCCCAATTTGCACTAACACTTGAATTGGCTAGAAAATCTCTCATAAAGTGGAAATCTCTTGGAATGTGCCAGCCACTCTCAAAGACACATACTACAAGTCGTTCCACATCGGAGAAACTAGGAAAGGCTTCTTGGGAATGCCGTTCCAACTCATAATTCAATCCCTTAATTTCCTAACGGCAAGGCTTACCTTCCTCACGGTCATGGTGTTGGTTTTTCGATGGAACTCTTGGGTCGGAATGACTTTCGATACTCGTAAAAATGATGGCACATCCCACCAAATAGACAATCAATACCGTGATCACTCCAATAGCACTAAAGGTCATGGACATCCACAATCGAAAGCAGCCCAAACGACCTCTTTGCGATCGACTTGACGATGATTTGGATAGCAGAGAAGGAGGTGGTGGTGGAGGTCGTCGACGAGCACGGGCCTCTCTCGAGGTCAACACTTGAAGGTCTGGGTCTTTAGAGGCCATCTTTTGCAACCATCATCTCTATGGCAAATGTCCATCAGGGTTCCACTAGAAAAAAAGGTGTAGAAAATCTAATTTAGTCAAGTTTTCGTATCAGAGCCAAACCAAGGGAGGCCCAGCAGGTGGCGTCACCGTGGGAACTTTAGACTCGCTTTGACTCAATTTCAAGGTGTCAATTGGCTTCCAGCCGTTCGTTCATCCTAGGCAAGCGAAGGTGTTCCATTCTTTGATTCCAGTGATTGATTCGCTTTTTGTGCTGTGTCATTGGGAGGCAGGGGAAGTATAAAAAAGAAGAGGGGGACTCCTTTGTTAGACTAAGGGGTCTTTTCCAATCTGTTTAATTAGCTTTCCCGTCGTCACAATAGTAGTTCAGGCTCACTCTAAAAAGGGCCTTCCACGAAAAAGAAAGGAAAACTAACCCAATGGGTTTTGAATTAACATAGCCCATATTGAAATGTTTCGAACGTACGAAAATTGTATCTTGACCTTTTTCGTGGCCTTCTGCAAGTGCTCAAACTTGACGTGATTCAATTAACCTGTTCTCTTCTCTGCTTTTGTTCGTGGTTAGGAACATTAGCCAGAAGAAGAGCCAGCCGAGTTTTCTTCCACCGGTTCAAAAGAACTATACCAAATATCAATATCCTGTTGTCGAGCTCAAAATATGGCCTAATTCTGTCGAAAGCGGATCCTAACAACGAGTTGTCATTACATCTAATCCTCTTCTTGGCAGATCCTGGCAAAACCAAACAACAGTACTGAGAATACCGCAAAGCTCTTCAGCGCTTAAGGCGGTTCACATTAATGGATTGACCTTTGGCACCCACTCTTTTGAAACAATAGAGAGAGTGAAGGAACAAGAGTTGCTGACGCCAATATCCAATTTTGAATGTTTTCCTCGTGAAAGAGTCGATTAACCTAACATCGAAAAAAGCAATGGAAAGCGTTGAGAAGTTTTTAATTCATCTCTGAGTTTTGACAAATCGAATTACGTCTTATTTTGCCAATAACTTGCTTATCCTTTGTTGGAGGGACCTGGGAAACTGATTCAATTGCAGAGTCATTGCTCCAGGGAATAGATTTATCCCCATCTCCAAAGCAACAAGGCGAGGATGCATAAATTGCGACAAGCAGCAAAAAAAAATTCCTCGTCTTCCGTAATCCTCGTGTTCCACCCCAGGTTCCATAAATATTTGTTGGGGAGAAAAAACGCTTGAAAAAGCCCTCCAATTCAATGGAGAAAACGACCTTTTATATGTTCCACCCCATTTGGCTCGGTGGGTAAAGTAGGATCGAGGGCCAAGGTGAGGAGGAGCCCTAAAACTTATCTCAACTACTAGGACTAGGACCCCATGTCTACATAGAGCCCCTCTCAAATGGCACCCAAATGATTCTGGTACCACCTCTTCATCGCCATGGCCCACATGGAGGTCGTGGGTCGTTCCATTTGGGAATCCCACTCTGGCGACGGCTGCTAAAACGGTCATGTCTGGCTTGTCGAAATGGAAATATTGTCGTTGCTTCAATGCACAAAAGGTCTGTTCCAACATTTGGGAAAAAGGGGCAGGCTGGGACCCTAGGACCGTCCTACTGAGTAGATGTGTTATGTTTTATGGTGACTGGACTTGGTTACTGGAAAATAATGGAGACCCAAAGGAGGGCGTGTACCCTGAAAAAGGTACCGTATTGCAGTATGACATCAAATCGACTGGCAATTGCTCATGCTCTTGCCTCTGATTAGAAATGGCCAGAAAGACCATGCCCAGTTTGGGATAAATAGGATTGTATACTTATTAGACCGGGTATTTAAATGTTCTAAAATGTACAGAGTCACAAAGCTGTTATCAGTTTTTGGGAGTGGATTCTTCACTAGAAGCTCTGTAGTATTCTTATTTAGCAACTAGGAAACACCATAAAACGGCAAGCCTCAAATGCGAACGTTAAAAATGTTCTTATAGGAGAAATATAAGTCAGTTTGCACATGACAAAGGAGAAATCGAAGAAAAAGGCATTTTAAAAGAACAGCATAATGACAAGAGTGCTGCAGGACCCAAATATTGTTTGATTCATAACCTTTCTACTCTACTAAGTGAGTTTTTTGGAGTCCACAATTTGATAGATTGGCGATGACAAAATTGGCCTTCGGTCCCTCTCTCCAAAAAAGGAAATGGGACAATCGAACATGTCCATACGTGTTGATGAATTGATATGGTCCACTAATTCAATGGCATCGATCAAACAAACGGAGAAAAGAAGATTGGGTCAAAGTTCATAGATCTTCAGAACATGGTTGCCTGATGGCAATTTTTCATGCCATTATCCGTCAAAATCGCAACCATTTCTTGCCCGTGGCGATACTTTTGCAAGTGACAATTTTTCACGATATTGGCAATTTTATGGCAACTATTCTACTCAAATGGCGTATTTTACTTTTGTGGCATTGGGCCACAAGGGAAGGGATAATAAACATAAGTTGATAAGATGTGACGTTACTAGACGTTACCTAAAAGTTAGAAGGCGTGTGTGCCAATTGAAAAATGTTCTCATGAAGTCCAAAAATAATTGCCAAAAGTTGTAATATGCCATTCAAAGTCAATTTATATATCTTATATTTATTATATTATTTTTACATTTATATATACAGTGTATATATTTATTTAATAATTAATATTCTTCACATCATGTTAGTTCAGGAATAGGTCGATGCACTGACTTACTCATTCAATTTTAAGAATTAAAATTCTTAAGTCGTTTTTGTTTTTCAAATGCCTGTTTTGAATGGTCCAGCAAAGTAATGAAATTTTTGCATTCTTCAGATTATTTCTTGTTTTCATGTTTCATTATATGTTTATGTATAAGCAATACATTGAATTAATTGACTTCTTGCAAAACCAATGGAAGCAGTAAAATTTATAATGATTTGTGCAATTATCTATGCTTTTGCGCAAAAGTGGCAACTATCTTTTTTAAATGGCAACTCCTTTGGCAAACTTCGTCTGAGAAAATCCGGCAACCATGCTTCAGAACCAAAACCATTGCGGAATGGAACAAATGTTGACTCTTCTTATCCCGTATTTTCAATAGCTCTTAAACTTGTCCATATTAAATTGGGTCATTTTACAGGCAATATCATGTTCCATTGAACGGTCAGAAATCCTGCAAAGTGGATGGATCAAGCATACATTCCTTAACTGAACCTCAGAGTGGCCAATCGGACCCCCCAACTTGATGTGTTGCTCAACATGGCGAAGAAACGACCTACATAAAAATAGGCCACCCAAGATCCTAAGCAAATACATGCATGGATTCCATGTTAGCATTAGTTAAGACACATGAGTTCCCTAATAAGCTATCTCTCCTCGTTGATTTCTTGAATTTTGAATGAAACAAAATAGACTCCAGACGCAAAAAGTAAGATAAAAAATGTAGCTTCCAGTTTTGTCCGCGCAGTTGGTTTCGTCCATCCACATGGGAATGAAAAGGGATACAGACGAAAAAGCGAGTGGATTGTTACATCAACAAATAAGGATGAAGGTGGAGGGGTCCATTTATCACTCGGAATTGTTTTCACGGGTTTCACGGTATGTTCGAAAAGAAATACAAGCATTTCCCAACGTCCAGCCTTCAATGGCTGTTTAGAGCTTATACGTCACATCAATGTCTTCATTAGAGTGAGAGACAGTCGATCCACAATACGCAAGAGTCAAATGCGAAGAAGATCAGGGAGTGAGGAACAAAGTAGGAACCCTGCCACAAGTAGGCTTAAGAGAATCAAAGTGAGGCAAAGTGATCTTGCAGCAAATAGTCGGGGAAGCAAGAGAGAAGGGAAGAAGATTGGTTTAGTTGTTGAGGGTCAATAGCCGACGCACATTCACATTGGAACAATTGGAACAATGGTGGGCCACATCGAATCAAACGCAAAAAGAGAGAGATCGTCGAAAAGTTTTTTGTCCCTTGCTAAATGGTCTATACTTTATATGCTCTCAAGTAAGGATTCAGCTAGTCGTTGAGGAGAGATCCAACTTGGAACCAACTTGACGCACTAAATCACAAGTGCCTGTTCCAAAGCGAGCCAAGCTTTCGATTTTGATCCCTTTTCGTGGATGGAGTCGCCGACAATATTGATTGAATAAAATGGGGCCCTGAACATATCCATCGATTGGAGTGCATTCATTTGATCCACCTGCTCGACTTCGTTGATGGAACGATTATTTCTCTCCTTGTTCAACGGCCGAGGGGAAAAATGTTCCAAGGAACCAAATAAGAAAGGGGGAAAAGGGCCAATCGGCCAGCTATGTAACAATGTACACGTTCTCGGAAAATGGGTCCAATCTACTCAATTCAACAGGGAGTATCAGAAAAAAGTGAGTCTACCCTCTTGCCTCAAGTTTTCTTTTCGTCTTTGGAACACACTCCTCGTTGAACAAAACTGCATTGGCCTGCCAGAGTGATCCCAGAATCCAACCTGGTGGAAAAATGGAACACTCTAATGGGATTGAATACCTTGAGGCGATTATTCTACTAGATAGAAGTCGATGTACACTTTTTGAACATGTTCCATCTAATAGGACCACTCAAGATATGGCGTGGACCCGACTTTTCCTCTCCTTTCTTTCTCCAGAATTCCAGCATGCCTCATTTTAAACACATACCTTACTTTTTGACTTGAGACAGGCTCACCCTTCGAGTTTGGTGAATTGGGAACCATGCATGTGTGTTCAAACTGTTCCCAGATAATAATGTCACCAATGAAGATGTGCCAGTCCCAAGAATTGAGGGAGAACCTTTGGAGCCTCTTCTTTTCTAACCGTGACTTGAATTACCACCGTTTTCACTAGACTTATACTGCCGAAAATACAAAGCATGGCGCATTATTTGCATACCTCCTCAAATTTACCCAATCCACGAAACATGTTCCATTTTCTCACCTGGGCTATAAAGCAATTTCTTCAACTGAGTCCTCAAAAGTCTTGTTAAAAGTAACCCAGATTCCACTACAAAATGTGGCTCGATGAGGCTAAAAGCAGTGTTATTGGCTAGTCCATTCCTAATTCAAAGTCGCTCAAGGTCTGTTCCCTCAAGTTTTAATGGAAACTTCTTCATTTTTACATCAAATTTTAACTTTATAGGACAAGCTTCAACTTTTACGACAAGCCCTTCTCATGCAGAAACTTGACACCTACTTTCTTTTCAGTACCATAAAGTGTGCAACAAAAAGACTTTTGAGCCTTGACGGATTTGCCTGAAGTAATGGTCATTGATCAAAATACCTGTTAGCGCACGTCTAATTGATTGTTTGTCACCCCTGGTTCGATTTCTTCTCATTAAAAGCAAATGAGTGGGGCCAATTCTCTTGGTGATTAGTTAAGTGACAGAACTTGTTGATAACGTTATACGTTATTGACGTCGAACCTCAGTAGAAATTGGGAATGGCTGCAATTCATGTTCGAGCTTGCAAAGGTACTAAGACCATCACTATAATAATATATGGACTCGTGATTTTTGAGTTTAGGGTTGGTGAAAAATATTAAAAAATGTTTCTTAGTTTACTTGCTTCGATAAAATGAGAAAAGAAATCTTAAAAATGCAAAAATAGTCAGGTAGATATGTTTGTTTGTCCGGAAAACTTGACACATATCACATACTTTGTACATCTGCTGACTGAACGTTTTTAAGTTGATTTTTGGGATGGAACAAATGTTTTAAAACACGCTGCTACTTATACCCCATTGAATTTCCTGAAAGTCAGTTTTGGGAAATAAACTCTTCTTGTCTTGAATAGTGTTTTAGTAACAAGCTTTTACTCGCAATCATCATTTTGTTCAACACTTTTGATTGACATCGCCATCAGAAGGTCTTTTAGCCATTAGTTATTCATTTTACGAGATTGATGTTCATGAATGAAAATAAGGACGAAAAAGAGCGACCGGGAAATCAGTGCCATCACTTTAAGAAACAAAGAATGAGAGCTCAATAAAAAACGTCTCTGATGATGATAAATGGCTTTCCGTTCTTTGTGCGAAAAAAGGAGCCCGAATCCTTTTCGTGCTCCCTTTTCGCTCCTTTTTTGCATCTGGAAGCCTTATGCCTCATAAAATTTCCAAGACAGACTCAGATTCACCCTAAGATATGGTTATTTCACTACCAGATTCGCAACTGAGCCCAGCATTCCAGCAATGTTCCAATTCATCAGAACCAAATGATCAGGACATATGCCACATTCCAAGTTGGAAAAGGAAGGCAAAAGTTCCCAGAGTCCCATCGGGGTATAAACCATCTATAAACCATCTGAAAGTCACTACTCAGAGAGAAAGAGGCAAAAGAGAGCTGGAGATACTATACAGCATGCTATGAGAGAACAATAAAAAGTGCTGATGGATTTGAAATATGTGACTGTCAGCACTTTTTTTACGTCAAGGAGTGAAATAGAACCATCAGGGAAGAGACCAATGTAATATCAACCCCTATCCGAGATGTTTAAGGCCACGTTTATTCCTCTCCCGTGATCCGATATCAAAGTTGAAAAGTTAATCATCCGAGAGTAAGAGAGGATTAGGAAAATGACGCGATAATCTTGTGCTGGTTCCATTCAACGTAAGTCGTGGGAAACCAAGAGAGTGACAAACAAACATGTTCGTGCCAAGAGCATAATATTCAAAGAGATTCGTCAAGAAGTGTTCCCTTTGTATCTTTGTTGCTTGGACAGGCAGGAAGCATGTTGGCAAAACCTGTCTTTCGTTTACCTTTTTAGGAACAATTCTTTTGTGAGTCTCTCTGAAGCTTGTTGGCATAAGGCAGACGACTTTCAATGACGGTGCCTTACAAATAAAAGTGAACGTACGGACGTTCGTACAGACCCACTCGCCAACTCAAACTGCACAACCACAGACCGAGCGAGATGTCAACCCAAATAGAGTCCCCAATTTCGGAAGACCCTCACACTAAAGGACAGATCGAGTGGGAAAAGGCCACGAAAATGCAAACGAGTCGTTGTTTCCTCTGAAACGAGGTTTCCAAGCCGTGCGAAAGATCCATTTGATGCTAATGATAATGATTTCTGACTCGACTCAAGAAGAAGAAGAAGAAGAAGATGGTTCCAAGCAACCAACCAATCAGCAGAGGATGGTTCTTGGCTGGTCTCGCTCGGCCTACCACCACAACCACCACCATATGGATATGACGAGCTGATAGAAATGTTCGAGAACTTATGGTGCTGTTCTAGACAGATGATGAGTGGCCTCCGAAAGCTTCAGAAACCGCTAGAATAATCGGTCAAAACTTTTTTCCTATCTTTCTCCGATACCAGACCACAAAACTTATCACACTGGGCTGAAGAAACCATGCTCAAACCAAACCCTTTGCTCGAGCCAATTTCCACGTGGTTTCGATTAACGAAGGCTGAAGTCGAGCTCTAATCACTTTTGTTGTGATTAGCTTTGAGATTTTCAATTAAAAAGCGCAGCAAGACAATGCTAATGGAAGAAATCCAAAATCGGACGACACATCTTCGAAATGGAGCTCTTATCCCCTTGTCCTCCTGAGTTCTGTGGTCCCTACTAAAGTACTTTATACGTACGTACATACTCGTAGGTACTACACTTAAGTCTTGAAGTAGCCAAGGTTAACATCCACGCCCTCCTCGTTTTTCTTGTTTTCCCCCTCTCTCACGATGTCTGAATCCAAGTTTAATGCTGATTTCTTTCCTGTGTGTTTTTTTGGCCTCGTGAGAGTCTGAGAGGCCTCATTCGAGAATGTCGAAAGAGCAAGGAGAATGAATGTATGGAGAGAACGAGATGGTTCCAAGCTTCAGGAGCTGGACTTGGACTTGATCATTTTGGCTATGATTAATGACCTTCCACGCTTTCATTGAGACAAAGTGTGGCCCAGTGGCTGAGCGTTCGATCTCAATTTTCTAACCAAAGAAGAGAAGAGTTGTGCTGAAGGTCGATCCGAATAACAATTTTAGGGATAGCTCGAAGAAGGCGGTGGATTTTCGCGAAATCGTCCCCCTTTTGTTTTGCTGTTTTCATTTTCAAGGCACAGAGGGAACGAGACCTACCTACTAGGGAGTTTGTCTGTTAGTTGGTCCATGTTTGCTTTGAAGCTCTGTTATGAGAGGAACAACAAATATTAGGTTTTCAAGACCGTCACAAGCTCACAATCAAAACGCGTTTCACTGTCAGGGGTTCTTAGATTAAGTTAGTTGAAAGAGGGGGAACTTGGATTGTTGTCTTTCATTAAGTGGGGTGTCTTGCATTTAGTACTTAGCTTTTTTTCTTCCATTTTTTTCCTGTTGTTGAAATGTTTGGCTATGAGATTGTTCTTTAGTGACGTTTGCTTGCGATATAACCTCGCGAGGTCACCCCTAAAGTTCAAAGTGAGGAGAGATCCAGAATTTTAATGACCTCAATTCAATTACATCTTCATTTGTCATTCTGGACAGGGCTTCTTTTGAATGAATCCCGTGCCCGGTTGTTTCTTGAGGCTTTTTGCAACATCAACTCAGGAGAGAGTGTTCCTCTTTTTTATGAATTTGGTTTGCAAGAATGCCCCTCTGTGAGACTCATTCGTTGATACGATGAGACGACAAAAGTGCAAAAAGTCATTTCTAGGAGTCCGTTGGCAGAAAGGTCGAAAATGCGAAATGCTTTCATTCCTCTTCTCTTCCAAAGGCGTTCGTTCATTCGTTCGTCCTCTTGCTTGAGACTTTTCGAGGGAGTCCAACGAACGACAAGGAACAAAAGGTAAAAGGAAAACGAGGGCAAGCCAAATCCGAAACCGTATTCAACGCCAATCAAGGTTAATACTTTCCGGATGGGTATGCTTGAGGAGGGGTGGAACATTGCATAGAAGTCGAGCAATTACGCTTTTAGAAAGGTTAGAGGAGTAATAGCAGCCTGGCTCTTTGTTTTAGCCAATTTTGTCTTCATACCTCATTTGAGAAATGGTTTTGATTATTGAATACTTTTTTAGTGATTGATAGAATGGTCTCTACAAATATCATCAGGATGAAATGGAGTTTTGGTTCAGAAGGAGGTGAAAAGAATGGAAAATGAATTGCATGGGGATGAATATCCTTTAACAACAAGGTGACTTGCTTGAAAATCATCAACTGAAAGTTTTCAAATTGGTTTCCTTGAATTCTTCTCCGGACCCAGAATCTCGTCACTCTGAAGATTACTGGGTCAAGATGATACTTAGCAATGTAATTGTAAATTGAAATTGTATGCAAAATATTTCTTCGGGGGGAGTCATTTTCGAAAATGAAACTAATTCTAATAGAAAAAAACTGTGCCGATTCTACCTAATGTTTATCTCAGAGAAAGAGCAAGTTCCGCATGTTTGTTAAAGTAGTCAGCACATCATTGATAATGGGGGTTCCATGAAGGAAGATTCCCGCTTTTTGTCACTTTTTGGTTACCATTGGTCCATATTGGTAATTGTTAGCAAACGGACGCAATACACAATATGCCATGCCAAGAAGCACTGAATTTCTGGAGTGGGAGGCTAACGATGAGAAATATAATATCTTGTATGATATTCAATTGCGTTCTTCTGCAAACGAGACCTGGCTTGTATTCAGTAAACTACGTATTTCAAATTTCAGCTCAATCGAATCCCGGGGTGAAAAGTTATGCATTCTCAAACTTTTGTACTGAAGAGAACATATTTTCTGGTAATTGCTTTACCACAAAAGGGCGAATTTATTCATTCGCGGTAGGATTTCCACTGAACTTTGGGGGAGCATAACTTTTGACTCCGACGTTCGATTGAGCTGAAAATTGAAATACGTATTCTCCTCAACATACACAAGGTCTCATTTGCAGAAGAACGTGATTGAACTGTTCCTAATGGAAATCATGATTCCTCTCGTTAGCCTCCCAGTCCAGAGAAATTCAGTGTTTCTTGGTCATGCCTAACCCTTAAGAGCAAGTTCCATTAAGAGGATCCAGAGTGAACGGAGGTGCTAGGATCAGCCACATCTACCAGCCCGTCGAAGAAATAATTCAGGAATTTGGGACCTCAAAATTTTAAGGATTCAAAAATTTTGCCCAACACCAAGTTAAGAATACTAATCTTCTGAAGACGCTCGATGAACCAAAACTCACGTCTGATTCTTTTGGTTTCTCACCAAAAAGGCCAACCAAACCTGGTCCAGCTTTTATTAACCTGCCAAGTTCAACATTTTCTTTCAGAAATCGTCGTTTGTGCCGCTGAGTTCGAGTCAGGCCTGAAGGAAATGGAAAACGATGGAAAACTTATTCGGAACAAAAGTTTGGGGAGGGCACCAATTTTTGCACAGATCTCGAGGCCGACACCTGATTGTTTCTTAGATAAACACCGAGTGTAAAATCGTCATGGGATTTGAGATCGTTCACGTTCATTGTCTCGTTTTCTAAACAAGCTCAAAACGGTCCCTTCCCTTAAAGCTCGTAGATCTCATTCTCTGAAAATCATTGCCGTGAGGTTTATCATTCAGTAATCCTGGCAATCCATCCTGCCAATGGATAAACATTTGCATGATTCAACACAATTTGATGCAGATAGGTGCCCAAAGAGAGCGAACCTGCCAAGTTTTCATGACACAGATATGAGCTCATGTTGCTGCTATATTCATAGAGTGTCAGGGAGGAAAAGGTTGGCTAGCTAGCCTCAAGGCCGAACCAAGGGTTTGTCAAACTATCGTGGAGCATAAATGGGCCGGAAAGTAGTCGTAAACTTAAGTACTTATCTACACCCTGGATGCATCATCGTCCCATTGAACAACACAAGAGCCGGATGAGGGCGTCAAAAAGAGAGAAAGGGGCCCAGGAAACTTTGAGGGCCTTAAAGTGCCTTGAGGCCACAATTTCAGGCTTGCGGTTTGAGGGATGTTTCATGGCCGGTCACCCCTCATTTGTCTTTCAAGTTCCGTTTTTTCACACCCAAGAAGAACTTGGCACTGTCAATAAAAGTCTTCAACGTCAGTGGCTTGTGTTTCAACACTATCTAACGGTCAAAGAACCTGTTTGCTTATTTTGTCATTATTACATGTGCAAATAGGTTACAATATCGGACTTTTTTCAAGATAACAACAAGCAACAGATTATTTATCTGACTTTCCGGCATTGCCTAGTTTTGATTTTGAATTTGTCGATTGACTTTTCGTTTAAAGATTTCTGTTGCGCCAACCTTACGATTATTAAGAAAAGCTAACTTTTCATGGAAAGGTGACACATGAGCTTGACACGTTTCCAATTCAGTGCGATATGCGTTCGTTTGTTATTGGAATTGGCAACACTCCTAACCTTTTATGTCACACTCGAAGCGTGTTTCCAAAAAATGCTGGCATTCTAAATGATGCATGGAGTCGTTCATATTCAAAACGCGCAAAAAGCGACGATGCGTCTCGTAGTTTAGATGGATGACTTTTCCAATTGACAACTAGTCAAGCATTGGAGAATCTTAATTGAAAAAATAATCAAGACAAGCGGGAATAGAGGAAGAAGATTGAAATTAAAATGAATTGATTAAGTGCAAAAAAACAATCAAATCTTTTTTTTTAAATTCTTTTATCCGTTTTTCGATTGGATACCACAAATTCGTAGTTTGTAAGTGCAACATTTCCTTGACGAGTTTGATCTTTGTTCGGAGATGCACAAGATCAGGAATGAAATGATTCAATTATAGACTGCAAATGATCTAGAAAGCTGCCTTTACCACTGACACCTTTCCATGAAATGCTCTGGACAAAACTTTGCTTCCATTTACCCAATTGGATGGAACATGTTATGGTAAGGTCACTTTCAAAAACTTTCTCTTTGACCTTCCCTCAAGGTTTCCTCTCAAGTAAGTTGGGTGGAAATGGGTTGCTTAATTCAATTACCAAAGTCAAAGAAATCAAGGGGTACTAGTTGTGTTCCGCCTTTCTGAAAAGCCAATGTCCTCAAAGAAAAGTCTCTTTGAGCGTACTGTGCAAACTAAAAAACTTAGCAAATCAAAGGAAAAGTAACCCCTTCGAACTGGGTTGGTTGAAATCGCTTTCTTATCAAGAATGGCAGTGTTTTAAAAAGCTAGAAAAAAGACTACATAAGAACCCAAAACCTGAGATCCTCAAGTGTAAATTTATCGTCTTGGAATTTAAAATCAGCCGCTTCAAGTAATTAACGGTTTGCATTTGCAGATCGTTTGTTTATCGATGTGAGGATCGTCAAATTTGAACGGTTAAGGAAAACAATAATATGATCCGAGGTTTCCCAATAAAAGTACATCGACATATCCAATGGATCAATATTTCTCATTTAATGTCAATGTTTTATAGTCTGGAAGCATCGTTGACGACTTTTTGTCCATTTTCAAGAGTCATGGGCCTTTCTACTGTAGTGCAATACTCTTACTCTTCGACGTAAATACAGCTCAATATAGGAGGCCATCATGTTAGCTCGAACAGATTTGATGCAGTACAAACTGTATGCACAACAAAATACCCCTGGAGAACTACCAAAATAAAGTGGATGGAACCATGAACCCGTCTTCAGTGTTGTAGCAAGATGTGCAAAACAAGAAGAGGAATCCGATGTAATACTCTAAAACATGGCAATTCCACACATGAATCATTAGAAAACGTCGAGAACTTACTTTATGGCAACGGTCTTGAACGAAAACACTTTTCAATCACTTAAGAGCTCTGCGTGCACGTTTTTGGGGTTTGTTTCAAAACTTGTTCCATCCAAACAAATAACAATCAGCTCCGTCTGAATCGACAGTATTCTATAGAGTGAGTCCTCGGCCGACCTCGAGGATTCCCTTTCAGCAGTCGGTTTTCCTTCGCGTTCAAAACGGCTTCGTCAGAAAGAGGAACCAAGGACTTGAAAGGAGGCCTCGAGCGCCAAAACCGGTACCGTTGGCTACGTCCTCTTCGTCCTCCTAAAGGGTCGACAACCAAAATACAGTACGACAACCTCAACTGAGGTCTGAGCTCAAGCATTAAGAGTGAGCTGTTGTTGTTGCTGTTATTGTTGTTCGCTCTCGTACCAAAAATACGCCAACGTGGTGGACCGAATCAAAAGATCTGTTGAATTGAGAAAGTAAACAAATTTATTTGGAAACTTCTTACAAAATTAGCCTGGGGACAATGTCAATCAATCATCGTCGATGATGCCCAGTTTCTTGCCGAGAGAAGTGACGCCTACCACCACTTTCTCTTGCATCAAGTTAAAACACATGGCAATGACTGCCATCCCTAGTAGAATATACATGGAGCAGAACATGAATTGCAGGTTAATGAGGGCACTGAGACCGGATTTGCCCGAATCACTAGTGTCTTCCCCTAACGAGGCCCCAGGTACGAAATCGCCAAAGCCTATAGTACTTAGGGTAATGAAGCAAAAGTAGGATCCGTTGAGAATGGTCCAGCCTTCCCAACCACTAAACAAAACAGCACCTCCGCCAATGTAAGAGACCATCACCGTGATCGACAAAAGAATCGGTACAGTCACATTGTGAAGGTCGTTGGGATCCTTCTCCATGTCCATCATGTCAAAATGCTCCATGTAGAGCTCCTCTTGACTGTCTTTGACACTTCGAGTCGAGAAGTTGGACACGGATTCGTCACCGGGTCGTTCCGGCATCACCACTATATCTCGTCCAGTTAAGGAACTCCTATCACTTCGTCGAGACGAGCGAGCACTGCCACGAGAGATGCTTTTCAATGAAACAAAGGAATCGTCATTCCTTGTCCTTTCTGTCTCTTCCTCCTCTTCCTCTTCCTCATCTTCATCCTCCTCGTGGAACTGATACTGGTGTCCATCAGACAAGTATTCCACCCTCAGCATTTCCTCATCTTGAGAATTGGCTCGACTATAAGCTCGGGATTGAGACGGAGGAAAATGGCGATTGGCGGGAGTCTTCCGCTGATTTCGAAATTGGCAGCACCTCGAATATGTCCATTTGAAGCTCGTGGCAAAGATGTTACCGATATTGGAGAGGTAGAGCAGAAACAGGGGCATGCCGACAATGGCATAAAACATGGAAAATATCTTCCCAGCAATGGTCGATGGGGCAATGTGTCCATAACCTGAAGGAAAGATGTGCGCAAGTTTCAGTCTTTGTTGGCGGCCTTTGTTTCCTTTTTTCCCCCAAGAAAGTTAAAATTTCCCAAATTGCTGGCGGTCAATCAGGAGTACAGTGTGATAGGGTACTCAACGCATATGAGGACATGAAGAAACCTTTGTGCTCAAGGACAAAAGTAGGTCAAATATGAGATGAAATGGCCTTCCGCATTGTGCCTTGTTAGTGTATAAAACGGGTAAACTACCGTCTTCATTTGGAAGTCAAGTCTGTGTGATTGCACAACAGGACAAATTCATGCTCGAGAAGTATTGTGCTCGTGCTTCCAAAAGTGAGGGCTAGGCCTCAAATTTGTTCTTGCCATGCAATTTCTTCGTGTGATATTTATGACTTCAAAAAGGATTTGTTTCCAGGCCTGACATTTCCCATTATCCCTTGAGACCGTTTCTCAAAACAAAATGCAGAAAAAATATCTAAATCCAGCACTAAGCAAAACATGGGCCATTTTTGCTCCGTTCCAAGTTGCCTTGGATTTTTGCAATTCACTAACTTACCTATGGTGGTGATCACAGTAATCGAGTACAGAAGGGCTCCAGAAAAGGTCCATTTAGGGGCTGGAATATCCGATCCCGCATAGCCTTCGCCCACTTGCTCCAGGATATGGTTGTAGAACTCATCCACTATCACTTTCACTTCATTGGTCCAGTTGGGCTTGTGAAGTGTGTTGTACTTCTCCGTGATGTGCCATAAGCGTTTAACGGTATTGTTCCGATAATTGGTCACGAAGAACTCGATCCCGACCTCGCCGGGACCTTCAATCTCCTCGAAAACGGCCGCTCCCATGAGGAGATATCCGATGACAAGCACTATGATCCCAACATTAGAGAATGTAAAGGCCAAAACCGAGCGGACAAAGTCTTTGAATTTTTGCCAATGAGTCTTGGGTCCCAAGGGATGTGGTGCGTGGAACGGGGGTGGAGGGTGCTGGTGAGGGTGACCAGGCAGATTGGCCAACTCATACCAATCCCCCGAGAGCCTAGGAGCGAGGGCGAGTTGATGATGGCCTTGAAGGTCGGAATCGGAGTATCTGTTGTATTGGGAAGGAAGATGGTCATGATGGCGGGGGTTCCCATTATCGGGGACATCCATATCAAGTGGGAGCAGGCGTTGGCCATGGATTAGTTTTAATCCGGCTTCCACCCAGACTCTGCCCCCTTTTCAAAATGATCTCGTGGCTTCTATAGCACTTTTTAAATCTACAGGAAGATGAAGTTTCCTTGGTTTATCACTGAGACTGCAGACAGAAGAAGTGTCTAGTGTCGAGAATCTGTCGTTGAGAATTGAATAAGACCGACGAAACATATGAACCCAACATGGTTGGTTACATCCCCTCGTCCCAGCCATTTCGAGAGCCACAAAGAAAGAGGCATACTACTTCAAGTCAGCAGAAAAAAAATCTCCCCACCTCACAACACTTCGTTCACATATTTATCACCAGAAATGAGTGCCTTCCCACACTCCATGTCTCTTCCGTCCGCCTCTTTGGATCCTCCTATTGTGTTTATGAGGGCTAATCCCACTTTTTTGTCGTTTCGAGTGAGAAAAACGTGTACATGAAGGCCGCTTTGGAGAGGCAGGTCCTCATCGCCATCTCTCCGACTGAACTAACTCTGTGGCCGTCTTCGTTTGGGCAGCAAAATGGGTCGCCACCTTCACCTAAATCGTGGCGAAGGCTGTTCAGCTTGAGTGGATCTCATCAAACCTGGCCTGGCCAATGGGGAAATCGGCCCTCGTCCCATCTCTACCTTCTCGCTCGTCATGACTTAAGGCAGTCATAGGGTGCTTGTTCAGGCTGCGGGAGGACTAGAAGAAGTGTCTCTGTGAGAATAAGGCCAAACTATTGTGGCCAGCCAGTCGCCCCGGTCTTTATACTTATATTCCGCCCGCTTTGTTTGTGCATCCAAGAAGCATGTATCCAGGTTTTTTTGAGGGAAACGCCACGTTCACTCCCCTGCATTGCTCTTGCTTGTTGCTGCTTCTCGTTATGGTGGTGGTATTTCATACGGAGAGATTGAGGGAACCTCGTGTTTAAAGCCACAAATCAAGCCTCAGTAATGTCATGCCTCATCTTGGACTACTTGAGAGACTGAGAATGCATGTGTCCTGACCGAACCTTGGGCTTGTCCATCAGGTGGAATCCGCTAGAGTCTTGTTTGTCTTGCTCGTTTAAAGGAATAACCCGCTATTACGGAACTAATCAAATGTCCTGGCAAAGGCTGGAACGCCCTGGTTAAAGTTTCACAAACAATTTTATCAATTAGAAGGTGGATCATACTCGAGCGAATCAATCAGAATAACTTTGTTTCTGAACCCTGGAACCAACCCATGGTTGAAAGCTCCCTGGTTCACAAACCCGATATGTCAAGCGGAAACCATTCAGTGTATCGTTTACATTTCATACGAAACCATTTCCTGTTGGCATAAGGAAATCCTACAAGTCTGGACTCAGGATGGAGGATTGTGCATTGTACGGCAAAAAATGTTCTTTTTTGCGGTGCCCTCCTCTCAACTCTGGAAATGTGGGCATGACGACTGACTTGCTGTTAAGGAAACTCAAGAATCTCTCATCTCACCACACAAAGACAGGGTCCACCTTAGACAAACAGATGAACTCAATAAGAGCCAGCAAACGGGGGTAGCAGCATCATCAACAACAACAACAACAACATCTGAGATCATCATGCACTCGCCGCCCCAACAAGCTCGAGATCATGTCATGAAAGCAAAAGTAGTCTCTCGTTCTTTCAAGCATTGATCTCAACCGAAAACGAGTGAGAAAGGCAATATTCGCCTTCGCATTGAAATTGCATTGACGAAAGAAAACAAGTCAATGTCCTCTTTATCAGTGGATAAAGCCAATCTAACACAGTCATGAAAATATGTCGCGACTTTTGAACAGGTTAAATCTTTGTTAGGAGCGATATGCAAAATGCATTTGAAAGCATTTTTTCGCAGAGTGCTCAAAAAGGCAGTTCACGGAAAATGAGAGCCCTTCAAGGGAGTTCTGTGGCTCCGAAAATCATCTCGAAAAGTGTCTGAGCCCTGGATTTCAATTCGAAATATTGGCCTTAGGCAAAGGATTACCTTCAAGTCTCTCGATCTGCTTGAGGTCCCGCCTACTCTACCGACAGCCATCGAGACAAAAGCGGGCCAAAACGGAGGATCTCGAAGGAGAAAGGCCTTCTGAGAGAGTGAGGGAAAAAGTGGGGCCCTCAGGCTAAAGCCGCGACTCGAAACTCTTTATTTGGGAAGCCTCTTTGTCCATTTATCTTCTTCGTGCGTTAGATTCCGTCATGTCAGAGAAACCGAATTCGATGATAGTCCTTCAGAGGATATTTCTTAGTCCCCATGAATGGATTCCAATCATTACTCGGAGACGGAAAGAAAACCTCGGGGTTAATTTGTTGGAACGAATTCAAGTCATGCCCAGTTCGAGCCTCGGGTCCCACTTTCAACAGAACCCAGTTCTTTGGTATCTTTTCGAAACCAGCCTTTTCCGAGCGGGTTTATTATGTCAACACTCTGCCAGTCGAGATTTATGGTGGAGTTTTCCAGTAAGCCAACTAGTCCGATTTTGCTTGTGCCCTCTCTTTCTTTCTTTTTCTCTCGCTCTCTCATTCATTCTTTCTTCGCAATCCATCGATCTCTGTTGGGGCCGATCATCCGGAGGAATTTTCTAATCAGATTCGATTGGTTGACAATTTGCCGAATAGCTCGAGCGCGACAGATTTATAGCTTAAAAAAGGCTTGAGCTTCCTTGCTTTTTCATTCTATTAATGGGAATTATCCCTAATTATTTTCGAGTATCCGACTGAATCTGATATCCAAATTGAGCTTTGTTGTGCAAATATCAGACATAAATGACCTTTTAAGTTTTAGTGGCAAACCTCTCCATGAAGATGCATTGTCGCAACAGGCTCAGAGTTTGGTTTCTATTGGTTTAGCTCGTTCAACACGGTGGTTGGTAGACTAGAACGAGAAGTGCCCCCAATTCGTGGCTCTTCTGGGTTCTACTTTTAAGAAATACGATTATGGGTTCAACTAAGTGCTCCCTTTTGGCTTTGGGTGATAGTGCACTTTCAAGCCGACCATTTAAGTCCCAAGGGTCGGTCCCCAGCTGAATAAGGTAGTGGTCTCTTTTGGTGGGCGTGCAAATTCGCAGATCGATTTTCATGAAAATTCATTGAGGGCAACAGTTCAATGTCTCTCTGCAAGTTCGTTGCAGACCATCCGTTCCAAGTGTTCCACACGGATCCACTGAAATTGCACCCAAACAGCGAAGTCATGGAGCCACAATGGATGCAAAACCACATCTCAGATGTAAATTCCATCCCCTGCCATTCAAACATTTCCCAGGAAATGACTCGTTACTCTGGTTGGTTGCGAGTGAATGAAACTGATCATGACACGTTGGGAACTTGGCCTTGTTTTGGATCATTTCCCCTCCTTAAATTGAAATTGCTCTTTGGGGACCAACTGGCGATTGTGGATCAACCCGGGAAACAAAGAGGGACACGCTTCATTAGGCAAATATTTGTCAGCACTGCAAAGGGGATTAGGAGGTCCAGATGAGGTGGACACGCCTCCTTCTACCTCGTCTTCTCTCAATCTGATAGCAGAATCTGTTGTGGAAAAGGAAACACTAACGACAGACCTGTGATGACAATATGTCCTCACAAAAAGGAGAAACGATCCTTAAAATGTCAATGGATTCCGTCGGAATTCGCCGACACCATGATAATACATGACAAAGTACTTTGAAGGCTGACTAGTTCGGAGCGAGTCTGGTCGGGCATTGTTTGTGTACCTTATATTAGGGAATAGAGAGATCCACCTTTTTTCCTCTTGTTCCACTTTCGTGACAGATTCGATCTCCTAATACTTTAGATCTGGCCACTTCATCTTCATATTTTAGAGCAGATTTAAACTAGTGCAGGAATCCGGGGTAACAACACATTCCTTGGGATCTCAACGGAATTACTTTTGTATATGAGGAGACTGAACTTGCTCTAGCGATCGGTACTAGCGACATATTCCCGGACTACTCATCCAAATCGGAAGTTGGCACTCGAGAAATATGGCACATTTGTCCTCAAAAAAACTGACTAAGCTCGTGGACCAGAGACATGATGAATAAATCTCTCATGAAACGTGAAGCGTTCCAGGAACTTGCTTTGAAAAACTTAAACTGATGTTTGAGAGACAAGTACGTATTGGATCCGACCAAACCGTGACGCCACGGACGGTTAGGTTGAGGTCAATTTATTTTGGAAATGGAAACGAGCTTTTCCTGGCCTGCTCATAATTACGGTATGAACGGGCTCCATTTCTTCAATTTCAAACGAGTCATGTCGAGAGCACAAAAAAATCATTCGTCATTCTTCTAAGTGTGTCAGTCCGTGAGCTACTCAAGTAGAGGGTAGTAGTCCTCAAAAGAAATGACTTTTCTAGGGTTTCTTTTGTTGGCCTTTCTCAAACTTTATGGAGGGAATCTCGAAGCTAGCCAAACATATATTTAACTTTTTTTTATCTTTGGGAAACCATTGGTAGTTTTTAATTGAATTTTCCTTGGCACTTGCTTGATCAAAACAAGAGCTGTCAATAAATGCAAAAGGTAGAAGATATGGGAAAAACTGGAAATAGTAAGTCAGAAAGTGCTAAAATTTTCCATTTGGTATGCAAAAACTACATAAAAGTTGCATTGAAGCATAAGTTTTAGGCATACAGATGTGTTTGAAATTCTTGCCCCAATCAACGTGATTTTAGGTGTCAATGCATTCTGAATTCTTTATCTTGATGAATAGAACCGTAAAAATAAACGGAGTGACAAATGTAAAAGGTATGTGAAAAATGTCACAAAAATGTCAAAAATGCAAATAAAAGAGCGAAAAAATGTTAAAACAAATGAAAAAATACAAATAAAAGAGCCAAAAAATGTTAAAACAAATGAAAAAATGCAAATAAAAGAGCCAGAAAATGTTAAAACAATGGAAAAATTCAATGAAATGCAAAACATGCTCATAGGAATAGATCGGGCCAAGAATTTTTGGTTCTGGGTCTGGATCAGTTGGGCAATTTTTTGTTCGGGATTGGTTCGGTTCTGACCTGAAATCAAATTTTTAAATCCGGCTCGGATATGGCTCAGTGCAAATGAGGATAGGATTGGGTTCGGCTCAAATGGAGTCTTAACGAAAATTGGAAATTTTGATTGGATCCATCACACCACAAGTCGACCTTCTGACCAATCCGATCCAACACTGAGCCGGCTCATGGTCCATGTGGGTCCATATCTGCACGTCAACAATATGTAGAGCATGAAAAATGCAACTAGAAAGAAAACACATTTCAGGTATAACATAGGTACATTTTGTCAAATTAAACTTTAATTTCCACACAACCCGTAATTTTCTTCATTAGAAAAAAAAATGAAAAAAATGCAATTAAGTCCAAAAATGCAAATGAGACGCCATACATTTGAACGGCAGCACTCTTCAGAACTCTGCAGTCTGCTTGTTGAATAGTTAGAAATGTCCTGTACCAGAAAAATTTGTACCTTTATGTACAACTTCTGTATTTCAGGATCTCGAGAATTACTATTAGAGAGGATATCTATATAGTAGTATATCTCTCTATGTGGTATAAGCTTTCAAAGCTTCGTTTTTAAACAATGGTTTGGTAGAATTTTTCTATTCTTTCCTTTGAAGGGGACACTTCAATGCGGAAACAGAGCTGAGAGCTCTATAATTAGGTTATCTATGGTACTTATTACAAAGTCCATATCTTATGAAAGTAATGATGAAATACGACTGATCTGTGAGTTCACTTGCATTTGTGAAGAATCTCTGCGTAAGTAATGGAAACCGTATTCAAACTTTTGAAGTCCTTTATAGTTTTATGTTCGTTCATGTTTAAACCACAACCATTGAAAATGTCAAAGTTCGTGTTTGTGGAGTGTACTTTGAAAAATCAAAACCAATTCGACGTTGAGATAAATTATAGAAGACGAAAACTTTTTTTACTTTGCGGAGGTGGATGACACGAACGTGGATTTGGACTTGAGGCATAAGTTTTTCCTCCTCGTTTTGCTGAGAACCGTAGACCTTAAAGTCATCCTATTAGCAAGCAATCTCAGTGAAAGTGTCATTGACGAACTTTTTAGCGGGAATGGAAAACTTGTCGAGGGTTTGTTGGAACAAATCTTGGCAGACGTGGACATGAGAAGATGTTTTTACCATCTCCAACGGCTATTATGAAGCAATTCCCAGTTGCACGAAGGCGGTTAACAAGAGGCCATTTCGAGCAAGATCCAATGGTGAAAGCCAATACTCGAAAGCCTCCCACATTATCGTTTTATTTGTCCCTCAATTCGCAACAAGCACTTTGTGACCAGAGCTCCGGAAGCGAACTTTTACTCGAGTGCCATCTGTGTAGGTAGAGTGAACATTCAGACGACTTCACGAATTTGTATGCACAAAAGTGGCACATGTCATTCAAATCAAAAGCAACCCACGAAACGATTGATCTTCGTCAACCGAAATCAATACTAGCCCACTCGAGATCGAAAGAGTGCGATCCCCTAGTTCCTTTTCCCTCCCCGTTCCTTCGATCCAATCGTCCCTTTTCCCATTTACAACTTACTTGAATCCAATGCCTGAAAAGAGAGGAGTGGGCCGATTGAAATCAAGGAACAATGTCGGATGAAAAATGGTCGTTCCGATATGACATGCATTCCACGATCGCGTTCCCCGTCGTCGAGTTCCATTTCTACTTCACACACACACATGTGTACTACCTGGTTGCTCTGGCTCAACGATGGAGATTGATTTAATCAAGCAGAAATCTGGAACTTTTCGTCTCCGTCCTTCTGGCTCGTTCAACTATTCGATCCCTTCGCGATCGTGTTAGGAGGGTTCAAACAATGAAACTTTGTTCCAAAAAGACTTATTCGAAATTGGCGCAGAGCAGATGTGCTGGAGACGCGAAAGACGACAAGGTCCATTTAGTTTGATGGCCTAATTCTGAAGAAATTCATGACAGATGATGAGTGAGGTCTTCTTATTTCTGGGTGCATTGTTATGTGAACAAGATCAAGCTCGGCCGTTTTTGGCGCGTCCGAGATTTTCATTAATTTTGCTCCTCGTTGATCCCCAGAAAAAGCAAATTACGAGCAGAGAGAATTGTAGGAAAACATGAGCAAAATCGAATTACGATTTCTAGTCGAGCTTGTCTCGATGTTTAGGCTGCTCAAAGAGGCAAAAAGTGCAATTTACAAATGGCTATTATCTCTGTGTTTGACGACATGTCTTGGGGAGGAATTTCGTTTGGGAAGCGGCCTCAGCCTTCAGTCTTTGGACATGGCTCGACATGTCGCGTTCAGTACATATTTGTGTACAATGTGCAACAGCACTAGTAGTATGTATGCCATATGTAGTATGTGGTCCCAGATAAAATGGGAACAAATTCCCTCGCCGACAAGACACGAAGGAACCGGCCTTGAACTGCCCCAAGAAGGTCGAACTTTGACAGAGATCTGTCCCTCTGACGTAAAGAATTTACTCGTATGAAAAGAGTTTCCTTTCAACCGCCTTGATTAAAGCAGACTGTTTCTACTTGCAGTACTACAAACTTGTTATGGAGGGAGGGAACTTGAGGTGCCTTCTCTTGAAAGGTAGAGATTCCACGAAGATTATGAGAAGAAACGGAGGATTCATTTGAGACATCGCTCCAAAGAGCCTCATCAAGTGGAGTGAGTGAAGCTTTGGGAAAAGTAACGCGTCTGGCTCGTTTACTTCAAACGCAAATTGAGGTGGGAGAAATCTCGTGGAAATGCTATCACATTCTTAAAGTTGGATTAAGAATATTCGCGGCTCAGAGGGCTTTTGAAAAACCTTGTTATTAGTACCCCCATGTTTTGGGGGCTTTCATGAATTTTGTTGGTTTGATGTGATGCATTCAATTGCGATGTTTCATTGGTGAAAGATACATGGCTTCGTAAAAAATTAACGCAGATCCGGTACATTTTTGATGTTGCAGAGTTTTCAACTGATAGGTTCAAAATTCAGTATATGAGAAAAAAAATGTTTTATAACTTAGCAGCAAGTGATATTCTGATCCGGACAAGATAATATTGGAATACCTTTCTTGATGCGTGACTTGAATGTGAGCTTGATTTGCCGACAAGATCAAACCTCTGTCGGATATAACGATAAAATTGACACAAATGAAACTTTGTTATCCGATTATGCTGAAGTATGATGGCGCTTAATCTCGATATTTTAGAATGTGATCGATGAGGGTCGAATGTAATATCGTGTTGGTGAGGAGGAATTGCCAAGAAGTCGCCATGGAAACGCAAGTTCCGTCAGTTCTCTGTTTCAAAAAGAGCAAGATAGAGAGAGCAAAAGAGACTGCTTGACCTTGTTTTGATGGCATTCACTTCCTTCAAGACCTTTCACGATTTTGTGAATGATTTGTGATGTGACGAAAATGCCTATAAATACTTTTTTAGCCGCTCTGGCCTTTCCTCGTGCCAATGTGATTGATCCGTTTGGGCTTTTCCATCACCCAAAGTCCAAATTTCCTCACGAAAAGCTTCAACATTCGTTTTCGGACACTGATCTGAAAACAGGCATCCCAAGAATACTCTGGCGTACCAAACCGACTGACTTTCCCCAAAGACTGACTCACGGCTATAATGACGTACCAATACCCACCACACCCACTACTGACCCGCCTTTTGATTCATGGTCTGAGAAATTACTGTTTCACTCTTCAAAGCCAGAAGCTGTAGAAACGACAAATTGGACCATAAACCACATCATCACCTTCACCTCCAGTTTGCCTAAAGATCTCACGAATGTGGTCTACTATCCCAATGAGCTAAGCCAGCAAATTGGTTCCATTGTGGTGGTTTGTTTGTTGATTTTCGTAGCCGTTTACCATTTCTACAAAATCATTAGCCCTTCAGAAGGGGGTCCAAGTTCTTCTCCGAGTAAAAGAATTCAAATTGCGTTGTCTTTGCTCACAATCGCATCGGCTTTGATCGTGATCCAAACGTTTTGTTGGAAATTGGCCACAAATGGTGTTGTTCCAAAGATTCTCTGTCACATTTGGAACGTTCCTATCGCTCTGAACCTCGGCATCTTGAGTTTCAAACATCTATGGCTCTTCACCTTGAAATTGTGTTCCACTCGCAAATTGTTATTGCTGGAACTTGGTGTTGAGCGACTAACTGAAGTCTTTTCTTGGATATACGTGGCCCTTGGGATCACTAGTGTGGCCTTTGGGATCGGTTACTCAACCACAGACATTTCAGAGTCAAACAGTTCCTCCTCAATATATTGTTCTGTGGAACAATTTCAAACCATGTGGAGTCGATATCACTCCGCTAGCGTGATGATTCTGGCTGCTCAATGTCTGTTTGTCAATTACCTCGCTCTAAAATTCTGGATCCAACATTTAGCTAATCGTCCCACCGAAAGCAAGACCAAATCGCCACGACAAAATGCAAACCAATCGTGCCTTTGTAGAAAACCCTGTCGGTCGCAACGACATCGATCCATGCAGGTCTGTCCCATTTGTAATATTCTCATTTCCTCCATTGAGGTTCCGTGTGAGCACTTGACACCATTGGAGAAACCCAATGTGGTATTCCTTTCCCCGCAATTTTCCTTGGAACAAGAACAAACGCGGGGTTTCAGACGAGGTTTGGTTTCTCTTCAGTGTCTCGGGCAATTGCAACAGAATAGAGTGCATCCAACGTCGGAATCGAGTCTTGCCAATGAAGCTCAAAGAGTCAAGAGACGGAAAGATTTGCAATCTTCCGAGTTGAACGGGTTTATCGATGACTCTGACAGCACTCCCGTATCTTGCATCCAAATCTCTTCATCCTGTGAGGACTCCTTAATAAGGTCTGTCAGCCAAATTTTTAGGAACCATATTTGTAAAGACCCTCCGAGTACACATCTGACAATTCAAAGGGTTAGACATCTCACAGTCTTTGAAGGGTATGATCAAGCAAAATTGTTAATGCAAACCCCCATTTTTGAAAGTCTAAAATGTTGCTCTCGATAGCTCGCTCTGGAGCTCGTTGAAGGACCAAAAATGATCATTTTGCCCCCTCAAATGGATGGAAATTGTTCAAAGCATTGACACTGATGTGGTCCGAACTTTTCATTAAATTTGGCTGACAGACCCTGCAGCACAAATCTCATTCCGACCGATTCTCGGGCGAATTCCTCTTCCCAAATGAGAGGGAACATGCCTGATCGACTCTACCCATTAATCGTTCCCGAACCTCGTGTTCTCGAGGATGAAGATGTTCCGACGTCAAAAGAAATGAAAAGTGAGATGTTTGACTTAATCTTCGAGCAAAAGTCCGATCAAGATCTCTTTGAAGCCGCTCGATCCATGAGAAAATTGCACCGAAGTCTTTCCCTCCGACGAAGATTCAACTTTGACGTACTCGGAGATAGCCAAGACATTGATGGCGATGATTTGGCATCAACAAAAAGCAGCATTCGAAAGCGCTCCTCGTCCGACCCGCAAATTAATTCTCGGCAAAGAAGTCAAAAACACATCACGAAAAGTGTCAACAGACAATCAAAGGATCAAATTGCAGAACAAGACTTGATCCAACGAATTCCTTCATCTGCTGGATCATCTCAAACGTACAAACACATGGTCAAAACGGCTTGGAGACATCTGGATCCCCTTCTTCTAAAGTACAGCCCCAACACTTCGGACTGTATAATACCAAATTCTTTAACAAATACGGGGGAAAAGATCATCGGCATCAACCCTTGGATTCATTTCTTTCAACACCAATTGGTTTACTTGCCTTTATTGATGTATTACATATTTCTTGACGATTTGAAATCGGGGTATCAGTCGATCTTATGTCTGATCATGGGATTGATCGTGGAACCTTTAACGTTAATAGTAATGAAGGGTGTTCTACCACGTTGCAGAGGACCACATCAATGGTTCAAGAAAAATTATTCTCAACTTTTCGGAAACAAAGTCATTGTATTAGATTGAGAAAACCTTAGTAATCCTCGTCTTCATCGTCGTCTTTGAGAATGCCAAGTTGTTTTCCGAGATCCTTTACGTTATTGATCACTTGTTCTTGGACCAAATTGAAGCTCATGGCTATCATGGCAATGCCAAAGAGCAAATACAATGAGCACAAAGCAATCCGGATCTCCCCATCCTCACTTTGTTGGTTTGGCACCAGATCTCCGAAACCGATGGTGGTTAAAGTAATGAAGCAAAAATAGGCACTATCCAACAACGACCAACCTTCCCAATCCTTAAATGAAAAAAGAAGAAAATTACCCAAATGAAAAGAACTTTAGGTGTCAATAAAATAAAAAAAATATAATTCGAGGCTAGCTTGTGTGTTTCTTTTTAATGTGAAAACATGCTCCATAAACTAAAAGTATACTCTGAATATTGACTTAAAGCATATTTCTAGTTCATTAAGGAATTGTAAATCTAGAATTTTAGGCAAGATATTTGCAATGCAAGAAAGACATTCTTAAAAGGTCAATAGTTGCATGCAAAGCATATTCACACATTGTGTTCAAAAGTTTAGGGTTTCAAAATAGATCGGGAATATCCCACGAGGCTCTTTTAAGCCTTGATCTTTCCCTCGGGGAAATCTGGAAATAATTGTATCTATTTTTGAGACCATTCCCTTTTTAGTCGCTCCCAAAGGTGCGAAGAATAAATATCTCTCTATAAATTTCAAGCCTCGATCCCAAACTTACTCGAAAAATATAGGATCCCCACACAATGTAAGCCACAACCAAGAGTAGCGATAACCAAATGGGCACGGACTTTCGGGAGTAATCATCTTGTTCATCCTCACTGTAGTAATCGTCGTAGTAATAAGGATCCGCAGCCAGCCAATCATCTTCGGGTACGCGATCAAGTCGAACATTAGGTGCCGAAAATTGTCGCATGGTCAACCCTCGATTAGGCAAAGTCCCTCCGGATATTGTGACCGATTGAACAGAATCCAATCCGGCAGAATGAGTGCTCTTTTGGGATTTCTGTGATTCCCGATCACTTCTTCTTAACCCAAGGCCTCGGGAAATCCGCGACGCCGTGGACATTTTCTTGTCCTGAGCAGGAGAAATGTCGTTTTGATTGGCTATGTCTAGGTCACCATCTTTGTCATTTTTCTTGGTGGGGATGTTCTTGTCAATGATATCTTTGTTCATGGATTCTTCGTAACATCTATGAGAACGTTACTTGATTAATAAGAATGTGTGTTCAAGGTTGAGTTCAGAATAATTGCAAACCTTTCTGCCTCTGAATATGACAAGGTGCTATCTGTTCGAGCTGTATCGTCGGATTTCTGGCTTGTCCTTTGAGATCTCCGAAGGGATTGACCTCTGGTAGGACTTCGCATTGACATTCTATAATTACATAAAGCCCAAGTGTAAACCATGAATTGGTCTTGTGACATTTGAACAAAAAAAAGGCTTACGATCTTTGAGGTGGTCGACTCATTGGACGTCTCCGACGTTTTTTAGGTTTCTTTGTACAAAGATAGCAGAAAATTCTCCAGTAACAGAACCGGAATGCATTGGCCATGGCATCACCAATATTCGACCAACAGAGGACAGTCAATGGAATACCCATGATGGCGTAGAATATGGTCACAATCTTGGCCACTGCCGTCTTAGGTGCAATATGGCCATACCCTGGAAATTGGAAATTGGTAGAGATTCAAGTCACAGCTTTGAATTTTGTCACTAGATGGAGGGAAAGAACCGCATGGGATCAATAAGCTTCTGTAGATAGAGGCAAAACAATGGCAAAATCTCCCGATGTTAGAGCTCCTCGTAAACTTCTTGCCAAAATTGCAACCTTGATCTTGAAATTGATTTTTTTATATTTCGAGTCTATTGGAGCTACAACATCACATTATTGTATTAAGAATTAAATTCAAAAATGATGCTGAGTGCTCATGAGTTAAGACCAAGATTTCGTGGACGTAGTCAGACTTATGTTAACACAAGATGGCGCAGACTGTCACCTTTTCTCATAAATTGAAGCTCAACTTAATTTTCTTCACGAAGTTTGTTGTGAAAGCGAGTTGTTCATTTTGAGAGCAATACAGGGCACCTAGGTACCAGTACCTATGGGCACCCAATGCAAGGTGTGTTGAATTGTGTGACAAAAATGGCAGGTTTCTTTATAATGATCATGTTTGAAACTTATCGTCATCCAAGGACATGAGAATCACCTATTGTGGTAATGACAGTAATGGAGTAGAAAAGAGATCCCGCAAAGGTCCAATTCACTTGAGTTTCATCCTCACTGCCATCCCAACCCCGTTCTTTTAAGGCGATGATCAGATTCTTCTCGAAAGTCCTCAACTCAGTTACAACCTCGGAAGTCCAATTATCTTGACTCAATACTTGCATATTTCTGTAATACGCAAGAAGATAACAAAAGAGGTTTTCTCATGTCGCATCTTTTTATCTAAAAAAAACCTACCGTGTGATATGCCACAAGGATTCGGTAACGGCTTCCCTGGTTCTGGTCATGTTTCGTTTCACTTCAATTTCATTGTAGCGTTCTAGTTCTTCAAATATGAATGCACCCAAGAAGCAATAGCCCACCACAAGGGATAGCAATCCGATGTGGGAGAACAAAAAGCTAAAAATGGATCCCAAGACTTTAAGGCAAGTTTGGCCTTTAGTGGGCGCTGGAGGTGCTTCAATGGGTTCCCCATAATCATTGAAGATTTGAGGTGGATGTCTTGGAGGATGAGCAGCCATTGTAGATCAATGAATGTTAATAGCACTTTAAGTTGAATCACCAACATTGAGCATGATCGGACAAGTTGCAGCTAAACTTGGTGAGCATAATTAAGAGTAAAGCCATGAATAACATGAACACTCCGAACATCATCAATTGCTTGGATTGACGTCGACCCATGATGATGAAAAATCTGAAACAAAAACAATTATAGATGGCACCTTCAAATGATTTTGTAATGTTTGTTAAAAGTCGGGGAACAACAACACTCATAACATAGGTCTAATGACACGAAGCTCGTTCACAATGCTGGAGGGTGTGCTTTCCGATTAAGGGCAAAGGAAGAGGAAAGATGATCTCAGAAGAATCGCCTCTCGACTTGGCCGATTGCCGACTTTTTCTTCTCAAGTGGCTTTTCCAACATCAGTCCCTCGCTCTTTCCTAATCTGTATGAAGTTGACCTATACACAACAGTATGCAGTTTAGTGGAAGAGATGTTCTTTGCAATGACCTCGGGATGTGCCTTAATTACGTCGATTCCTTTCGATTTGGGATTGATCTTCTTACACATCTACATATGAAACAATAATGATTGAAATGATGAAATATAATTTATGTAATTAACGTTGATCCGAAATTTGATTTACCAATGAGTTACTGTTGGCAGAGCTGTACAACCCTTGAATAGTGGGTTGGTCAAGAATGGTATTTTAAAAAAATTTCAATCCTGTCTTGATCTGAAGAAGATCAAGAACATTAGATCAATCCTGATCTTAAGAAGAGAGGAGGACTTCATTGTTCGAACTAGCCTCGATTCCCTTGGAGGTGCTCCCAGAACACGCGTAAAACCTCTACGATCGCTACAACTGATCTCAAAGCCTGGGTTGGGACAGAGCCCATGAATGCTCTTGAAGACATACAGTATCAGATACCTTTCATACCTTCTCTGAGTACTGTACAGCCCTAACTTCTGGAGCCTCTCCCAATATGAGAGCTCTCTCATCCCTGTGATGTTCCTAGTGAAACATCTTGGGACGTGCTCGACCTTTTGCAAACTTGTCGAAATCATTGGAGCCCAAATGGGGGAAGCATATTCAAGATGCGGTTGAACAATCGACTTGTACAGAGTTAGCATCGTAATACTAACTCTGGACTTAGATAGCGATAGATCAAGCCGCACGTTTGAAATGCCTTACCAACTTTCAACTTGATATGCTCATCATTATAGGGACAGGAACTTTAGACAAATAAACGAATTCGTCTTTTTTCGTCTTTATTCGTCTTTTTTAACCTTATTCGTCGCGACGAATTTATTCATCTAATTTGGATTTTATTCGTCTTTTTTCGTCTAATCCGGCAATTTTACTCAATTTTTTCGTCTGATTAGTGAAAAATGGAAAAATTTCTTGGATTTTAAGTTTTTTTTCTCAAATTTAAAATTAAATAGACACTTTCAAAAAAGTTCAACGCCAAAACTTGGGCCAAAGTAATAGTTTGATTGTCAGTTGCGTTTTTGCTCGAACAAAATATGATCCACACTTAAATTTTAACTCGTAGGGTTTCCCGACAGACACGGAAAGAAAAGGCCACTATTGGATTGAAAAAAGGTATCCGACTATGCGAACAATTAAGTGTCAGCAAATTTGCCATAAAATATTGCTCAACTGAAAACGTTGAAAAAAGGGTGGTTTTGAACTCTTTTTGAACAGGTTTTTTTTTAAATTAATATTTACCACTGACCATTTCTTGCTCATTTGGCACTTTTCCTTCCTTTCTTTTGTATATTTTGTAGTTTTACACAGAGCAGCTGTTTCCCCTCAAATGGAACACACTTTTCGTCTACTTTATGGGCAGCAGTTTAAGGCTCTTTGTAACCTCTTTACAGGCAATTCGTTAGTTATTTTTTACCGTGAAAGACGGTTTTTTTTCGTTGAATGGAGGCTTTTTTTTTCGTCTTTTTTCATTTAATCGGGCAATTTTGTTCGTCTTTTTTCATTTAATCGGGCAATTTCATTCATCTTTTTTCGTCTAATTTGACAGTTTTATTCGTCTAAACTTCCTGTCTCTGCTCATCAAACTTTCCATCATCTTGGATGACAACTCCTAAATCCCTTATGGACGATACCCGCTCTATTTCACAGCCTCCATCTCCAATGTCTTTGAGTTGGTATATCCAAATTTGTCGTCTATACGTCATTGCGCAGAATTGCATCCCGTTTAAAGCCATGTTACTCAACTTGGCTTTAAACGTTACTTGGTTGCAACCCAAGAGTAGACTTTCTCCAAGTCCTCAACTAAACGTTTTAAGTCTTGACCATTCCTTCCACAAACTAATTTTCTGTCATCAGCATATGTAGAAATACTGTCTTTTGTTCTAAACTTCTGGAGAGGAGCAATAAAGAGAATAAACAGGAGCGGACCTAAAATTGAACCTTGTGGAACACCTGACCTGACATCAGACATGCCGCTAAAAGGTCCTTCAACTTTAACTATTTGCTTCCTTTCACTCATGAAACTATCAATCAAATTCAGGACCTTACCTTGGATCCCAAACTCTTTGTGTTGATCGAGCAAAAGACCATGATCTACCTTATCAAAGGCCTTGGCCAAGTCAAGATAGACTACATCAACTGACTCTTGACTTTCAAGCCCTTGAATGATCTGCTCAATATGGTCAATCATTGGATGAGCGCAGTCGGACGAATTCAGCTGGGGATTTTGGGGCCAAACTTGCTAGGGATGGATCAAAACCAGACTTGGGCGTTTCACAGTTTGAGTTTGTTACGTGAGGGAAATTTTCATGTTTCGATTGATTGTAAAACAAAGTGCAAATTAGGCTTTTAGATTTTTTAGCGAGTTTTTTAGAGGGTTTGTCTCGACTCTTACATATCCCTAGTCATTTTGGCCCCAGAATCCCCAACTGAATTCGTCTGATTACACTCATCCATGGGTTACAATACTAAAACGGGCTCGTAACCCATGCTGCCCAGGGGGAATGATATTATGGGTTTCCAAATACTCAACAAGCTTGGACTTTATGATCTTCTCAAAGGCCTTTGCAATACTGGAAGTAAGAGAAATGAGCCTATAATTACTAGGGAGTGACTTATATCCGCCCTTAAAAATTGGAACGACATGAGCTACTTTTAGAGAGGAGGGAAACTTGGCCTGATCGAAGATGCGATAAGCTCTTGATGGCCTCAAAAGCATCTTGATCTTTCACAACCAGATCCTCAAATTGATTATCCTGACTATCTATACCAGTCTCATCAACAACATTACGACAGTCATGGCCTGCTATGCCATCCCTTTACGAAATTGAAAATCCACTTGAGAACTGATCTCCAAGCATATTAGCCATAACCTCAGTATCATTAACGGTTTTACCGTCGACCCCAAAAGGTCCAACTGGATGCTTCATTTTTCTCTTTGTGTTTGCAAAAGAGAAAATCGGCTTTGGAGTAGTCTTAACCTCCTGGATCACTACTTTCCTTCTCTAACTGATCGGAATCAATGGAGGCCCTAATCTTTGATTGGACCACATCCAGTTTGCTTTGGAGTCTGGCTATAACAGATGGATTTGAACTACTTCTAAGTCTATTTGAAATCTGACAACTCCTTTTGAACAACTTCTTTCTAAACTTTGGAATTCTAGACAATTCTAGATAATGGTGTTTGGATTGTTCGGAAGTGATGGAAAGGTTATGTTTAGGGACGGGCAAAAAGTGCAAATCACAAGAAGCTTTTGGTTACCAAAAGTTGCAAAAAAATCAGCCCAAAATCGTAAAATAAAATGCAGAAAAAGGTCAAAAGCGCAAATAAAAACCAAAAAAGCGCAAATAAAGTTTCAAAAATTCGCAAAAAACTTGAAATTTCTGAAACAAAAAGCTTCAGATACTTTCTTGTCTCTGCTTGTTATTTTTCAATCTTGAAGAGCAAAATTAAGATATTGAAGTAGTAGTAATCAATACTATGCTAGCCTACGCTAGGAGCCGTAAAATCAGGTTTAGTTTTCAAATTTGAAAAAAAAATTTCCTAAAGTAAACATTTTCAAAGAAGAAATAGCAAACTCTCCACAATTTGTTCATTTTAAGCCGAATACGTAAAAAAATTGTACAAATAAAGGCGAAAAGTGCAAAAAGACAAATAAATGTGTTTATGTTACCAAAAACCTTTTTACACTTTTTGCCCGTTACACCTCAGAATATGGGCCCAAGTGGAGGAGGAAGGTGGTCCTGATGCAAGCAGGGCACTCTGCCATACTGCACATGCAGTCTCTAGTGCTCTAGTTCAGGATTATCTCTCCGAAAACTGAGGGCCGGAGGCCTTCTGTCCCAAAGAATTGTGGCTACTCTCGTCCCCCGGCCCCAACTTTTTAAATCCCGTGGACTTTTATGTGTGGTCGGCGGTAGAGGGCGTGACCAATTCCAGGAGACACCCCAACATCCAAGTCCTAAAGGCCATAATCGAAAAAAACCTGGGGAACCGTCTTGGAGGCCTCCAAGGTCAGTCAAATGTGTGCAACAGTCAAGGACGGATTCGCCTAGGTCTTGGCCACAAACGGAGAGCACTTCATGTGGTTTTATAATAAAAAATACCTTAATATCCTACTAATTATAAAAATGTACCATTTTTGAAAATGGCAGAATTTTTCCCCTTTCCGATGGTGTTTACTAGACTTTATCAGATCACTAATAAGAGAGCTAGAGACCTTCAAAGCGGAATCGCGTTTATGGCTGACTCTGTAAATCGCCCTAAATAAAGATCACTAAGCTCCCAACTCATCAAATTCCCAGAGACTTGCGTTTTTGAAAGAAATAGAAAATGTCAAGAAAGAAATCACACATTAGAAGCTCAAATTTCTTGGTGAGAAGAAAATTGCAAGTATTTGCAAAAACTGCATAACAAAGTGGAAAAGTAAAAAAGTTAGAAAAGAGCAAAATATTCGTAAAAAATGCACACTTGCAGAAAAATAAGCAAAAAAGTTAAAAGAGCGCGAAAGATTATATCATTGATATGTAAAAAAATGCTCGCAAATGAGTTTGAATCAAAATTTTAGTTAAAAATTGTTTTTCTGCTCCCTAGTCATAACATGTCCTTACCAAAACTACCTTGCAATACAAAATTTACAGCTTCAAGTAGATTTTCAAATCCGTCCGATTCTGTCCTAATTTATTTCAGATTCTGTCCGAATCCAATCAGAAACACCTGTGGTCACCCTGCAGTTGCGTGGGTTCGTTTGACTTTTTAAGGTGAGCGGCGACATCCATTGGAGATTCTTGATTTCTGTTATTTTGAACTCTATTTTCACGAAGAAATCCTCACAAATATGCCAAAGTGTCCCAGTCGGCGTTCAGTGTCGGAATGGCAAGATGTGATAAATGAAAAGGTCTCTGAGGCAAAAAGAACTCAAAAATTGCTCATAGACACTCTGAGCACGACCCTAAAATGGGAGAGAAAGACTTTGTACTCAATTCAACAACGGGAGCCTAAGGCGGCAAAGAATTCGAAAAAGGCGCTTCAAAACCAAGCCAAGGTCTTAGAGCATCGGGAGAAAGCGTGCCAGAATCGGGAACGAGAGATCCAGCATCGGGAGAGAATGTTGGAGGACAGAACCAAGATGATTGAGGATCGGGAGAAAGCGTGCCAGAATTGGGAACTAATGGGGAAGGACAGAACCAAGATGATTGAGTCTCAAGCCAAGATGGTCTTAGAGGATCGGGAGAAAGCGTGCCAGAATCGGGAAGGAGAGATTCAGCATCGGGAGAGAATGGTGGAGGACAGAACCGAGATGATTGAGGCTCAAGCCAAGATGGTCGAGGATCGGGAGAAAGCGTGCCAGAATCGGGAACGAGAGATCCAGCATCGGGAGAGAATGGTGGAGGACAGAACCGAGATGATTGAGGCTCAAGCCAAGATGGTCGAGGATCGGGAGAAAGCGTGCCAGAATCGGGAACGAGAGATTAGCATTGCATTTGACCGAGAAAAAGCCACCCTAATTGCTTCCCTAGACAGGGAAATTGAGAATGGAAAGGTAAGGTCACTTTAATTTCAGGAAGATGAAAGTTTTTGTAATTCCAATAGATACATCAATGTTCGGTTCTAGGTTCCTGAAGAAAAATCCTTACATCCTTCCGTTAAATTACCCATCCTTTAAAATTAACATGTATTTTAGTTTTAATCTACCAAGGAGTTACTGATGGCAGATCTGGACAGTCCTTGAATTGTTCTCCTGTTGTTGTCCTCCTCCTGAACCCATTCCGGGTTCAGGAGGAAATTACTAAAAGATCTTTTTTTAAAAAAAAGCTCCTACAAAGCTTAGCTACATAATTTTTCGACGTAGACTGATGGGTAACAAACAAATGGACCAGTGTAATCCAGCTTTGTAGCCACTTTTTTAAATGTTGCGCTGGGGCCTTCCTCCCAGTTTTTTCCGCCTGTCTTAGCTTGGAAAAAGTGCGAGTGGTTCAGTTAAAGAGTGATTAATCACACTTGTGTTAAACCTATTATCAAAATGAGTACAGATTTGATTAGGATAGAGACATATGGAAGTCATCAACAATCATTAATATAATTGGCTGACGAAATGCTAGACATTTTGGGATCAAAAATGATCGTCTTCAGTTCATGACTTCTTATCAGTGATGGCAAATGGATGTATGCTGTGCTTCTGCCAACAGGCAAAAATGTTCTCAGAAAGTGGCAAACTTCATGCAGAAATTTGTAGACCTTCTCCAAATTATCAACTAAACTTTTTGAGTCCTGACTCTTCCTTCCTCAAACTAATTTTGGATCATAACATAAGATGAAATACTGGCTTTTGTACCAAGCTTATTAGGGGGAGCAATGAAAATGATGAAAAAGAGCAGACCTAAAATTGAACTTTGTGGAATGCCACTCAATGATCCTTCAGCCTTAGGATCTGCTTCCTTTCACTAATGAAGCTTTCAATCCTAGTCTGGACCTTGCCCTGCCTCCCACTGTTTGAGTAGATGAAACAAGATCACGAATAATGCACATTATCAGAGGCGTTGGTAAAGTCAAGATAAACTATATCAATTTGCTAATGACTCCAAGCCTGCCAAATGCCAAAGACATGTCCTAAATAGTCAATCAATTGGATGATTGTACTAAAATGTGCTCGAAATCTGTGGTGTTCTAGGGAAATGATATCATAGACTTCCAAATAATCTACAAGCTGCAACTTCATGATCTTCTCAAAAAAAATTGCAAACTGCAGGCCAGGGAAATGTGCTTATAATTACAAGGGAAAACATATCTGTGCCTTAAACATGCGCCATCTATAATGAGGAGGGAAATTTGCCCTGATCCAGGATTCAAAAGATTGCGTAGGAGAAAAAAGGAACAAAAATCTGTCAAATGGCAAGAAATGACAAATTCATCCAAAGCTAAAATTTGCCATCCCTGTTTCTGAAAAGCTCTGTGCGACCAACTCTCTTCAAAAAAAAAAACGGAAGCGAACGTGTCATAAAACAAACGTCTGATGAAGAGACGCACGAATCATTGACTACTTTTTTGAAAGTTTGGAAAGTGTTCTTGTTAAGTTCCTTAACAATATCTCAAAGATTCCATATGACATCCTTCACATTTTCTACACAACTTATATGAAGAGGACATCATAATCAAAAATGCATCCATTCTCAAACCTATTTTGTCAGATATTTTATGCAAAAATGACGTACAGCTGAAGACCATCGCATTGAAGTCAAAAAGTATCAACGTTTTGTGGTCAATCATTGACCCCTAAAAACAGAGGGGTGCGGGGTAATTTTTGAGGGACGAGCCGAGCTAACTTCACTGCCATCATGAACAAGGTCATCTACAGGGTGTTCCACTTGAAACCTGGACTAAAAAATTTACTTAAGGCAAAATTTATATTTCTGAGAAACACCTTGTCAATGAAATTCACTTAATGAAAAACAAGCTTTTGCTTCTTTTAATCCTCTCCCACTTCCAAAATGTGTCTTTTGGGGGCAAGATTTTTTTGATATTGATCATTCTTCTTGGAAGCTCAATTCTTATCCATTTTCCAATTTCAATAGCTTCCAAGAGAGAGAAAATTGTAAGCTGCAGATTTCAAGTTGCTAAATACAGTTTTCTGCCATTTTTGTATTAGCTTCACAAATTAAATCAAAGATTTAATCTCAAAGAGCCATAAAAAATGGACAAATACAAATGGCATCAGTATTGCTTTCCTCTCAAATTCTAAGCATGCAAGTTCATGCCATTTCATTTGCTATTTTAAGGTTTCCAGCCATGGTATAAGTCAGTCTGAATGTTTTCATATGGTATATGTAGGTCTTTGTAGGCTCTGTTTTTTCGCCATTAATCTTCAACCCTAGACAGTTGGTTATAAAAGCCAATCTTAGTACCTTTATTCCAATACTGACAGCTATATTGACAAAAAGGCACCGGTGGAGAGTAGAGAGCTAGAAAGAGTATCATTATGCAAAAATAGTTCCATTGGTATATTTTAGGGCATTTTCATCTACTTCATTCATTTTCATAAGACACACCCTGCAGAAGAGCTCTCTCTATGAGAAGTGACTCTCTTGTTCATCGTGATCAGAAAAATTGAAATTATAAATGTAGGTGTGTGCATACAGCTGGCTAGCAACTACTTGATGCTAATATGTCCAGTCGCACCCAACACTATGCATCTCCTTGACTTGTAAGTATCAGAAGGCCAAAAAGCTGGATTTTATGAGACATGAGATATGTTTCACACAGTATTAGTAACATCAAATGCCAACTCCTGCAAAAAATGATCAAAACTGGGCGTGGAGTACTTGCAATTTGACAAAAATAATGGCATGCCTATGCTTCAAGTCAATGATTTGTCGCACTATTTAGGAGTGTACATTCTGACCCAAATCAGTTACAACATTGGCTTGTGATATTTTTTTTATTTTGAGCTATTTTGACATAACGTTCATTGATTTCATTTCTCTTTGCAATGTTGAAAAGCTAAATGAAATCTTGATTGAAAAATAAATGATTTTTTTGGGGGGGGGGTTGGAGCTTATGTCAAAATAGCTCAGAATAATATAAAACATCACTTAAAAGGCACTTAAAAAGATTTTTGGAAAACATATTTCAAAACTATTTAGAGTACGCTATGATGTGCGTTCTGCCAAAATTACAAATAAATATGTCTAACAGATTCATATTTAAATTTACGATTTTTAGAAGGACCATCTTCAAAATGGACCAAAATCGAAACTTGAAACATTAACCGGTTTTTTTCAAAACTTTTAAGTATTACCCAACTTTGAGTGTCTTTGATACTGGAAAGATTTTTTATCGCACAATGTATTTTAAGTGCCTTTTAAGTGATATTTTTATTATTTTGACATAACCTTCATTGATTTCATTTATCTTTGCAATGTTGAAAAGCTATATGAAATCTTGATTGAAAAATAAAAGATTTTTGGGGGTTTTGGAGCTTATGTCAACCATCGCACATCATAGCGTACTCTACATAGTTTTGAAATATGTTTTCCAAAAATCTTTTTAAGTGCCTTTTAACTGATGTTTTATATTATTCTGAGCTATTTTGACATAAGCTCCAAAACCCAAAAAAATCATTTATTTTTGCAATATTGAAAAGTTATATGAAATCTTTGGGAATTTGTTTTTTTTTTCATATAACTGTAGCGTTTTTCGTCTTTTTGAGGGTCAAAAATGTACCATTCAAAGTCAAATAACTCAGCTGTTGATGTATGAACTTTTATTCAATTAGGATTCATAAAGTAACTAAATGGTTTCTAAATATGCGTTGAATAGGTTATTGAAAAATGGTATAATTAATAGGTTCTTAGGTATATAACTTTTATCCTGGGCCTAAACTTATATAATACAATAAAAGTAAAGTTGTTCCCCATAAAGTTTTGGGTCCAAAGAGTGCCATGATTTCTTTGGGTATTTTGATTCAAACCTAAAAAGCCATTCGGAACACCGTTGCTGATCATAGACCTTCTCACAGAACTTCTGTACGGCTGGTGCTAACGCAACCTTTTCATGATAGGTTTTGTTAGTTAGGAGGCTTAGCAACTTTTTCAGACCTAAACTAAGTGCTAACACCGAAATTTTCTCTTTTCAATCAGTGTTGAGTCTGTGCATTTAGCCTTCCAAGGGTTTTCAAAAGTTTGAAACTATTTTTTACCCATTTATGGAAAAAGATTGAAACGTCAGGCATTAACATTGTTTGACTTAGGTATACTTAACTTGAAAGAGATCTATATGTTCCATTTCAATAACTTGCTTAGTTAGGGTTTTCATGTTTTGCATTGTCCTCTACTTTAAAGCTAAATTCAATGTTTTTCAGTGAACCAAACAACATGTTTCCCTGCATTAACTATGTGCCATTGGCATAATTTGATGAAATGATTTTTACAATTGTTAAAAGGTTTGTTGGTAAGGACATTTTAAAACTGTTCCTTACATCTTTTTTCTTTTCTGACTTTCATCCTACTCCAGCCATGTATTCCAGCCTTATCTTACTCAAAACGTGACACAGCTTTTTCCATGATCACTAGAGTGAGTAGAAAAATTTAATTAAATCGTAAATTTTCTGTACAGTTTTTGCCCCTTTTTGGTCCAATTTTAATTTTTTTTGGCCCTTTTCGTGGGCCATTTTTGGTCACGTCAAGTCATAATTGACGCCAAAAAAAACAGCTGCTATCACATTCAGCCTGACCAATTTTTGCTCTTAGAGCCAAACTTAGCTCTTTTTCCTCATATTTTGGAAACTTTGGCTCCAAATTTGAGCATTTAGCTCTTTTGGCTCTTTTAGCTCCTTTTGAAATATTTGGCCATTTTTAGCTCTTTTTCTGAGAATTTTAAGTATTTTTGGCTCCTTTTTACAAGTTTCGAAGTTGCCAGATTTTCTACCTCAACAAAATGAGGCTTGTTTAAAAATGGTCATTCTTCTTACAAATACGTAGGATTTTCAGGACAATCGACTCCAAACTATGGCTCTTCCTGTTGAAGCAAAAAAATAGCAACTTTTGGTTAGTCTTGGTCTCCAATAACGTGCTGGTACCGACTAAAACCTTGACTTAGTTTACTCTTTGATTCTAACTACTCTACTCTCACTGACAATAAGTTCATTTGATGTGGTTGAAATTTAGCTTATGAGCTTTGAATTACGGGCCAAACAATGGGTTAAATCAGATTTTTCGCTGGTCGGCCCCGAAATGAAAAACGGCTTTTGCCAATAACCAAGGCATAAAGGTCTTTCATTATCGTTGCTCTATCTTTAACATTCAAAAAGCCAACATCACTTTTTTCAGTGAACATAACTTTTGTCTCCGACGTTCGATTCCCACTCCATGATTCTAGTGCTTCTTGGTGAAACGTATCCCGGAGTACATCACGTACTCTGAATACATGATGTGAACATTGCTCCACCGAATTTGTACTAGGTCAAAATAGATTCCAAAAATATTTCTGATACAGACAAGCATCAAATTACCTTAAGCTTGGGTGAATGGTAATTTTGAATTATTTGTTTTTAAACATGTTTATAATGTTGTTAAATTGAACTGGAACCCGGAACTGGTTACCTTCGGTAATTAACAGAATTCGATTTCAAATACGGCATTGCGTCTACACTTTAAAATGGTCTAGATCTTCTTTGGAACTCAAAATTGATTCAACCAGCTAAAATAAATGCTGGTTCAGTTTTTGAACATGCATTGATTAAGATTTCTGATCCGTGTCGATCCAAGTATTTTTTTTTTCTAAGAAAATAATGAAGGAAGTGTTTTTCTTTCCAGGTATTGCGTGAGGCGATTCGGGTTTTTTTGAATAGGGAAAATGCTGCTAAGATATCCACACCGGAACTTCAAAAATTATTGGACGATGTAGCAAAGGAAAATGATGGTCATTTACAGATTTCACCTCGAGAACATTTGCAACTGCAAAAGCTCATTATTATCTTGCTAAGGCGACTTCAGAGAAAGCGTGGTTTGTCCAACATATCATTGTCCCTTCCTGACTGACTATTAAAAGGACCCTAGGCTACCCAAAAACTGAATCTTAGTAAATCCTGAATATTTCAATGAGAATCGTAAAAGCCTGCAAAATATAATAGAACAAATGTTGTCCATAAGTGAAAATACGGTTCTTAGCGGTGAAGTTGAAATGCCCCCTCCTTATTCAACACATATGAATTAGATATGAGCGTAAGGATAAAAGGTTATGAAAAAGAAGTGATTTTAATGTGAATCTTCAAAAAAGCCCAACAAACCAAGAAGCGCAAGGGAAATTCTCTTGTTTCTGCATTCAGAGGCACGGTGTTTCGAATGGCTTTTTAGGTTTGCATCGAAATACCCAAAGACATCTTGGCATATTTTGGACCCAAAATTCAATGGGGAACAACTTTACTTTTATTGTTTTACATAAGTTTAGGTCCAGGGAAAAATTTATATACTTGGAAACCTATTAATCACAACATTTTTTGATAAGGTATTTAATGGTTTGCTTCGAAATACCCAAAGACACCAGGCCTGTTCAAGATACTTTGAAAAAGTATCTAGATAAGATAGTATTTTCCGCAAAGTATCTAGATAAAGATAGTTTAAGATACTTCTCAAAAAATGTATCTAGATAAAGATATTTCAAGAAAGTTTGCCAAAAAAATCTCTTGATAAAGATACGTTAAGATACTTTCCCGAAAAAAGTATCTAGATAAAGATGGTTTAAGATAGCTTCCCGCAAAAACTATCTAGATAAGATTAGTGATGGACCGAAAGGGCTCATAACCGAAACCGAAAGTTTTGGACGAAAGAGGGCTTAACCGAAACCGAAAGCAGCTGATAACAAAATTGTGTAAATGCAAAATCCACCTTGAAAATTAAATTGCTCATGTGTTTGATATTGGGTAGGGCGTAGATTTTGAAAAATCGGCAAACTTGATTTTTTTTTTTGGGGGGGGGGGGCGGATTTTTTAATACCGCTACAAGGAATAGGATTCCCTGTAAAGAGAGTTAATGATTAATTTAGTTTATAAAATTACCGTTTATATGAAATTTGATCTACCAATGAGTTACTGTTGGCACATCTGTACAACCCTTGAATAGTGGGTTGGTCAGGAATAGTATTCAAAAATTTGTCCAATCCTGCCTTAAATGCTGCTAGAGGATCAGCTCCTACATATTCCCGACGAAGACTAATGGGCAACAAATTGAACAATGAAGGAGCCCGATAAAGAAGAGAGGGGCACTTCATTGTTCGAACTAGCCTTGATTCCTTAGGATTTGGAGGTGCTCTCAGGGCGCACTTAAAACCTCTACGATCGCTACAACTGATCTCAAACCCTGGGTTAGGACAGAGCCCATGAATGCTCTTGAAGACATACAGTAACAGATACCTTTCATACCTTCTCTGAGTACTGTACAGCCCTAACTTCTTGAGCCTCTCCCAATACGAGAGCTCTCTCATTCCTGTGATGTTCCTAGTGAAACATCTTAAGACCTGCTCGACCTTTTGCAAACCTGCTGAATTCATTGGAGCCCAAATGGGTGAGGCATATTCAAGATTTCAGTGGTTTTTGGACGAAAATTTTTTCGATTTTGTTGTCAAACTCCGTCCCTTACAGTGCATGTCTGCTTTCGGTTTCGGTAGGCATAACCGAAACCTAAACCGAAATTTCGGCCGTAATTTCGGCCAAAAGCGCTTTCGGTCCATCACTAGATAAGATACTTCAAGATACTTTTCAGAAACGTATCTGTATAAGATACTTCTAGATACTTTTCTTCATAATGCATAATGTCAAATTATTTGTGCATTATGCACATTGAAAGTGGATGCATTATACATGTTGAGACTAGAGCTCTATATTAGAAAGAGTACAATCATATTCAACGCCATCTAGTTCATTCTGCCCACACCATATGCATTTTCTCTCGGTCTTTTAGGTTTTTAACCTAATTTTACAGGCAATTAAGCTTTGAATCATTTGAAACACACTAATAGTTCATTTTGGACCCCTTCATTAAAGTTCTAGGTCCTTTAGTTTCTCAAAAGGTGCTATCTTGGTCTGATAATTTGGAAAACTTGTTCAGCTTAGAGGGTACCTGTGCATCCTTTTGGGAACGGCGAGCAGCTGCGAGCAGAATGAACTAGATGGCGTTGGATATGATTGTACTCTTTCTAATATAGAGCTCTAGTTGAGACTTGAGAGTGGAGGCATTATGCACATTGAGAGTGGATGCATAATCCACCCTTCCTCGAAGTGGATTTCTGACTCCACCACAAACAAACAAACTCACAGTAAAAAAAATCCTAAGTTGCGTGATTCCGTTTTAAAACAACGCATTTTACTCCATCCTAACCTAATCCAGGAACCACTGTACGTCAGGACGAATTTCAAAAATACACACTGAGTCCGATCATTGTACTTAAATGTGAGATTTTTGCAACAAATATATTGTTCCGTTGAATTTTCATTGTACTAATCGGACCCAGGGTGTATTTTGAAAGTAATCCTGGCTTGAGCCATCCTTGCCTAATCTAACAAAATAGAACGTAATCTAACCTAACCTAGTTTCAACCTTTATATTCTAAACATATTTAAAATGTCAGACATCAGTTTATCAAAATTAATCACGCAACCTCAGGAATTTAGGAATTTAGACATTCTTGTAATGTTCCTAGTGAACCATCTTGGGACCTGCTCGACCTTTTGCAAGCCTCCCGAACTCATTGGAGCCCAAATGGGTGAGGCATATTCAATTTGGGCATCAAAATGTCAAATTTGACCAAACATAAGTCTTATTACAGGGGCAACAGTTTGCAATCCACATAAAGTTTGTCTTTTTGAAACCTTTGCTTCCATTACAAACACAGGTTTGCTTCGCACAAATCATTTGAAAATTTGAAAGATTATTATTCCTTTGGACAGGTCTTGCAATACTGTGTGTAAAATGTATTATTAGCACAATTTTCCTCAGGATTTAAGTGATCGAGACAAAAAAATCTCTAATGTTGCTGTTTGTTGCGAAAAAAATGAAAAAAATGCTAGATTTGACTTAACTTGCCGTAAGTTGCAGTTTTTAGTGAAAGTTTCATTTTGCCCTTTTGTCCAAACATTACTTATAACTTACAAATATCTTCTGGCAGAAAAAGTAAAATAAAAACTTGGGAAAATGAAAAAGTTGAGCTTCCATGCCACATTAATTTTAAGTTCATGAGTCAAATCCTCCGACTCCAGATCGGTTACTAAATTTTTGGATACGACTCACGACGAACCGACCTCAGAACTGATTCGATATCCAGACCCATCCCTATCAAACACAAAATCATTTTAAGAGGGCTCAAATATACTTGAAAATGAGGAGAAATCTACTCTGGACATGAAGTTCAAAATAAGGATAGCTCAAATATCAAAATCTATCTTGTGACGGATTTTGAAAGTTTTTTTTTCGTTGTGGTGTCTAGGATGATTGTTCTTTTCCAAGCAATTGCACTGATTCAGATCAGCGAACAAAAAGGGCGAAAAGAAGGCGTGTGGCCAAATAACCATTAACGGCACACCCCCCAAGAAAGGTGTAGAATCTCCAAGGTTGATTTTTCAACGCAATATACGAAAGAGTATGGCCGAATCGAGCCGCCAAAAAGAGCTGAAAATAAAAATTCAGGTTAATTTTTTCTTCACTTCTGGCTGAAGAGTTCTTACCCCGCAAATCCAACGAATCTCTTTCAATGACGGATCTGTAGCAACATACATATTGCTCAACATGCAAAATGGCACAAATGCCTCGATATCATTCAGGTGCATCCTTGAAATCAAATAATTTCCAGTTTTTGCTAGCGCAAGAATTTCTGCTTAACAGGCTTTTCTTGCTTACCTCCGGATTCTTTCCACCACAGGATCATTGGTAATAACCCCCGTACCCCCAAACGCATCAATATCCTCGGGAGTGGAGAAGACCTAAAATGAAAAATTAAATCGAATTTTCCATGTTGGCATTTGAATATACCCACAAGAACATTTTACCTTTCTCTGGATCCGATTAAGAACAGTCATTTCTGAGTTGAGAATCAGTTTGGCACCCAAGAGACCCGTGGTCAAGGCCACGGTCTTGAAAACGTCATTGTCCAAATTGAAGAAGGAAGGTGCCATTCTTTCCCGTAATGGAGATGTCAAAGGATTATCTTCGAAATATCGTGCATACAAATTTCTGGGACTCAAATTCTTAACAGTTGTATTCAAGCCTTCCTTGACGAGATCACTTAGAGGCTCACCGTTGGAAATTCGATCGTAGATTGAGAATACACCTGAAAAAGTCGATTTTGATACGATGCAAGGGAGCAAATTGTTTTTGTTATTACCGTCTTGAACAGAGGTGGCTAGTTGGGTGGCTTTTTCAGGTACAAAACTTGTTATGGAATCTACTGATCCTGAGGATGCAGCAGACATCAGCGCCTTCTCAATCTTCACCAGAGCCTAGATTTCACTATTGCTTTTCGTGAAGAAAAGTGACAAACTTTGGGACAACGTTTTTTGGTTATTCTACTCGTAAAATAAGCCTACCCAAAATTACGTCTTGGTTTGAGATTAAAAGAGGAGGAAAGGAAAGTCCTTATGGTTGGGGTCGGTGAGTGCACACACAGTATTTAGAGCACGAAATCCACGAAATGCACACCAGCGTCTGATTCTGGAGCGAGAGGACAAAAGGACAAGGGGAGCACGGAAAGACGAGGCAAATTCAAACGTGCAACTAATCATTATTCCTGTAGAACAGGAAAAACTAGAAATATCTAGATGTTTAACTAAAGAATCAGAAAAAGATCATTTGGGAGAAAGAACAATCGGATCAAACTTCGATTTGAGAAAGTTCATAGATATGAAAAGCACATTCTTCATTAGGACTTCTTTTACTGTTGTTTAATACGAGGTGCACATCAAAACAAATGCGAAAGTACCAATAATGGCAGAAGTATTACATTTAACAAAATTTCATTACATTATCATTTCGACATGTCCATCCTCCCAATGCAAGATTTTCCCACCGCATATCCTACTCGTCATTTTTATATGACACCAGAATCTTCGAGGTTGCGTTCAGTCTTGGTTACTCAAGTAGTCATAGTTTACGATAGTCTTAACTTTTAAGTACTTTGAAGACAAAAATTGTTCGGTTGGGTTAAGAAAGGTTCAGTTACATTTGCAATGTTTTTTTTTAAATTCAACTTTACAATCTTGCATCCTCACAGAATTGGTGTTCAACTTCAGATATCAGGTAAGACTAGAGCGCTATAAGAGTACGATCACAAAGTACGCCATCTAGTGGATCTCATGCGGCAACAGCTCGCAGTTCCCATGATACACAAATTTTTGAAGATTGCAATGGTCATTCACCAGTTTTGGACAAACTTCAGTGTCTAAATTGTTGGTATCGGGACTCCAAAAAGAGCATTACGTGTTTTTCTGATGAATTTTGGCATAGATCATGCGTGAATTACATTTTCATTAGTCAGATTTCCGTGACAATTTGCAAGGGTTTTTACCAATAAATTCGACCAAAACCCACCACAGGTCCATTAACAATACTCAGTCAACATTTGAGGCACTTAAGTTTTTCCAAAACTGATGAATAAACGTAGCAATCTTCAAAAATATATGAATCAAGGGAACTGCGAGCTGTTGCCACATGAGATCCACAAATTGGCGTACTTTATGATCGTAATCTTTTTTTATAGTGCTTTAGGTTACACCACAGATTTCCCACTTGTCCACGGCCAAGTACTCTTGATGCGAGGACAGAGGGAAAAATCTGCCGGGGAAGGTGACCGTGCTGGAACCGGAGCTTTTTCAAGATATTGGAACACCGGACACGTTCGGCCTTTTGCTCGTCATTCAGGAGCTTTGGCGCCTACATAACAGCCTTCTTCGTGAGCCCGAGATCGAAAGTGAGAATCCTGTGGACAATCATCTCGGACAAGTCACACTCGTCCATGATATACTTGACGAATAAAATTGCTTGGCGAAGAAAGACGAATAAAATTGCTTGGCGAAGAAAGACGAATAAAATTGCTTGGCGAAGAAAGACGAATAAAATTGCTTGGCGAAGAAAGACGAATAAAATTGCTTGGCGAAGAAAGACGAATAAAATTGCTTGGCGAAGAAAGACGAATAAAATTGGCTGGTTATACGAAAAAGACGAAAAAATTACCTGATTAGACGAAAAAAGACGAATGAAGTTTCTCAATTCTATTTAAAAGATGTAAATAGTAAAATAAATTTTATAGAAAGACGGATGAAACTGACTTATAAGACAGAAGACAAATTAATTGCCTAATAAACTAAAAAGTAAACGAAATGCATGTCTCATTGTCAAGGAAAATATGTCTGCATAGGGAAAAACAAAAAAAAATCTTGAACATTAAAAAAAGAGGGTTCATATGTATGCATGTTAAGTAGGTGAGTGACACCTACAAAGGGTCAAATGTGTATCAGGGCTAAGGGTGCAAATTTAAGATAAATAAGATTTTACACTCAAAAACATGTTTATTTCCTATTTACTAGGTTTTAAAGTTTATTTGCCATTTTTCATTTTATTTGCCATTTTAGGGCAAATAAATACAAAACTTGTAGGTTTTTCTACAACTGAATGCAAAATTTGTCGTTTTTTGGTCAAATCAATGCAAAAAAAAATCTTTGGTGGGAAAAAATAGTAAAAGAAATTTTTGCCCAAAATGTTTTGTTTAAGGGATATGTTGATATTTCAGTGGAAAAAAATATTTTCTCTTAAATTTTCCTTCCACTTCATTGTTGGTGCACCATAATACTCATTTTTCGACTTTAGTGGCCAGTTTTGCTATATTTTGGTACATTTTCGTGTCTATTTGCCGTTTTATTTGCCATTTCTTGTTTTATATGCCATTTTATTTGCCATTTTGGACGTGTTTATTTGCCATTTTTGGACCTGAAAGGTATGTTTTATTTGCCAGAAATCTGCACCCCATATCAGGACACTTAAAGCATTTTCACGCGAGCCCGCCTTATTCCATGTTTCAGTTGAAACAGATGGACAATTGCAACCCAGTATTACAAAAAGTCTAGTTTGAAAGCCCAGTAAAACAGTTTTGTTTTCTAGTTCCTCTTTACTTAATTGTAATGTTTTATTGCGATTGATCGTGCGCCTAAAGAGGACACAATCTTTTCAAAATCGGTAAAAAATTTTAAAAAGCATATTCCTTTTACCCTGTCCGTCAACCGGATTTTCTTTAAAAAGAAAAATTCTAACAAATTCTTGACACTTCTTTTATGTTGACAAAAACGTTCCAATTTGATTAGCACGTATTTTAACTCTCCCTACCATGATACCTTTGGTAACATAACGCACTCCAAGGTTGACGAGCAATTGCTTCTAACCAATTATATCAGTACATCTTGAAGAGTGTCCACGTTTAGTGCTTACAAGAAAATAAAAGGCAAAATGCCGAAAAACACACCAGAAAAATGTCCTCGTCCATTTTCGTCTCGGTTAAGCCCTGACGAAGAAAGGAAAAACTTGCTTGATATGGCTGGAAAAGAAGCATATGATCGGCATGAGAACAAAATGGAAAGCAAAGCTTCTCTCAATGATTCGAAGTTGCCGATGAAGCTCGAGCAAGATCAAGTAATCTCGACAGTTTCTAATATCGAGGACCAAGCAGGCTTTCCGGACAGTGACCCGCATTCAGCTGACCTTCACGAAAACCAGTTTGATGGAATCAAGTCGGACCTTTCAACTTCATCGGCATATTTGTCTGAAAGAGAACTTTTGATCCAAGCCCAAAAGAGTTCGGAATTGAAAATGAGGACGTTTAATAACGAATACATTAGGCTTCTCAGAATGACCTTGCACAAACCAATTGGCCCTAATGGAGAAATGTGGAACACTTCCCACGCCGACACCTTTCTCGACTTGATTGTCGACCAGTTTAATGTGAATCAAGGATTCGAAAGAACCTATGAAAATGTGATTCAAACTCCATTAGAAGATGGGGATCTGTCCAATGTCGAAGGAGAGTTCGTCAAGATTTGGAGAGAGCGTATACAAAAGATGAACGACAATCTGAGACTGGCGACTCTGGAAGAAGAACTTCAAAAATGTCAAGCAGCACTCCAAAGGGCACAACATGTAGAAATAAACTGCGTCAAAAAGATGCGTGGAATTAACGAGTTGAAGAGCAAGCACAACGATTTGTTCGTCGAATTGGGCCGATTGACCAATGAATTAGCCAAGGTGAAGGTTGAATTGGAAGTGGCGGAAATGCAAAGCAAGGGAAAGTTGCAGGAATATGAAGAATTTGCCGAGGAACTCTTGATCCAGAACAATTATTTGGAAGATCAAGTTAAGAGTCTCATGCGTGACAACTTGAATCTTTTGGCTTCCATCAAAAGAGAAGCCCTTAATCAAACTCGTGAGTACGGCAAGAACATCGTGGTGAAGAAGCTCCAACAAAGCTATTCAAAATTGGCGGCAAAGTCTGAAGACAGCAAGTGTGACCACTTTGTGAACAATCAAAAAGACCAAACGCTCCTCAAAGAAAAAGCCCCTCCAATAAACGACTTGGATTTTGAAATACCATCACGCATTTCGGCCTTTGATATGAGCACATTGACGTCCAATCTTGAGTGTTCATTGAATGAGTCGGAAAGTAACGAGATTAACCAAAGTTGTGTCCCAGAAACTGGCTGTGGGAAATCCCGACAAAAGGATGTCGGGAAGATCCGTTTAAACTATGATCCTAATCCAGTTGAAAGTATTTCATCGCCAACCTCCCAAAATGGAACACCTTCATCTCAAGAAACTTCGGGTGAAAACAACCTTGATGAGGAGGAATCTTTAGTATCTCGATTGGCCAAACATCATTCGTACGGAGCTCATATGAGGCAGGCGTTTGAAGCCTTGGAGGCCTTTCTTACGGACGATACTCGCACTTCTCTTAACGAAAATGAGCTCGAAGACTATGCCGAATTTTGCGAGTCCATCGATAATGAACTTGATGAAATCCAGTTTGAAAAAGAACCCTAGAACATCGTAAACCAAATTGTCTGTTTAAACCGTTCTGCATGACATTTACGTCATTGAAGTAAAATAAAGGCAAATTCGGATTCTTCCAAAGGTGGTTCTTTGTTCCATGATTCTGGCTGGATTATGTCGCTTGGAGATCTAACTGAAGTCGCTCAACCTCGATTATAGGTTTTTTTTAGCTGAACTTTTGAGGGTTCCTTCGATCGAGTGGCCTCTTAATTGAAGATGCCAGTTCACGTGAATTTCTCCCCCTAAAATTCCAAGGATGACGTTGAGAACCACTGAATCAGTTTTTCTCTTTTAGGATATTTCAACATTCATTGACCCTTGACGGTAGTCCGTGAGCATTAAAATTACCCAAAAATTGTAGTTCTCCACTCGAGATCAATAGATCAAATCACAGCATGAGTTAGCTTTTGTTTCGAAATTGTTAAATTTTCATCGGGCAATTATATTTTTTCTGTTACCCACACAATGGGTCTCATGTTAATGAAAATGATATTTATTTCCGAGTATAATTGACGTTCGTCGAGAACTTGCCATTTTACTTATAATCTTCATGATGGAATTGGAAATGAAAATAAACAAAATATTTTCAAAGTAATTCAGTTCCAAAGTTCACCTTGGTAATTGAAACATCCAAAATATTTGGAGGCTACCTTTACTTTGGAGGAATGTCTTGCTTGTTGTTACACTTTCAAGCTCAATGTTTCACCCCCTATAGATGGATCTTTGTTAAATTGTTCAAATGCCGTGATTATTAATGGACTTGTCAAGGGGCAACAGTCGGAAACCTATTCACCCTGGAGTTTGGCGCAAGACTTCAAGGTGGACGCCAAAAATACTAAACCATTTCTATCAGGGTGACGTGAAGTCACTGAACCTTGTTTAATATTTATCTATATTCGTCGTCATATTCGATTTGATTAGGAACCAGTTCAGTTTTGGGGCATTCTTCATGGTTAGTGGTCGATAAAACTACGAAAGACCATCACTAGAACACAGATTCCGTCTCACTCTTTAACATTTGCTCTTGTGTGTCGTATGTCCACCCGTTCTCGAAAGAAACGCAAAGTCATCTTTTGAAGAGGTTTTGAAGCGCGCTTCAATGCCACATTCCTTTGACCTAGAGCAATCAGTATGTTCTGTGCACTTATAAGGCCTTCATTGTCGGATTTCATTGTTTCTAAAGGTTAATTGACTAATGGCTCTGGTACTGGATGTGCCTTCCTAATCCTCCATAAAGCTGGATCACCCTCACCAACCGCATATTAGTGTCGTCATCAAGTTACCTTTGATTTATTCTCATGATTAGCACTACATACTTGAGCGGACTCCAACGGGAACCATCTTCAGAAAAGCCTCCACTAAAGCAGTGTCCTCATTAGCTCATCCTCCTCTCTCGTATTCCATGTCAAAAGGAAAGATTTAACAACCATCATTTCCGCTTGCACTTCTCCGTTTCAGAAACCGAGTAATGAGTGCATAATTTGCGGAAGAGGAGGCTTTCTATCTTTTCTGCTCTGGCTTCCTCTTTATTACTAATGAACACCGCCGAAATATAATAAAAGAAAACTATGCAGGATGTCGAAAAGTTCGCAGGTATGTATCCATGATATGGTGACATAACCATTGTCGCTTGGTTTTGTTCCCGATGGGTTTTTGAAACCACCAACCAGAAAGCAATAACAACATGCCGAACGAGGAACGGAACGGAGAATGGGGAGCGAACTTCCATAACCATTCTTCGATTGAGACCGGCAGAAAAAAGTGCACCACTCCAAGTCAGCCCATACTTTAGAGATAAACGGTGATAACCTCGAAATTTCGTATTGTACTCGGGCCTCGAATTATATCACCAGATTCGTTCAAAACCTTCTAAACACCAAAAGAACAAAGCATCCTCTCCCAATAACTCATCCAGAACCGAATGCGTAAAACCGAGTGGCGAACCGGTTTTATGAACCACTAATACTTAGTGCCTATGAGCACACATTGTACAGGACTGAAGGCCGTGTTCAGATTTTAGCCCAAAACATAAATCGCGACCAAAGAGCCAATTTGTCATGGTGGTATTGGAAAGAAATGGGAGGATGAGAGGGGATGGGATGGGAATCAGGTTCCAAACTGCCAAGTACACGACATGGAGCGAGGAAGCACCCGTTCAATTTCCAAAAAAGAGGAACAGAGACAGACTGGAGAACTTTGGATTTATATTTCAGGATCCCTAAGTCCGCGGGGAAAACTTGAGGGTCGGATGAAATTTCAAGTTATCGCTCCCCACCAAACCATTGAGCCCGGAAATAAATCTCGGTTGGTTCTGAACAATCTTTGAAGAAACTGTTCTTGACCGATTTTTGGGGATATTACATACCACTCCGAGTATGTAAGTGGATTTCTCCCTGTTCCTTCACGTGGTTGGCTGTGATATATATATGTGTGTGTGTGTGTGAGAGCTGATATAGGATGAGGTCCGGAAACAATATTCGAGGATAGCCATCTACACATGTACCAATGTAGTAGTTGGCGAATGAGTGACCGTTTTATGGATGTAATGGGAGGTTTATGACCGTGGAACTGGATATGAAACGGAGAGATGACTTGGATGGATCCAAACTGTGTACGGCGAATGATGTGAGTCAGAGAAAATGCTTGCAGAACTAACTAACTATCCAACCAACCACTCTTGATAGTCTCTCGGCTATTTTCATCTGTTGCCTGAAAACACGTCAGGAATGGTTATCAGAGGATTGAATGCCTCACAACGAAGAATCTTCCCGGGATGTCCGAATCAGGTTCTCAGGATGCATTTCCAGGTCAAAATAATCGACATTCTTGGGTCCGCTTCCATGGCAAAGAGTCACATGAAATCGAATTCGAATCATACCATCATCAGCCATGAATAAGATCTCCTTCCCGTTTCTCGCATGTACTGTACAGCATGTAGACGACTCGATAGATATGTACTCTACAATAACTCGGCATTTCCCTCCGCATATTGCCATCTCAGAGGCTAACAGTCAAGGTCAACGACAGGGCAAGCAAGAGCTTAGCAACGTTTAGTGCAAAACAAAATCTGCACACTTCATTCACGAACACGCTCAAGCCACTTAAAAGACACGTCCACGTTCCGAATATGGGTTATTTATCCAAGCGTCGCTTTAGTCCTGGTTTTAAGAACCACGTTTGGTAGCAGACTTTTTTCCCCATCGATGGCGAATCAATAGGTTATGTCATGCCAAGGTAATATACGTATTCAGGATGCTGTCAAGGCACATGCGTTCAGAGTTCAGGCCAGACACCTCTCATAAAATAATTACCCCTGACAAAAACTTGGCCAACAGACCTTGATAGGCCTTGATGTCTCATTATTATTACACAAGATTGCCGTTTAATCAAACATATGTTTGTTGCCAAGTGAATCCCAGTATGCGGTCATTGTTCTTATGATTATGTTATCGAATCATTCATAGTAAGCCCAAGATTTTTTTTCGTTTTGGACGATGTAGCTCTGTAGGACTCTTTTCATGGGTTCAGGAATCAAAGGTGTTGTATTTGGTTCCTTCCAGACTCTTGATTTTTGGGAGACTGTCTTATCCCATGAAAACCATCGCCCTTTCATGTCTGCTGGCCTTGCCTCGCTCACATTTTTTATGGCCATAGAGGAAGCAGAGGTCATACCTCAATCAAAATGCCTGCAAAATTTACATCACACACCTATGTATATAACTCAAAAGTCCAATGCACAAATATATGTTTAGCTAGATCTACAAATAATATTCTCAGGAGCGTCGTCGCATTCTATTGTACTTTACGATCGTTAGTCAGCACTTTCGCCTAAGAGCTACAAATTATCTACATGATGCAGATTACATCTTAATCGCGCTCAAGCAACTCGGTCAAGACGGAGGAACGCGAAATGAAAAGTCGGGCTGATAGTGTTGTGAAATATTACGGGTTCAATTGGCAGTTCTTGGTTCGAGTGACAAAACTTCACAAGTTTTTGTTCCCATCATGGACATCGATACCAGTGTTTCTGTTCGTGTTTATTCTCCTGGTTCGATGTTTGGAGGAATATGTAGGCTATTACGTGGGCCTGATTTCCTCAGACTATTATCAAGTTCTAGGAGACAAAGACTTTGATGCGTTTGTTCAAGTCACATTGAAGAGCTTAGGCATGATTGTGCTCATAGCCTTTATCAAGACTACTCGAATATGGTTCCAGGAAATGATTGTGGTCTCTTGGAGATTGGCCATGACAACGACTTTAAACCAAAAGTATTTCCAGCATCACTCATTTTACCATATCAACATTTTAGGTAATGGCTATTCTTCATTCAACTTAAAACATTGCTTTATTTGACCTTGATCGTAGGAAGGGGCTTTTTGGGCAATGCTGATCAGAGGATCACAGCGGATGTGTCCTCGTTTTGTTCCACGTACGGGTTCATCATTGCGGATATTTTGGTCTCGCCATTGACCATTGGTTACTACACTTACGATGCGTACACTCGTGCTGGGTGGATCGGTCCCTTGGGAATGTTCCTCTTTTTCGTGATCTCAACCGTGATTAACAAACTTTTGATGTCACCTGTGGTGAATGCTTCGGCTGAACAAGACAAACAAGAGGGTGAATTTAGGTTGGTTTTTGAGCTTGTTATGAACCTAAAATCGAGTTTGTCATGGCATAATGAATGACTTTCTCTCTTCACATTACAATAGATTTCAGCATGTTTCGACACGGATCCATTCCGAGTCTCTCGCGTTCCAAGATGGATCTGAAGTGAATCTAGAAAAGATCCAAGGGTCATTAAGGCGATTGTGCCGAAGTCAGCGAAGGGTTTTCAACCTGCAGTTCTTCCTCAACTTAGCCACAAACCTTTTTCAATACGTCAGCAGCATCGCTTCTTTCCTCGTCATCGCTGTTCCATTATTCAGTGGAGCTTACGACGACCTAACGGGCTCTGAATTGAGTTCCTTGATCTCAGAGAATGCTTTTGTGTGCATCAACTTGATCTATCAATTCTCGAAGCTTGTCAACATTAGCCCATATGTGAGCGAAATGGGTGGAGCCGCTCATCGCATTGCCGAGCTCATCGAGACCTTTCAAAGCCTGGAAATGGACCACGCCAACAAGAACAGAGATGGAATAGGAATGAGTCCATATTTGGATCCAAAAGTGGCGTTTCGATTGACCAATGTGGACGTACGTTCACCGGGTATGGATCGACCTTTGATTAAAGATCTCTCCCTGGACATCGAATTGGGCCAAAACCTTCTGGTTATGGGCCCAAGTTCTTGCGGGAAGTCCAGTCTTCTCAGAGTAATTAAAGGATTATGGCCCATTTCAAATGGAGCCATTGAGGTCAATCCTGACCTTAAGGCCATTTACTTGCCCCAAAGACCATACATGATGAGTGGATCTTTGAAAGAGCTCGTCCTTCATCCCATTGACACTCTTCAATGCTCTTTAACCATTGAGGACGAGCAAAGAATCAAGGACCTTGTCACTGAATTCGGTACATACCAATCGTCTACTTTTTTATGTTCCCCAGCCAAAGTGATATTGACTGATTTTTTTGGTTGTTCCCTTTTTTGACAGGTCTCGACCATATTTTGGAACGATGTGGAGGCAATCTCGACTATGATCCCCAATGGAACTGGTCTGATGTGATGTCCCCCGGTGAGCTCCAACGTTTGGCCTTCATCCGTCTCTTCTATCACAAGCCTGCCTTGGCCTTTCTGGACGAATCCACTTCAGCCTTGTCCTTGTCCGTTGAAGAGAAACTTTATGAAAAGTGCTCCAAGATGGGCATCACTTGTGTCAGTGTGGGGCATAGAGAAACTTTGAAAAAGTATCACACCAAGATCCTTGAGATCAAGGAAGAGAGCGATCACAATGCGAGCACCCATGTGAATACTAATGCACTCTGGACCCTTCGGGATCTATAACCATGATTAAAGATTGTTCCTCGGCGTCCCATTCAAGGCGCTGATTCGCCTTCGTTCAGTCCATTTCGAACTGACCAGAGGAAAAAGAGGACATCGTTGAGTTCATAGAAGTCGTCTTCTTCAAATTAAGGTGTCAAACATGCACAATTCACTGTATTAGGAAACGATGCGAGTAGAGGGAAAATGACAATGTCAAAACACTTCAACCCGGGTATGGTTCATTTTCATGTTTTGATTTTAACCATACCCAGGTTTGAATTCGATTATTGAGAATTCTTGATATCACCTTTTTAAAAACACATTTCACCTTTTTAAAATGCTTTATGGTAAGTCTAATCCAATTAGACTTTTTACTTCTACGGGTCTTGTTCAATGAGGGTTTCATTATAGATGTCTCGCTCAATGAGACTTTTGACTACTCCTCTACTCTGTTTCCTCATTTTGTTTTGATATTTCATAATACAGAATTTGATTTAAAGATAAGAATACTAAAACAAAAGCCACAACTATGATGAGTAATGTCCAAAGTTTTATTTCTGCTTTTGGAAATGCTTTAAAAACTGTAAAAAATAGTGCTTATGAATCAAATGATAAACTACGTTATGATGTTTTTAGTGATCTTAGAAAAACAAGAGTCAAGCTCTGAAAAAACAAACAAGTCAAAACTATTTAACAAAAACTAATCTATGAAAAATAGATAAAAAAATAAAATAAATTTCAAACGTTAAGAGACCAAGCTAAGGAGAGAAAAAGTGAAGCTCGTAAAAATAGACCTAAGCCGCCCAATTTCAAAAACCAAGAAAAGAAAAAATATATGAGATATACATGAGCACAACACTACGTTTAAAAATTGATGATATTGGAATTTACTGATAATTGCACAAAGGACTTGGAGTTACTCATTTTAAAGGCCAAGTATTTTAGAAGCATTCACAAAATATTTTGATCGACATGGTGGTTTTAAGTGTTTAATTTCAACTTGTTTTAGATTTTATAGAACAGACTATAATTTAAAAAAATATAGTAGCCCATTTTTCGAACGATGGATTCATGCTTTTAATAACAAACGAATCAATAACAAATCTATCTCTAATCGAATAGTGACACATAAAAGTAGCATACATAAAATGTTATCACAAGTAGTTCAGGATGTCTCTGACCAGATTGCTTATATTGAGAATGAGTGGTCCTATTTAAATTAAAATAATATTCATACAGCAGATGTTTCACTTGTAAAGTACAAACCACAAACAGGATCTTCTTGAATCAAAACAGTTAGTAATTACATCTGAAACTATTCAGATGTGAAATAATGCAATATTTTTTTGAAATTAAAAAATAAAAAAATGAAAAATATGTTTGAGATAAAAATTGTAAATGGAAACATGAAAGCAAATCAACGGTACCATCCCTGGTTCAAATCCCGGGCTTGCCGAGTTCTAGTGGCCTGTGGGATTACATTACATGCAGTAGTCATGGCCATTAACAGCTTAAATAGGCAAACCTGGAGTTATTCCCAAGGGTGAGGTAAAAATTAATGCTTGTTAAATGGAGTGGCAGTATCCCTACAATGGAGACAGCCTCTATCAGATTGCAGTTGTGAAGCTGTGTTCTAAATCAAGCAAAAACAAACACACAAAAAAAGTAAAGGTTATGCTAATGAGAGAGAAAGGTACCTTGCTCAAAATATAGTCTTCTCAAAAGTAAAGCAAAAAAACATGACTGAGACTCATTATCGTAGTCAAAAGTGAGCAACAGGACTTCAATTTTCCAGATTTAGACAATTTTGGTAAACATGCCCTAGTCATAGATATTACAACTAGTTAGGTGTCCAATTAAGTTGCCTAATCAACACTTAAATGAGTAAAAACTTTCCCCAATCAAAGTCAGGGGAAAATTTGAAAGTTAAACAAGATATTAAAGTTGTGATACCTTTAAATTCAGAACAAAACACATTTGAAATTCTTCAGTTTTAAAAGGTTTTTATTAGATTTCTTTAAAAGTATTTGTTAGAACGATTTTCTTATTTGGGTATTTTCATATAATCTGTTAATCAGCGATCTGAGCACTGCCAATTTATTAGTGATTTTGTTACTATTGATCTACTCATTGATAATTGTTTGTTGAGATCTAATTGAATCAACAATGTTAAAATGTTTTTCTTTAGTTTAAAGATGAAAGTTCAAATACCATTTGAGAGATATGGTTCCCATACAACTCCCCCAACACTAATCTCCCCCTGTAGGTTTGCACCAAGTGATCTCCGCCAAAGGAAAACTCCCCCAGCACTTATCTCCACCAAGGTTAACTCCACCAACAATCAACTCCGCCAACATTGAACTTCGCCACGGTAAACTCCGCCACGGTAAATTCCCTCTTGGTAAACTCCCTCAAAAGTGATTTCCGCCAAGGCAAAGTCCACCCCAAGAAACCCCGCCTCAGAAAACTCTAACATGAGAAACTTCTGGGTTAATGCGCCATTACAGCGCTGATGAATCAATGAACTTGACACAACACTCACCCAAAGTCCCTGGGTAGGTCGTGAATGGGTTTGGTAAACATATAGTTGGTTTTAATGGTCTCAGTGTAAGGATGAGAAGTGATCTTTCTAACAAAAGGAAATTTGAAAAGGGTGGAGTTTATTTTGTCGCGGCTGATACAATGGCGCAATTTCTTTTGGTGAAATTCATTATCAGGTGAGTGGCGAAGTTTACCGTGGCGGAATTTACCGTGGCGGCATTTACCGTGGCGGAGTTTGCCGTGGTGGAGTTTGCAGTGGCGGAGTTTACCGTAGCGAAGTTTACCGTGGTGGAGTTCCAGACCCAATGTTGCTTGACTTCAGTGATCGGACGGGACCCGGAGTTTTCAACGTTGTATGACCGTTGGCCGAGGTTGGATTTAACCCCAAAAGCTAGAGCGATACTGACGGGAGATCAAGGTGAATATTATGCGGTTAGCAGGGTATCACATGAATTTGTTCTGACGCCTAATGAGGCTGAAATGTTAAATACCCTCAGTGACGTAGTCAAATCATTTTGAAATTATACAGAATCATGTTACACGAGAACTTTAACAAATAAAATGTTTTTTTAAAAAAAAGAGGTTGATTATACTTATCTTCAATATAAATATGTTGGCAATTTTAGCGAATATTGCCAATTTCTTATGAACATATGCCATTAGCAAGGGTGGCGCCATCTCTATTCACCTTTTTAAAACATTGTAAGAGCACCGGCGTTGCCCGGCTGGGCTACACGGTTGGCGGTCAGCGGCTGCTCAGTCGCTTTTGTCCATCGGCAGCAGCAAACGACAGCGCAGAACCCGCGGAACTGACGACTGGTTGTCCTTTCTAGGGTCGTCTGTTTTGTATTTTGACAACTCTACCGGTAATTATGGGATTTAAAATTCGAAAACCATGCTCTCTCCCTTTTTTTACGTTGGCAGCAGGCACTGCTATGACAGTGCTACATGATGGTGTTGTTGAAATACTATTTTAAAAAGGCGAAATACCGCTTCGTGGGCAAGGGCCAAAGGCGTATTTAAAAAGTCCATATGTAAAGGTTTTCAATGAATGAATTTCAACCATTCCAAGGTTGAGATTATAATTTGAAAAAGGACCATACCCAGGTTGAATTGTTTTGATACTGTCATTTTCCCTCTGCTGATGCGAGGTCAATTTGGGCTGTTCCTTTTTCTCTTTGGGTTTCCCCCAATTTTGCCCTTAAACAACAAGTAAGCTTGAGTGGACTTAAGAGGGGGTCTTTGCTTTGAAATGGCAGCTAGTTGGGATTTGCCCGTCTCTACGATTCAGTCTGACTGGGAGTGTACTTTTTTCTCTCCATCAAATTGGTTGGGTGGCGAGTGTTGCTTCTCTTGCAATCCTTTGAAAAAACGGGAAAACACGTTGCTTTCTCTCTGACTAAAGCTCGAAAAGAGGGACATCAAATAATAAAAATCATATTAGCGACCCTCCTCTTTTTCCAAGATCACCTTTGATCTATTTGGACCCTTTTCTGGTTGTGAAAGGCGGTGGGAACTCGGTCGCTTTGGGGAGGCTGTAAATAAAACTTGGAGCAATGCTAAAACAAACGAACAAAGACCTCATTCCAGACCACCCCATTTCCTTTCGAAAAAATCCCCCAAAAGCCTGACTAGCCAAGTATTGTAGAGCTTCTTCACAATGGATGATCCTGTCACCCTCTCGATGTAAGAGATACAAGGACCGTCAATTCAAAATTGCTCGTCGATCGACAAGTTGTCAATGGACTTGCAACATTCGCCTGACATCCCTTCCTCTCTCATCTCGTTTCCCCTCAGTCTTTCTCATTCATCTCGGTTGGCTCGTTCATTGATGAAGTGCGAGTGCTTTAGGACCCCTTTTGTGGATGGGTGTGTGTTCGATCGGACACATTCTGCATTTGCACTTTCCAGTGTTGCCGAATCAATTAGCGTTACTTGATGACTTCTGTCAGTCCTGTCTGAAAAGAGCGACATCAAGGGTGGGGGTTCATCTCAAGCATCTCTTTGCCTCAAACGCACTCGTTTTTTGCTCCCCTCGTTTGGGTCTTTTGCCAGCCACGGAAAAGAAAAACCTTTAGATGTTGTTGTTGATCTCGAATGAGTGAGTGTCGAAATTGCCCGATGATGCAGTGATTGTTGAGAGTCGGTGAAGCATTTAACAAGCCTATGGTACGTCTCTGTATGTGACGGACATCAGGCCAAAAGGGTTCTCGAGAGGAAGAAGAGATTTGCTCACATACGAACTTCTCGTTGGACCAGGGTTAATGCTCCCTTAGGGGTAATAGAGCATGAAACAGACCGGATTTGCAAAATTACTCGGACACGGACAGACCCAAGGGGCAGATTCTCGAACCCCCGACAAATCGGAGGGCCCTTTCATTTCATTGCAACTCAACACAAGCCTCGAGGATGTGGATGAACAAAGTGTAATGGGCTCAATCTTGAAATTGAAATTTCAGTACCCCTATTCACTCTACCATAAAACCTCTTTGAGGTGACTTTGTGGTCATATCCACCCAATTTTGTCTTTCTTCGGCTTGTTTCTCTCTTTCCAAGGAGCGGTGACATTCTGGCTTGTAAATTAGGGCACAATTCGGGATGCCTGCATGCTTTCCCTGCAGAATATTAGAGATATTGCGACGTTATGGTGACGTAATATTGATTATTAAGCTTCCATTTCGCATTGCTCAACGAACATTAGACACTTGGAGACGAGATCGTTGGCCCAGAGATCCCTTGGGCAACAATAAGGGGCCCTCTGTCCCTGGGTCTTTACCCTGGACCATTGTACACGGTTCTCACTGTGTCTTGAAAGGCCTTTGTACAGTTACTCTTTCTTGGCAAATAGCTCTACAGTCGAACAGCTGGAGGCTTTGAGCTTTGGAGTCATGGTTTGAAACGATTTCTGCCACGTATTTTCACTTGTTCCTCTTAAATGGAATCCATGCAATGCCTGGAAGGTATTTTGAGTTTGCCATAAGGCAGGAACAAGGAACTATTTTTTTTAACAAAGCTTGGCCTGTTGATGATGTGGAGATTGTAAAGCGAGTTTTTTAGTAATGGATGGTATTATTACTTAAGCCAAGGCGTAGTGATGGGGTTTAATGGTAGCGGGAATTTACTGTTCACGGTGTTTGAGTGAAAATACACATGCTCCCCTTCTGGACCATATATAACCCTCTTGGGAGAATGGATCTGGGACAGAACAAAATTACTTTCCACTTTTGTCTCTATGATGAAAGGAGGAAATGAGAGTGAAAATGAGCCGCAGAGATGAGCAAAGCCTCAAGAATCCTCAATTTTTCACCTTTGATGACCAACATTCCCTCTCAAAAACCCATTTATCCGTCTAGCTGGCCTTTTCTCCCCGATAATGGGACATGGCTGGTTGTCAATATTTCCTTTCTTGTCTTCAAGAGCAAACCAAGATGAGGTTTCTGGTTCCAGCGTCTGGCGTCATCTTTGATCTTTCTCAAGACAAGTTGTGCCCAACTCTGAACAAGGTCGGTCCTCCAGTTAAAATGAGAATTAAAAGAACTTAGATCTTAGAGAAACCTAAACCCCGCGGTGGAACAAGCGCAATATATATCAAGGTGTATTTCGCTTTCGTTCCGAAACAAGTTCCATACAAAGCTACAAACACTATAGATAGCGAGATAGCCAGATGGATGGATGGATGGGAATGCTCAAAGAACGACACCGACCCACCCAAATGTGCTCACAAGTACCTCCACACTCGCTCATAGATGAGGATTAATCTGGTTTCTTGATCTGCACCTGGTGAAAGATTGCTTCCTGGCATTAAGATTAACCGAATACACATCTTCCTGTAGGCATTTAACCCGACCGACAGAGAAGTCCACTATAAACATGCCTGCCAAACTCATCAGACAACATATTTTCTACCTACGAACAACACACGTTTAGTCCATGGGGGTCGGGACTGAAAATTCACTTGAACAACGATAAACGTAATCTTTGAAGTTGAAGAACCGGATTCGAGGGAAGCAGGCTTTTTTAGCAGTGTCTTTCTTGATCATGTTTTGTAATGACTAATTGAGCTTGGTGGAACCATTATGTAAATTTAATTAGATTTATAGCTCTTGCGATGAAAATTCCGACATGCTGAGGAAAGATGACGATCTTTTCTAGAAATTTACAATGAGGTTGAAGAACCCGACTTTCCAAGGATTGTTCGAGATGGTTCGGTCGTTGCACTAAATTGTGGACTAATCCAAGACAAGGAAACAAACCCCATACAAACAAGCCAACTAGAGTACTCTCAAAGGGTCCTTGCACATTTTTCCACAAGGTATTTATCAGACTTAACCAAATATTTTATGCCCATTCAGACGAGGACAAAAGACGACCCCCGTCAATCTTGACCTCTAAAGTCAAGTACACAAAGAAGTTGGGTCTTCGGGAAACAACTTATCTGCGGATTATCTTGCTTATGGATTGCCCATGTTTGTCTAATAGCTATTAGGCCTCCTTGAATCAAGATCACAGAACCATGAAACCTATGCCAAATGACTGGGTAACTCGATGTGACGATAAGCACAGTCTCCAAGTTATCCGTTCCTTTTTTCCCTCAGCCTTGACTTTGGACGTCATATTTGTGTTACTAAATACTGTACAAATTTTTAACTGCCACGTGGTAAAGCTGAACCCTCTCTGTCTCTTCAGGCCTTACAACTCAATGGGCACAATTCAAGATAAATGGGCGAGTTCACACCTGGCTGATTATTGTCCAGTCCATTTGTCATCGTAGGCGCTCAAAATTGCACTGTCATTTGTTCCTCGAAAGATGATCGAGTCAACAGGTTTGAGAAACAAAGCATCCCTATCACTTTCAGATAGTGATTGATTCTAAATGCACTTGTTGGTGGTCATTAAAACTTCCAGTGGCAATAAGAATAAAAACGGCGTTTACAAGTCTTCTTATGTGTTTGAAAAAGGATTGTCTTTTCTCTTTATGCGCCGTTGAACTGAGGTACTTCTGCCGTAATGGACCGAGTAAATGACCCAAGAAGAAGTGCGAAATGTATGAGTATGTGTGTGTGTGCCTTGGTACAAACCTGTTTTGAAGAAAATTTGTCATTAGTGTTGACAACACCACAAAGAACTTGATTCATGGACCCTTTTGCAGAGGGAAAAAAACCGAACTTCCTTAATATGAAAACAAGCACGCACTTAAGAACACCCACCTAAACAACAACGAGAGAGAAGCATTCTGAGTTAATGTTGGGCACAATGCTTACGTATACGTTTGTTTTATGTTGGACCTTGGATTATGCTTGGCGAGTTGTTGGTCTTCGATATCAAAATTACACACCGACAAACTACAATAATTGTACCTAATCATCATCATCATCGCTCTGCTTGGTCTTGACGAACTATCAATTTTCTCCCCATACCAATCATAATTTGATTTCCCCTCCCAAATCAAGTAGGGGGAAAGACGGAAAGTGGAGAAAACATTAGACCTACAACTGATATCGGAAAAAAGTTCCACACACTAGAAATATGATACATGTTTGAATCGTGTTTATGAGTACATTGTTAGGACCAAGTGGGATGATGCTGAATGTGGTCATGAGTTAACGTCCCTCTTGGCCAGCACTTGTATTGTTGTTCCAAGGCATTCATTGGCACCTAATGTTCGTCTGTACCTTTACCGAAGTGGTGGACCTCTCACTCATGAGGATGGAGACTTCCATGAATGCTGGAAAAGTAGTCAGGAGAAGGATGCCTCCTCCATCCCCAGATGGTACTTGAGAAGTTCTGCCATGTGAGGAGCTAAGGGTGGTCGTAAAAGAGCAACAATTACTCTCGCCATCATCAATGGTGGTATGGATGTTGACCAGAAAAGTTGTGAGTTGTCGGTCGTTACTATTCAGGTCCGCTTTTTGTTCGAGAAGAAACTGCTGAAGGAGCTCGAGGAGGTGGGTGTACGTACACAAAAAGGCTCATTACGTCCAAGCGAGTGGCTTTGAAGGTCAACTAGGGATGGATTTGTTTCCAGTGACTTCACGGTTTGTCCCTAACCTCCTTAGGACTTGGTAAGAACATACCGCAGCCGATCTTGGTCATATTTTGACTACCATCATATACTAGTATCCTCAGATTTTCAACCTTGATGGTAGAGGTCCTGGAATGTCCCCAGTTTCCATTTGGGAATGGGTTTTCATGCCCGGACAGTTGAGGAAGAGTTGTTGTGATATTAATAAGTGTATTGTCAAAGAGTTACGAGCCAAATCCGGACTCCTTTAGTGCCCATCAAACTTTTGTGACGAGGAGCCACTTGAAGCATTGAAACCCCCGTAAAATGTCGCATCTCCCAGTGAGAATGCATTTCTCGTATTTATTTCTGTTTGGCCAACCGTAAGCCTATAAAGAAATGCAACAGTCTTGAGCAATTCTTGAAACAAAGGATCTTTTTGTCTGAGTTGCCCTCATACGACCAGAACAAGATTCCATGAAAATCGATTGATTCCCCAGTTAACCCCTCTTTAACAACCGTCTAATCCGGATTTTTTTCCCATTAATCGATGTTCAGTTCATTGATCGAAACCTCAAGCTGTACAATGTACGGTACATAAGTGCATGGTCACATTCATGAGGACACCTTGACTTCTACTGATTTGCTGAGCACGTATTAGTGCACGAACTTTGTGTCTATACCCCTTCTATGGCTGTGGTTGACGTGATGGTGGCTGGTGTTGGAATAGAAGTGGTGGCCGTGGTGGTGGTTCCTTGTACTAGTAGTAACGGCACTTCAAATGGCAAATGAAGCTTGTTGCCTTGGCCCTTATAATTACTGGTCACTTCGCCCTCTTAATTATTCTGGAGTGCCAAATAGCCAGTCCCGAAATAACTTGAGGTGTCAAAACCCCCATTCAAAATAAAGAGAGCCCATCAACCCTTAAAAACTTGTTAAGGTCATAGTTTTTTGAGCACGAACAATGTACTTCGATGCCTCCTCAGTCGGGCGGGCAACAAATAGGCTGATCATATCCATAGGTGAATGATTGGATCCATGAAGGATATATTATGTCAAGAGCGGAGATCTGGTTTCCAGCGGTGACTCAGGAGATTAATTAAAACTAGCGTCAAGCTGTCTTTCAGGATCGATGTTGGAGACGTCCCCTCCTACAAACCTTCAGACTTTAGTTCCTGGCCATGCATACACTTGCATACATCTACTTACAGCCAACTAGCTACAGGGACGAGTACATTTAAGAAAAGATCAGGCTCACAATGAGTGGCCTAAGAATGGCCGGAGGCAAAAGTTGTCAATTCCTGGTAAATGACAGGCATTGTTCGACAACAAAGGGCAATTTTTCGAGCCTCCTCGCCACCAATAGTCAGCACCAGTCAGAACAACTAAGCAAGCCACTACTTTGATAGGTAGGGTCATGCCCATGAGCTGATAGTATGCAAGGACATGAACTGACGAGAAAATCATACCTCATGGTGTGTAAAAGCCATGTTTTACACGTGCTGGAAACGGTTGGGTATGGATCTTTATTGATCGCACCACCGGACAGTATTAGGCGGAAGCGGGTTGAATTGATGAGAAGTATATCAAAGCCATGGTGTTACGGGGGCCTTGAAAAACAGCAAGATCGAACACATCCATGCTATAGGAAGAGAAGGGTGTAATTATCTATTCTGCCGATCAATACTCATCGAAGCCATTGCACAATTTACATAATGGGAATGATGTTCTAAAATTGTTGAACACAAACTACGTACCCAGAGGTGTCTTTTTGGGTCATGAGAGTGACAAAGGATATGTCTTTTTTATTCATTCCGGGAAGGATGGTCTATCATGATTTTGAGATCCTGACCTTTAATCCCTTCAATGTAATGCGTTTCCAGATCTAGAAGCGAGCATAGATACGGCCAAAGTGTTGAATAGAGTAGTAACCGTGGAACTAGCACGCTCAACAAGACTAGTGGACAAAAGTTTGGGAATCGCTTGTCCCCGTTAGACTTTGAATCAGATGGGTTGTATATCTAAATAATGACTGTATTGGATCCACTCTCTCAAAGTAAGCTCTGTTCGTCCGGAGGTATAATAGGGCTGTACTTAGTGCAATCATAATATCCATATCGTTGCCAATAATTTGCAGGCGTATTTATCAACGAACCAAAGCCACATGACGCGAATCCCAAACCGGGTGTTTCGACCTTCATTCACAATGACCCACGTACATTGCCCCGGATTTGCACCCTTTGAGACGAAACATGCTCTGAAACAAACCGTGTCAGTCATGAATGGCTCCATCGCCGACTGAGCACGACATTGCTTTAATTCAAAAGTAATGAGTCACCTCCAATTGCAGATATATCATCGGCGAAGCACAAGAAGATGAAGAAAAAGATCACTTCCTTGATCACCAAGGTGGCAGAGCCGGAGCTGACGACTTAATCAGGCAGTGTATTGTTTACTTTTTGGGGTTGTCCGCAACGTGGACTTGTTCCACGCTGGGTTACCGCTCCATTTGGCGGGAGATTTGAGAGTCACCCATCCGTTCACCGCTAGCTAGCAAGCCACTTCTTCCAAAATGTGTATGACTCTCATCTGCCTGACGTCAGGACACACAGCCATGATGACTCTGTCGTTCAATGGGTGCCAAAAATACGGAGTATATGAATATAATGAGAGGTGGTGGCATTTTTGGTACGGTAAGGAGTAGCATGGTACTTGCTCATGGTGGAATGAAAAATCCGGATCTGGTTAATCAATGAAGGACTTCCGATTTCCGCACTGTTTTTCCCTTATGTCAGAGTGAAAAGGAAGCCAGCTAATCGTGGTTGTTGTTCAACTAGGTTCTTTTCCTCGTGGCGCTTTCTTAGACGAAGAGAAGGTTTTCGGCTCGTTTTGGCAACTTTGAGCTTTTCCGTCCTGATGAATTGACTGCATGGAGGAGGGCATGTTGGAGTTGGAGAAAATTCTACACATGTCCTCGGAACATGCAATCTTTGTCCAATTTCAAGAAGCCTGAGAGTAGTAGCAATGGGACTAAAAGAACAAAAAGCAATTCCTTGTCCAAAGCTCGTTCTTCGTTGTGCAATGGATTTGAGGCCTCCGCCCTCTCTATTAGCGTTGTTGGGGCTCTCGCTTTT